>KZ112444.1:0-321092 GCA_002120305.1 Hypoxylon sp. CO27-5 | reverse complement strand
ACCCTAACCCTAACCCTAACCCTAACCCTAACCCTAACCCTAACCCTAACCCTAACCCTAACCCTAACCCTAACCCTAACCCTAACCCTAACCCTTTTTTTTTATCTTTAAGTTAATTTATTAAATATTCTAGCTAAAAAGTTAAAAAAATATTTATAAAATGAAGCTTTTAATATATTAAAAATGATAAAATAAAAGTAAATAAAGGAAATAACTAAAAATATTAAAGCTTAGAAAATCTTTAATAAAAATAAATTATTAATAAGGTTTATTAAAACTTATAAAAAATTAATATATTATATCTTAATTATTATTATTATATAAAACTTTATGTTTGACTATTATTTAAAAGTTTTTTAAAAAGCCTTAATAATAATATTACTTAAACCTAGGAAATTAATAAAAGAAAAAACCCTTTTAAAGGTATATAAGCCAATCACCTTTTTAAATATTATAAAAAAGTTAATTAAAAAAATTATAGCTATATAAATAATCTTTATAGCAAAGGTAAAGTATTTATTACCCGAGGATTAAATAAGAAATAAAATATATAAATTAATAAAAATAGTAATTTAAATGATAATAAAGGGAGTATATTTTATATGAAAATATGGTATTATAACTTTATTCCTTTAATTAAATATTTTTAAAATATTTAATAACATTATCTTATATAAAATATATTATATATTAAAATAAAAAGGGTTTTTATAATAAATTATAAATTAAGTTAAAAATTTTATAATAAAAAGGAAAATATAATTAAGCTTTAATAATAAGATAATAAAAAGCTATTAAATTATTAGTAAAGTGTTATAAGGTTTTCTGCTTTTATTAATATTATTTATTTTTTATATTATTATATTATATAAAAAGTTAAAATAAAAGAATATTTTAATAATAAGCTTTATAAATAATATTAACTTTTTAATAGTTTTAAAAAGTATTAAAGAAAATTACAAAAAACTAAAGAAAACTTATAAAATTTATAAGGATTAAATAATTTATTATAAAATAATCTTTGTATTATATAAGAGTAAGTTAATATACTTTATAAAAGTTTACTCCCTTAAAAAATAAAAGATAATAATTAAAAATATTATTATAAAATCTTTAAAAAGTATTTACTTTTTAAAAATATAGCTTAATAAAAAGCTATGATAATAAAGACATTTTAAAGTTATTAAGATTAAAATAAAAAAATAATAATATATTTTTTTAAAGTTAATAATTAGTATATAAGGTTATAATGTTTTATAAGTTAAAAAAATTTATATCAAAGTTATATAAAGTGTTATAGCTTATAAAATAATAGTTTAATATATAATTAATAAAATAAATAAAGCTAAAAAAATTATAGATAAGTTATGTATTATATAAATAATATATTTAAAGGAAGTAAATAGTATATATAAGGCCATATTTATAATATAATTTAAAAGTAAGATAAGGTATTTATTTATTAATTTATACTTAAATATATAAGTAGTTAAATTTAAGCTTAAAATCTAACTTAATAACTTTAATAAAGTAATAAAAGGAGTAAGGGAAAAAATAACTATATGATTAAAAAAGCTTAGTTATAATAGAAAAAGTTATTATAAATAAGTTAAAAATAAATCATTAATAATTCATTTTAATTATAATAATAAGATAAGAAACTTTTAATTAATAAAATAATTAATTAATGATAATTACTTAAAGAATATATTAATAAAAAAATAAAAGAAAATATATATAAAAATAAGGAATTATTAAATTATACTTATATTAATAATTACTTTAAAAGGAATAAAAATTAAAGAATAATATTATAAATTATATAAGTATAAAATAATAACTTTAATATAAATATATATAAAAAAAATAAGGCTTAAAATATTCTTATTTAATAAAGGAATACCTAATATTATTATACCTAGGTATAAGTATAAAAGAAAAGAAATAATATATTATATAATTATAAAATATTAGTAATATATCTATATAAGGTAAATACTCTATTAATAATTAAAACTTAAAATATTAATTATATAAAGAAATTATAAAAAGGCTTTAATAAATTTAAATAAAGTAAAAATTATTACTAAGTAATTTTTAAGGAAAAAATTACTATTAATATATAAAATAGTATTTTTATTAATAATAATAAAGATAATATAAAAGATTAAATGGAAAAATAATAAGATATTATTATATTATTAATGGTAAATAGGATTAAATAAATTTATAGCTATAATAATTAAATTATAATAAAAAAAAGTTTAAGTATAAATAATATTAATAATAATAACAATATTAGCAATAATAATAATAATAATAATAATAATAATTATAGCTTTAATTTTTAACCTTAACTTAATATTTCTTATTAAAAAGATAAGGGAAATTAATTATAAATATAGCCTTTTTTATATTCTTTAATTTATTAAAAATGGCTTACTTTATTTCCTTATAAAATTAAATTTTTATTAGCTTTTAATATTAATATCTTTTATCCTTAAGTAATAATTAACATTTTAAAGCCTTATAATAAATAATTTTATCATATATAATTTATAATAAGTTAATAAGTAATTATTAATATAATATTAAAATATTTATATTAAAATAATTATCTTATAAATATAAATATAAAAAATAATATCATTAACTTTATACCTATTATATATATAAAGTTAAACTAATTATTTTATTTATTATATAAAAACAAAAGGCTATATAATAAGTTAATTTAGTATAAATAAAGTTAAAAAATAAGTAATTTATAGCTAATATAATAACATTTTAATATTTATATAAATATTAATATTAATTATTTATATAATAAGCTTATTCTTTATTTTTGGCAAAAAAGATTAAAATAAATAAAAGCTTTACCCACTTTAAAAAAAGTATAAAGGTAAAAATATTACCTTATATATTAAATATAAATTAAATAAAAGTAAAATTAATAATATTCCCAAAATATTATTAGGTAAGTTAAGGATTATATATATTATTATAAAAATACCTTATATAAATATAATGGTTATAAGTGATTAAAAAAGCTTAATTAAAAACATAATTAAAAATAATCTTATATTTTATTTTAAGTTTATATACATTATAAGCGGATTAATTATAAGCTATATATAAAATATAAGGAATTATTTTACCTTTTTAAGGAATAATAACATAATTATTAGCTATGGCAAAAACATATTAAAGGTAATTTAAAGGTTTTAAGTTAAGGAATTATAAAAAAAAAGGATAAAAAATATTAAAAAGAAAAAGTTATTTATAATTATTTATAGGAATAAATAATTATTATATATTTAAAATTAAGTAATAAAAGTTTAATAATTTTTAAATATTATTAAAATAATGTTATTAACTAATTAAATAATAACTTTAATTAAAAATCCTAATAAAAAAAAGGTTAACTTTAAAAGGTAAATAAAGTTATTTAAACGAATAACTATTAAATTAATAATATACCAATAATACCTTAATATAATATAATTATAAACCCTTAATACCTTAAAAATATACAAAGGCTTAAAGCTTTTATTAGTAATAATAATCTTATTTTTTTTTATTTTTTTATATTTATTCCTATTAAAAAGGTAAGCTTTTAAATTGAAAAAGTAATAAATGATACGGTCGTATAATATAAGCGAGGAAATATTAAAATAGGGTAAGTTTTTTTCGATAAAACATGGTTTTTATTTAAAGATTTACCAAGTAATAATATTATACGCCTTTATAAGGTAAACGCTTACTTTAAGGTAATTTTATATATATATAAGCACATAAAATAAAAATAATAATAATAATAAATTAATATAAAAAAAGCTATTAATAATTTAAAGGAAAGAAAAAAAACGATAATTTAAACCATATTAACTTTAATAAAATATATATATATTTAATTATAAAACTTATATTATAAATAAAATTATTAAGGGATAAAAGGACAATAAAACTATAAGAGGTAGTGGCGAAGCCCTTGTAAGGTTCTTACGAGGCTTATAAATATATAAAGGAGGCTTTTTTTCCTTTTATAAAGGAAGGATAAATATTAATAAATTACTTTATTATCTTATAGGTTTTTTTTAATATTTATTTTATGTATGATTATTATTACGAAACCTATATTTTTAATAGTTTAATGCTTTATATTTATTTATATAAACCGTTTGTTAAAGGTAAACTAGTAATGAGATATATGTAATAAAATAGTGATTGTATAAGTAGATTAATGTGAATAAATATAAAGGAATAAGGAAGGAAAGTTATTAAAAAATAAAAAGGTGGTAAAAGGAAAGGAATTTTTAGTTATATTATAATAATTTATAGTTAAGGAAAAAGGGAGTTTTTATTTTTTTATAATAAAGGAATATATTAATAATGATTAAATAAAATAGTAATTTATCCATGATTTATTAATAATTTATCCTTATTATAAAATGTTGTATATAGCCTTACTAATAAAATTAGTAGGTTTATAACATGCTTAAGGGGGATATATAATAGGAGTATATTAAACTTGTTAAAATCAAATTAAAATGTAGGATTTAAGAAGTATAATAAAAAATTACCTTAAAGATTAAAGGTAAAAGATAGCTATAAAAGTATATACCCTTTTATTAAAAGCATAAAACCTAAAAAATGCTTTGTAATAAGTTTGCTATATTAAAAAAAGAAGTAATAATTTATCAAAATCCTATTAAAAGTTTTTAAGTATATATAAGGATAATTAAAAAACTCATGATAAAATAATTATAACCTTGATTTATAGGTTAAAAAGTAATTATAAAAGTATGTACTTTATTATTAATTAGTTATATGGTATTAATAATATAAAAATCTATTAAAGGTTCTTAAATATATATAAAAATAGCTAAGAAATTCTATAATATTGGGGTAATAATAATGTATTTATAAGGTAATAACCTTTACAAAAAGTTATATATAATTAATGAAAAGTAAAAATATTAAAAGTAATAAAGATTAAAATTTAAAAGGTTTAAGGAAATAATGAAATAATTATGGCGAAGTAATTTTTTATATTAATATTAAAATTATTTAAGGTATATAAAAACTTAATTAAAATTATATAAATTTTTACTAAAATTGGGAAAATAATTTATACTAATATCTTTACTAATAGCTTACTTAAGGTAGGGATAAATACTTATTATACATATATATTTTGTTACAAATTAGAATCAGCTAATTAAACAAATATAGGTGCAAAAGGGATAATTATTAAAATAAAGCTATCGTGACAATTATATGGTTAGGGTTATTTAAATTAGGTAAGTTTTAGTATAGGCTATATGCTTTAATAGCTAATTATCCCTAATATATCCCCTTTCATTATTAATTCTTTAAATAAGAGTTATTAATTAAGTATAATTATTAATTAATAGGTTTATTAATTAATAAATCTATTAATTGATTTGTTAATTAGGTTTAATAAATATATTAATTAATAGGTATATTAATTAATTACTCCCTTGTTATTATTATCCCTATTATTTAATAGTAAATAAATGGGTTTATCATTTAATAATAAATAAATAAGTTTATCCTATTATATACCATAAATAAATAGGTTTATTGTTTAATAATAAATAGGTATATAGCCTTCTCTTAATATATTATCCTTTAATTATATATATATATTAATAACTTAATAATTAACTTATATAATTATTAAGGTTATCTTTTATTTTATTTTTATAATAGTAATTTAGCTTTATATTAAATAATATATTAATTTATTTTAACTAGTTTATTAATTTATATATTAAATAATATATTAATAATTGTATATTAAATAAATATTAATAGATATATTAATTTAATTAATAAGCTTATTAAAAGCATTATTATTTAGTAATAGTTAATAAGCTTAATCAAAAAATTAGCTATTATACTTGTTAACAATCCTATTATAAAGAAAGGTTACTTAGCTTATTTCGAATAAGGCTATTAATTTAATTTAATTTAATTTAAAAGGGTATAAGAAATATAACAAAAGTAATAATTAATTTTAATAAGAGGTTATTAATTATTAACAAGTAAATTAATGTTATAAGATTTTAAAATATTAAATATTATGCCTTAATATTAATTCTAAGATTATTAATTATAAGAATAGCTTTAGTAATAAATATTAAACTATTATAGCTTTTCCTATTACTTTAATCTTTCCCCATTATTATTAATATTATTAATAAGGTTTAATAAGATATAACATTTCCTATTATATAACTTTTTAGTTTAAACTAACTTATAATAATTTATTATTTTAATCTACCCTCATCGCTATATGTTAGCAATAATAAGGTTAATAAAATATTAGTTATAAAGTTATTATTATAAGCTTTAAATAGATTAAAATAAATTCCCTCTTATTATAAAAGCTTAAAGATATCTTTTTAAGCTTATTATAGGTTAGAAGAATTTAAGGTAATAAAGAAATTAATTGGTTTACTTTCCTAAAAGCGGGTATTAGATATTATAAATTAAAATTAGCTAATTAAACAAATATAGATGTAAAAGGGATAATTATTAAAATAAAGTTATTGTAACAATTATATGGTTAGGGTTATTTAAATTAGGTAAGCCCTAGCATAGGCCACATGCCTTAATGGTTAATTATCCCTAACATATTTAATAAGTTATATAATAACTATATCTCTTACTTAAAGAAAGTTTAGTAAAGAAACTATAAGGCTAATATTAAGAAAAAATTAAGTTACTTATTAACCCCTATATAATAACTTAAAGTAATTTAATAGCTTAAGTTATAAAATAGGAATTATTAAAACTTTACTTAAGGGTAATAATAATATTTAACAAATAAATATTCCTATTTATATAAATAATAAAATATTATTTTAAAATTTAATCTAAGCAAAAAAGTTACATAGCCATAATATATAACTATTTAATAACATTTTTATAAGCAAGGAGATTACACTTTATGCACTTTTCCTTAAAATCTTCCTAATATTATATTCACTTATTAATTAATAAAGTGCATATAATCTTTTTACATTAAAACTCTTTCTAAATAATAAATTAAAAATAATTTAACTACAAGGCTTTAATATTTTTAATAGTAATATATTAATATAGCTTAAAATTGATTATAATAAATATGCCATAAGGCTATAAAATTAATAGAAATATAAAAAAAAGGAAAGGTAAATAATGTATAAAAATATAAGACTTTTTATTCACCTAATAAATTTTATATTTAACAAATATAACTATACCATAAATAATTAACAATGGACTTATATAAAAAAAGGGTTACTTATTATAAAAAATCTTATAATATTTTACATTATCACTAATAATCCACTTACCCAAATAACTAAAATAATAATTATAAAGTAAATCATTAATTATAAAATTTTTAAATATTATTACAAAGGGGTAATAACTAATCCAAAAAGTAATAAAAAAGGTTATAAAAGAAAAGAAAAGTAAAAAAAAGATTAGGAAAAAAAGCATATACTTATAAAACATTATTAGCCATTAAAAAGGTTATAACAAGGGAGCATAAACTAACATAAATTCTTATAAATTTTTTTACATATATTAAGTTATAAAGTTATTAACATATAATATAATAGTAATTAAATTGTAATAACATTAAAGCTAAATCACTTTAAAAATATATATAAAAAAAAGCTAAAAAATTATTTTAGAATAATATAATAAAGGAAAAAGGAAATTACATCAAAACAATATTGTTTCAATATTTACAACACCTTTTTTAAAATCTCAAAGATAGGATTATAAAGAAAAAGGTAACTTTATCAAAGGATAAAAAGATAATAAAATTATAAAAGGTAATGGCAAAGTCCCTATAAGGCTTTTACAAAGCTTACAAATATATAAAAGAAACTTTTCCTCCTTTTATAAAAAAGGGATAAACATTAATAAATCACCTTATTATCTCGTAAGTTCTTTTTAACACTTACTCTACATACGATTATTATCACGGGACTTATATTTTTAACAAAAATTAATATAATTTAAAAATTAATTAAGTTTAAAAATTAAAATATACTTAAAAAAAATACCTATAATAAAAATAATAAAAACTTTATAACCTTAAAATTAAATGTTATAATTTTATAATACCTTAATTAAACCTACCTTAATATAATAACTTTAAATCCTTTACCTATTACTTTTATAAATTTATTATTATAAACCTTTTAAAATAATATAAAATTATAAACTACCTTATTTTAATTAAATTAAATAATAATAAAATCCTTTATTATTACAATAATAATAAAAGATATTACCTTAAAAAATATTTAAATAACCTTATAACTAACCTTATTTCTAAAAAAAAATAAAATAAATTAAGGAAAAATAAAACCTATTAAAATCTTATATTTTAAAATATATATATAATTAAAATCTATTTGAAAAATAAGAAAAAAAACTAATATTTTATTATATTAATAAAATTATAATTAAAATAAATTAATCTAATCTTAAATTAATTAAATTAAATAATTAGTAAAATATTTTCTAAAACTAACACCTAGTTTTATTAGCTTAAATTACTATTATAAGCTATAAAAATAAAACCATTAACATACCTTACCTTATAAAATATAAATAAATTAAAAAAACTATTAAAAAAATAAAGTCACCTTTATAAAAAATATTATTAAAAAGGAATTACAAAATATATATACTAATTAACCAATTAATATTAATATTATAAAAAGAAAAATAAAACCTTTAAAAAAACCCATTAACATTAACTACCTTAAAAATATTAATATAAATAATGTTTTAACTTAAATACCCTTTAATTAAGCTAAATTATATACATCTTAAATAACTAATCTCTTTTTAAAAGCTACTAATAAATTCTGGTAAAAAAAGTTAATTAAAAATTTTAAAAAAAAATTTAATATCTCTTAAATAAAACTAATTTAATTTATATTAAAATTTTCTAACTTTGTAATCTAATACTTAATAAAATTAGCTAAAAGTTAAAAGATTATACTAAGTAAAAAAATCCAAATTACTATAAAAGAAATAAAAAAGAAAACAATTAAAAACATAACCTTTATAAAAAATTAAAAAAAAAACACTATTTTTTTATAAGGTAATATTTTCATATTTAATATTTTAAAATTAACAATAAAAAATTATAAACAACTGTTTTAATAAGCTTTTTTATTACTTTTTAACGACCTTAAAATATATTTTTACCCTTACTTATATTTAATAATACGCATAAATCCCTTAGGAAAAAAACTACTAATATTTGAAATAATTAATATAAAAGCTAAAGTAATAATCTTAGCCTTTTTTTATATTAAAGCTTATAACTTATTAATGTGTTAATTAAAGCTTATTTAATCCGGTTTTAAAAAAAAATTTAACATACTTTATGTTAAAATAATAAAAAGGCCTATTTAATTAATTAATTAGTTATTTAAACTTTTAATCTACGTAATAAAAAATTATTATATATTAAATAAATTATTACTTAGGTTAAATTTTATCTTTTATAATAAATTAACTTTTTACTTTAAAATAAATAATATTTTTATTAAAATTATAAACTTTAAGTTTATAATAATTAAAATCTTTTTAACCCTTTATACTATTATTAATTATACCTTAAAAAACTATATTAAACTTTTTATAGTGAAAAAAAACTATTAGCTATTAATTAACAAAGCTTAGTTAACAATAATAATAAGCCTTTTATAAACACTTTTATAAAATATCGTATAATAGCTTAAAAAATATACGTAAGGATTAATTTAATATACACATTTTATAACTTAAAACTATTAATATAAAATACTTACCCTAAAAAGGAAAGAAAATCCACCTTAAAAAACTTTACCCTATAAGAATTTGTTATAAAAAAGGCTTTTAACGAAGTTAATTAAGTGGTAAATATACATTATTTTAATCCGGATAAGGTTATAAAAGCTATATTACTAATTACTTATATAAGATTTATATTTAAATAACAACATATTTTTCTTTAATTAAATAAGCTATTTTAATTAAACCGTTAATAAGTATAATAATTATAAGCCTAATCCTTATTTATATTGTAATTTATTATAATTAAAACATTTAACTAATAGTATAAAGTAGCTTATTCTATTATTTTTTTAAATCAAATTAAATTTAATAAAGCCTAATCCTTTTAATAAACTTATTTATATACTTTCTAATTACTTTAAACAATTTATTAATTAATTAAAAGTTTAAAAATAATAAGGATTAGTTTAAATAATTTATATTATTTTAAACATACATATGTTTTTAAAATATTTAAAATTAAATTAATTTTAATATTCCTAATAAGTAATATATTATAACTATTATATTAAAAACTCCTATAATATAATAATTAAAGATAAAAGAAAACAAATATAGGAGAAAGATATATAAGGAATAACTTATTATTTAAGAGTAACTTTTTAAAAATATAAGGGGAGTATAACCTAAAACTCTTATTATATTTACTTATAAAAAGCTTAAGGCTAAGTATAAAGATTAATATAAATATTATTTAATATATTTAATTAAATATAATATTCTATTATTATTACAATTTTTATAATACTTTTTATAATAGTGATAATAAAGCTTAAACTATTTTATCCTAATTAAAAACCATTTATATAAAAAATTATTAAATTGTTTAAATAATGCTTAATTCCTTTAAAAGTAAGCATACTTAATATAATATATATTAAATATAAAAAAGCATTAGTATAGGCATTTAATAATTTAATAGATTTATATATATAATATTAATAATAGTAAGTAGCTTATATACATACCTTTATAATAAATATCTTAAAGATTTAAGGATTCCTTAAATTATAATAATTTATTTATATGATAAAGGAATATATATAACCTTTTTAAGGTAATTAATAATTAATAAAACTAATTAAAACTAAAGCTTTAAAGCTATTAACACTTACTTTAGATTAATATAATAAATGATTTAAAATTTTTATTTAAAGTTAAAAAAATTAAGACTTATTTAAATATTTTATTAAAAGGTTTAACTTTTTCACTTTAAAATAAAGCTTTAATAAATACTACTACTTATACTTAACCAACCTTAACAATACTCATTTATAAGCTTTAAATGAATATAAAAGGCTTAAATATATTATATAAAAGGTAAAAGATAAATAGCTTTAAAACCTTTTAAATAAGGAAGTAACTAAAGTAATTAAAGCTTAATATTAAACGCTTAAGTGAAAATAGCTTAAAGCTAAGCTAAAGGTAAAATATAAAAAGTAAGAATAGCTTAGTAATATAGCTATTTAAAAGCTAATTAATTAAAAATTTAATTAATCACTTTTTTTTAAAAAAACTTAAATACTATTAAAATATATTAACCTAAAGCTTATAATACTTTTAAACATCCTTAACTTTAAATAACTTAATTATTTAATAATAATTAAGTAATAATTAATAAATAGCTTATTTATTTTTAAATATAAGCTTTAAGTGGCGATTCTTTTAAAAAGCTTTATTACTAATAAATCAATTATTATAGTATTATTTTAACCTTTTATATATATTTAATAACTCTTTTTTATATATATATATATTTAAATTAAATATATAAACCCTAAGGGATAAGCTATTAACTATTATAGCTACTTTTTTAATAAGTTTCCTAATAAGCTTTAAAAACATCTTTTTAACTTAAGGGATATATTATAAAAAAAGCTTTTAATAAAGCTAATTAAGTAGTAAATATATGTTATTCTAATTTAAATAAGGCTATAAGGGCTATATTATTAATTACTTATATAAGATTTATATTTAAATAATAATATATTTTTTTAACTAAATGAGTTACTTTAATGGAATCGTTAATAAGTGTGATAAAATTACTTATATAAGGTAAATTAAAAGGGAAAATATATCCTTTTAAACTTAAATATAATAATTAAATAATAGCCTTTATAATAAACGATTAATTTAAAAAGGTTATAAAATAAGTATTTAAGGAAATATTTAAAAAAGTAAGGAAAAAAGCTAATAGGAAAAATCATTAAAACTATAAAGCATATATTTTATAAATTAATATTATATATAAATTAAAAACGAAAAAAGTTTACCTTATAAATAATATACTTACAAATAACTTCACACCTTTAAACTTATTAAACTAGAAAGAAAAGACTTTATAAAAAGTTAAAAAGCACTTAAAAAACCTAACTATTTTTAAGGTAAATGGCCTTTATATAAATATCTTTTTAAGATTTTTTAACTAGTTTTATAGTAAAAGATTAACTTTAAAAGAATTAGAGAAAATTAAAACTAATTAATTAAAAGAAAAAGATTTTAATTAAGGTTTTATATTAAAAAGAAATGGTTTTAATATAAAACTTTGATAAATTTAATAAAATTAAAGAAAAAATATTCTTTAATTATATAATTAAACCCATTTCTTATAAGGTATAATAGGTAAAAGGAATCCCTATTTTAACCCCTTTTAAAGAAAAGGTTAATAATATTTTAAAAGAGCATTTTAAATATAAAATATTTAAGAAAAGTTATAAGCTTTATAAAAATACTTAATTTATAGTTAAAAAGAAAAACGATAAATTAAAATTAATAAATTTAATAACTAAAATAAATGCCTAAACAATTAAAAACGTTTTTTTATTAAAGGACTATGATTTTTTTATTAAAGAATTTGTTATATATGTTATACTATCCTATGTTAATTTTTTTTAAAGGTATAATTAATTAAGATTATCTATTTTTAGTAAAGATTTAATAATGTTTGTAATCTTTATTAAACTTTTAAAGATAACCATAATATTTTAAAGTATTATAAACTTAATAACTTATTTTTTAAGAGTAATAAAAAAGATATTATATGATTTAACCTTTAATATTTATAAACTTTTCTTTAATAATATTGGTATAAAAAAACCAATTATTAAATATAATAATTAAAAGTTTTATCCTAAAGTATATTAATTTATTTTAAAATATATTAAAAATCTTATATTTATCCTCTTTAATTTTAAATTAGTTAATATTATAATAAATATTAAAAAGTTCAAATTTTATAAAGCTTTAATAAAAATAATAAGATATATTTATAAAATGAATAATTAAAAACCGGGGATTATAAAAATATAAAAAATCTTTAAGTAAAAAAAGTATTAAAATATTAATAAAGTTTAAATTTTCCTAAGCTTAATAATTTATTTTCAAATATAAATTAAAAGATATACTATTATAATATTACCCTTAATAAAACTCCTTAAGAAAAATAAACCATTTATTTAGCTTAATTTTTAAAAATAAGTTATATAAATCTTATAATATACCTTTATAATAACTTCCTACCTAATCATTATAAATTATAAGTTTAATTATTTAATTATATTTAAAACTAATATATTAAGCTAAAGATAAGGATGTGTTATAAGCTAACTTAATTAAGATAAAATCTTTAAATTAGCTTATTATAAATTAGGGGCTTAAAAAGGAGTTAAATTTAATTATAACGCCATTAAGTAAAAATATTTAGCAATAATAAAATCTCTTTAAAAACTAAGGAATTATATATATAAGATAAGATTTTTACTAAAAATTAATATTAAAGTTTTAATTACCCAACTTAATAATAGCTTTTTAAGCCTTTTAAAAGCTATATTAATAAAATAAATAACATATATAAAGCTATTTAACTTTAAAATTAAGCATATATTTAACAAAAGTAATCAAATTATTAACATATTATTAAAAAAGCCTAACAAATCATTTAATTAAAATAATAATAAATAAGAAAAAAATTTAAATAAGTTTATTAACATTTAGCTAAATATAATATTAATAAATTTAACATTTAAAATCTTTAAAAAAGATTATCTTATAGTAATTTACCTTATAAAAGTTTATCTTATAAAGGCTTATCCTATAAAACCTTACCTTATAAAGGTTTATTTTATAATACTTTAACTATTAAAATAATAAATTAAAGATTTTTAAGAAATCACCTACTTTTTTATTACTTTAAAAGTTTTTAAAAGACTTTAAACGGATTAATTAAAAAAAAGCCGAAAAATATATAAACATTTTAAAATTAATACCTTAAAATATATCATTTTAGGTAATATTTTCTAAAGAAAAGTTGAAAAGAAATATAATATTTATAGGGTAATTAATCATAAGCCTTTTAAAAGGGAAATTATTAAAAATACCCATTTAAATTATAGCTATAAAAGAAAAGAAATAACTTATAAATAAATTTTAAAAACTTATTATTAAAAAAATATATATAATTACATTACTAATATATTAAAATCCTATAAACAATATTAAAAAACTAAAAGAAAATAATATAAGGACTTAGGAAAATATATAAGCTTAAAGGATATTTTACTTTATTAAATTATTAACGTTTAATATATATTAAATAATTAAGGCTATAAGGTTATAATTAAGGTTAGGGAAAAGCTTTTTAATTACCCTAAAATAAAATCCCTAAAATTAATTAATTTAAAAAATATTAAAAAATTTATTAAGAAAAAGATTATATACTAATATAACTTACTTATAAGGATTAAAGTTAATAATAACTTAAAATTTAAGAAAGAAATAAATAAGGCTTATAAAAACTTAAAGATATGTTAAACTATAAGATTAGCTTATTATCCTTAAGCTTAAGGATAAGTTAAAATAAGCTATAAATCTATTAAATTAAAACTTTAAAAAGCCACTAAAAACACCAAAAAAGAATAGGTAAAACTATTAAACTTTATAATTTAAGCTAATTAAATTACTATAAAATATATTAAACTTAACCCTTATAAAGTAATATATAAATAACACCCTTTATTATTAATTAAAACTATTATTTTTTTTAACAAATATTTAATTAAAAGGATATTAAAATAAGGGAAAATCTTATAATTATAAGAGCAAAAATGTTAGAAAGGAATATTAACGATATTAAAAAAATAGCTAAAATAATTTTTGAAAAATGTTAAAAAGCTTTAAAAAAAATAATTAAAAGAATACTTATAAAAAAAGAAAAAAATTACTAAAAGAAAGATACTTAATCCTAATATATAATATATCTTAATATATTAATATATTTTAATTAAAAAAGCTTTAATATAGTTAATTTAAACCTTATATAATTTATAAAGTTTAATTAAATAATAGATATATTTTAAAGAAATTAAAAAAAGAAATCCTTTAAGATACTTTTACCAATGATTATTTTAAACATTTTATCTAAGATAAAAAGAGATATTAAAAGCTAACCCACTTAGAAAAAGATAAATAGATTATAAGAGAAATTAATAAATCCTTTAATTAAAAACTTTAAAGTATTAAATTAGTAAATATAAAAATACAAAAAAAAAAACATTAATAATACCTAATTAAGCTAAATAACAAAATACTAATAGCTTAATATACCTTAGAAAAGCTTTTATAACCAAATTTTTTGAAAATGATTATAAAGAAATTAAATTAGCTAATATTAAAAATAAAACCAAAATAAATATTAAAATTTATATAAAAAAAGAAAGAAAAAAAAGATATGAGGATTTTACTAATATAAAAGATAAATTTAATTAAGAATTTACGGAATTAATTAATTATTATAACCTTTATAAAAAATAATTAAAAAAAAAAAGCCATATTAAAAATGGAAAAATATTTATTATTACATTATATTTCATTTATAAATTAGCTAATATATACTAGCCTTATAACTATTTTAATATTTATATAATTAGAATTACTTATTATTTTCCTCTTTATTATCACTATTTATAATTATTATATCATTTATAAAAGGAAAATTATTTTTTATAATATTTTTAACTAATAAAAGATCTTAATCAACCCTAGTTCATAAATAAATATACCTTAGATTTTAAAACGAATAAATGGAATTAATAATTGAAAAATAATAATTCTTATAAATATTATTAAATTCACTAGAAATAAATTAATACTTAAAAAAAGGCTATATTTTAATATAATTAACACTTTTAAACAATCGAAAACAAATTTTATATAAACAATAAGGAATTTTATTAAAAATCTTATATAATTATATTATAAAACCTCTTATATACCTTTTATTAATAGCCATTATTTTAAAATATTTATCTAATAAATAATTATAATAAAAATTAACATAAACTTATAGGATATTTTCAATTTCCTAACCTTTAATAAAATATATAAAAGGTTATTATAAATTAACTATTTACCAAAATGCCTAATTAATTACTTATTAATAAAAATAACACTTAATTATAACACTATTTAATAAAATGAATTAAAAATATTTAAACATTTTCCCATTAAAAATTAGTTAATTTAATTAAAAACTACTTTAAAAGCCACCCTATAAGAATACCTTAGAAAATATACCTTATAAAAACCTATTTTATTTAACATAAAAATAAGCTTTAAAATAGAAAGGGATTTCCAATATTGGAAAAAGCACAATTAATTAAAAACCTTATTAAACAATATTATAAATATTTAATAAAACAAAGTATTTTTATTACTTAAACTTTTTTAATTAAAACCATTAAGGTCATTTATACCTTAATTAATAACCATTAAGAAAAAAATGATTAAAACTTTTATAATAATTTTTTTTATTGTTATTTACTTTTTTAAAATTTGTATAATTACTAAGAGGATTAATATTTATTACATTAAAACCATTATTAAAATCGCTATTAAAATCATCTATTATAATAACATTTTAAGGTTTAACTTTAAAATTACTAAAAAAAAGCTTATAAATTTAAAGGACTTATAAAAGAAATCCAACTTATTTAAAAACTTTTTATAAAGCTTAAAAATAATTAAAAACTTTATAATAAAAATAAAACGGTAAGAATAAACTATAAAATATTAATTAAATTCATAGAAATAAGAAAAAAGTATAGCCATTTAAACAATAAATGAATTAAAACGTATACCTTATATTAAAAAATAAGAAGATTTTTAAAACAATTAAAAAGGAGTTAAAAAAGGAAAAAGAGAAGAGAAAAAGATTATTTATAATAATTATAAATATTTATAAATAAATTATCTTATTATATTAAAGTATAAATTTATTAATTACTTAACCAATTTAAATTATATAAAAATTATTCTAAAAATAAACCATTCTTATTAGCTTATATAAATTAATTATTTATTAATAAGCGATTAAAAAGAAAGGAAAAAAATAAAGCCTTTTCATATAAATCTTATTCCCTAGTTTCCTTTTTAAACAATTAATTCTTTTAACACATAAGTTATTAAATTACCTTATAAAAATATGTTTTATCTTATATTAAAAAAACCATAGCTAATAAAAATAAAGCCTCTTTTAAACACTAATAACAAAGCGATTAGAAATTTAAAAAACTTTTATAAGGTATATATTCTAAAATATTCTTAAAAATATTAAAGGATTAAATAATACTTGTTAATTAAAAGATATACTTTCTCTTAGAAATTATAAAAGTTATAAATTTAAAATAAAAACTACTATTACTTTTAAAAGAAATCAACCTTATAAATTAAATTAATATTATAATTAATTTAATTAACACTTTTATAAGGTATTTTAAAAGCGAAATAATCGATATTAATATAGTTTATATTATTTTAAAAATAGTAATAAAAGGAATTTCACTTAAATAAGCTATTTTAAAAAGGGATATATTATATACTTTTAACTTTATAATAAATTTAAAAATTAATTAAGAAATGACTTATAATGCCTTTATTAACATATTTTAATTTATTATTTATATTACCTATTTTAATTTAAATGATATAAAATGCTAGGAAAGCTTTAATTAAGCTTATATAATTTTATATATTTAAAATATTATAAATAAGATCTTATATAATTTTAATAATATAAATTAACCTAATTATAAAAATAACCATTTCTTATGTTAATTATAGCTAGCCTAATATAATACAAAGAATATATTTATACTAAAATCTCAATTCTATTAACATATTAAAACTTAAAAATAAAAAGACTTATAAAGCTATAAATATTAAATAACTACTATAAAATACCTAGTTTTTCAAATATTAAAGCTTTTATTAAACTTATTATTAAGTAATAAAACCTTTAATATAATTAAGGATATTATATTAAATATTATAATTAAAATTACTTATTTTTAAATTAAAAATAAAGAAAAATATAATTAATCTAATTAATTTAATTAATTTAATTAATTTAATTTAAAATTACTAACCACTTTAAAACATTAATAAAAATATAATAAAAAGTATTAACATAAACAACAAATAATTAACTTAATTAAACTAAAAGTCTTAAAAATTTTAAAAATTCTAAAAATTAATAATTAAGAATTAAATAACCTTAAAAACAAATTAATAAATAAATATAATTATTTATTAGATTTAAATAATCGCTACTACCTTTACCTAAGTAAAGAAAAAATGAAATTTTATAAAGGCATTTTTTAAAACACTAATACCTTACCTATATTATATAAGTAATAAAATAATAATTTAGAAAATATAACCTATTATTTTTAATTAAGTTTTCCTATAAGGTAAAAAAATTAAAATAAATATAAAATATAAATAAACCTTATTAATAATATTTTATAAAAAGAAAATATATCTTCTAAAATAAAATGGCAAAATCTTATTAATAAATAAAGGCAAATTAGGAACTTAATATATATAAAAAAAGGTAAAAAGGTAAAGAAATAATAAAAATACTTTTAATATAATTAATAATTTAAGAAATTAAGGAGATTTAAAATTTACTTACTTAATAATTAAGGAAATAAATATCATTTACCCTAGGAATATTTTTTTTTAATATGTTTTCTTATATATAATATTTTTAAAAAAGGTTTTTCTTTTAATATAATTCGCCAAAGATATTTTCATTATATTTAAAAAAGTATAATTTAGGATAAAAAATTATAAAGCACCTATTTTATAATTACTTATTTTATAATTACTTACCTTATAATTAACTACCTTATAAATAGCTAAACTTATATTTATAACTAACTATTTTCTTAATTATAAGCGTTACATGCTTTAATTATAAGAACATATAATATTACAAATATATTTTTATTTATTCCCTTATAATTAAAATGATTTTTAATCGTTTTGCAAATATTATAACTCCTTAATTAAACTTATATTATTACCGAGAAATATGTTTATAACACTTTTAACGCTATAAAAGCACCTTTCCTATAGGAACGGCTCTTTGCTTTAGTTTAATACTTAATATATTACATATTATAATAATTATAATAAGCTTATTTTTATAAAAGTAAATATTTACTTTAAAGCTTAAAAAGTTATAATATTTTAATTAAGTATTAATTAAAATAAAAAATTAATATTAAAGAAAAATATTCCTATTAATTTAATTAAACCTATTTTATTTATGTTTAAAATTATTATAAAGATTAAAAAAAGATATAAATTAATAAAATTAAAAGTGGTAATTTTTATATAGGTTTATTATAAAAATAGGAAATTATTAATATTTACGTCATTTTTAATGATAATATTTATAAATTACTTAATTATTAAAGGGATAATTAATTATATATTTATTAAAATAATAAACTTAAATAAAATTAACCTTAAGTTAATTAATGTTATATTATTTTTATTACGGTTTAACCTTAACATTATATATATCCTTAAATTGTTAAATATAATATTAAATATATTTTTAAAATTTCTAATGGTAATTAAGGAAGAAAAATTAACTTTTTTAAAAGTAAGTAAATTTAATAATATTTAGGAAAATTTTAATATAACCTATTTTTTTAAAGAAAATAAACCTAACTTAAATATTATAATTATAGTGATTAATAATAAGTTTAAGGATTAAATTATTAAAGGATATATCATTAATTTTAAATATAATAAAGTTTATTAAATCTTATAAAATAAAGCTAAAAAGGAGTTAAAAACTACTAATAAATAGGTTAAGGAATAGTATAATAATGTTAAAAAAAGCTTAAAGAAAATTATTAAAATTAAATTAAATAAAGGCATAAAGCTTAATTATAAAATTAAATACTTAACACCTTTTATCTTAAAGGATAACCTTTTATATTATATTAATTTAAAAGGTAATAAGGGTTTTTATATATTAAAAACCTATATAAAGCCTATCCTTAAGTTAATATATAATAAAAAGTATTACTTTAACAAAAATAAAATAATAAATAATTTATAAGGTATTTATTTCTTTAGGAAATATTAGCATATTAAATAATTTTATTAATACTACTTTATATATTATAAAAATTAATAAGATTAATAATTATTATTAAAATATTTAATACTTATTTAAATACTTAATATTCCTTACTATACAATTATATTAAATATTATAACCGATATATTTAACATTAACTTTATTAAATATTATTAAGGAATATAAGGTTATAAAAAATTCGATACTTTATTAATAATAACTTATAAAAATAATAAGAAAACCTTATTAATCTTAAGGAATAAATGTTATATTATTAAAAACTAAGTTTAAGTTATTCTATTAAGTTTATAAATGGCTAACTAAAAATTACTAATAAATATTATTTGTAATTAAAATCTTAAGTAAATATTAAACCTATGAAAAAAAATATTTATCCTATTAGAGATAAATATGTTATTTTTAACTATTTATTATTTATAAATTAATAAAACTTTTAAAAGGAAAAATTAAATTATGGAAATTACTATTTATTTTTATATAGCTACTAATCCTAATACCTTTTAAACTACTATTATAATTAAGCTATAATATTACTTAAATAATTCTTTAATTAATCCATTAAGGAAAAGCTTTAATAAACTAGTTTTAAGATTTTAACCTTATTTAATACTTAATATCTTAAATAGTTAAAAAGGTAAAGTAATTTTTAATAAAGCTAAAAAAGCTTTTAGGATAAAAAGACTTAAAGAAATTACCTAATTAATAAATATAATAGGAGTAATAGCTAAAAAACAATATAATAATAAATATATTTTAATAAAGCTTAAAATAAAAAATATTATTTATTTATGTTTTTATAAAGATTATTACTTATTTAATAAGCTTAAAAAGAAATAATTACTAATTAAAACAAAATTATTTAAAATAACTTATAAAATTTTATTCCTAATGTATAAGCTAAATTTTCCTAACATTTAAGAAATTTATCTTATAATATTATTAGTATAACTTTATAAACCACTTTAGAAATAAAATCCTTTTAAAAGGATTATTCTTAAGCTTAAATTAGTGATTATTAATCCTTATAAAGAATTAAAATAAAAAGTTAAATATTTTATTAATAAGTATATTAAGTAATATTTAAAAAAGTTTAAAATTTAATATCTTTATTAATATTTAAGTTATATAATTAAAAACAATTAATAGAAATTATAAAATAAGCTTCAAAAAATAATTCTTAAATTATTAGTTACATATAAATAAAAAAAGCCTTTAAATTAGCTTAAACTATATAAATAAAAAGGCTTATTATACTTAAAAAATAACCATAATTAAGGTTTTTCTAAGCCTAATAAAAATTCTAATTAAAATAATTAAATAATCCTTAATAAGTTAAACCACTTTAATAATAAAAAGGGACTTTTTAACCTTTTATACCTTAATTGTTATATAATGGTTAATCTTTAACATTAACATATTAATTTTTCCATTAACTTTATTAATTTTAAATCTTAAATAAAGGAGAAATTATAAATATTTATTGCTTAAAAAATCGCTTGTTAAATCTTACCAAAACTTTAATTCTTACTTTTTATAATCTTTTATTATTTAAAAGCACTTATTAAAGATTTTACTATTAATTATAAAATAAATATAATATTTATTATTAACTTAAAAAACCTTTAAAGGTTTAAATTAGTTAATTCATAACTTAATACTGTTAAAAATAAATTTAAAAATAAAATAATCGCTAATTAGCTTATTAAAAGTATTAAAAATAATTAATAAAAGTAATTTTATAAGGCTTAAAACTTATTAAAGGAAATTAAAAGCTTAAATTTAAACCTTAACGTTTTAACGTTACTTATAATCCTTATACTACTTAAAAAAACGTTTATAACAACATTAATAACAAAGCTGTTAACACTTATATTTTATAATAAAGCACTTATAAAAACGTAGTTAAAATATATTAATTTATTTATATTAATTATAGCCTTAAAACTTATAAGCTTTAAGCTATATATTAAAAACAATCTTATAGAAAATTTTAAACTTATTTACGTTTAGGATATTAAAACTTAAAAATAGGATAACAATATAAAGTAGTTAACTATTAAAAATAAAGAGAATTAAACTTTAAATAACATAGAAATAAATTTACATAACTTTATTTTTAACAATAATGTTAGCATTTATTAAAATAAAAATACCTTATAATAATCAAATAATATTTTATAAAATAAGCTTAAAAAAACTAGGAAAACGATTTAAACATTAAATAAACTAAAAAAACTAAAGGGATTTAATAAAACCCTATTAATATTAATTTAACAATTTTTAAAAGGATTTTATACTTATAAAAGTTATTACTAAATATTAAGTTTAATAAATTAACTAAAAAGGTAATCCTTAAGAAATCCTTTAAAGTTAACTTTAAATAAAAAGTAGGATATAATAATAAAAAAAATAATAATTATCATTTACAAAGGCTTTAAAAATAAAATCCCTTATTTAATATTTAATAGCCTTTATAATAATAAAAATTTAAAAAAGCTTATATTAAAAGAAATAATAGTTAAATATATAACTATTAAACTTATTACCACCTTAAAAAAGCTATTAATTAACATACTTAAAAATATTAATAAGTTTTTTAACATTAATTACAAAGGCATTTTTACCTTTTATTTAATAATATATAATATTTAAACTATGTTAACCATAATTATAAAAGCTTATTATAATAAAAACAATTATTTAAAAAGTATTAAGCTATTTATTAAAGCTATAATATTAACATCTTATTACTATAAAACTTATTACACCTTAAATTCTATAATTATAAAATAGCTAATACACTTAAATCTTTTTAATTTAACTTAGCTTAAAAAACTAGCTATAAATTTAACTTTAAGCTTAACTATTATTATTATTAACTTATAAAAAAACCTTAAAGGATTAAAGGATTTATTATAAAATAAATATAACCCTAAGATTTTTAAACTATTAAAAAATAATAGCTTTATTACTTATAAGGCTTTAATAAACATAATTAAAAATTATTTAACAAATTATTAAGTTACTATTAAACAAATAACTTAATATATTATAAATATAGCTATAAAAAAGCTAAATAAAAACATTAATTATAAAATCAAAGGTTTTAAAATAGCTTAACAATTAACTTTAATAATACCTATTAAAAAAAGTAAGCCTTACTTATAACCTTTATAACTTTACTAATTAAAGTTATTAAATCAATTATTAGCAATAATAAAAAGCTTAAGCAACTTAAAAAACACCTTATAATAAGCCTTAAACTAAGCCTTATTATTAAAAAAACCTATTATTAATTATAAGCATATTAAGGTATTTAAAAAGGCTATTATAAGGCTTATTATTAGCTAAATTAATTAGGATAAAATCTTTTTAATTAAAAAAGAAATATTAAAAATAACTAGCCATTAAAAATAACTAAGATTTACACCTTATAAAATTTATAGCTAAATTTACTTATATTTAACACATTCTTTTAATTAACCTTATATTATCCATTTTTATTAATTAATACACTTTTTATTTAAGCTTTAAATAATATCATTTAAGCCATTAAGCTTAACATAATAATTTTACATTTACCTTTTTAATTTTCTTACAATTTATAATAAAAAATATATATTTTTTAAAATTTATATTTTATAAATATCCCATTATAAATTTTAAATAAAATATAAAATTACCTTTAATAATATAAAAACTAAAGTTTTATAACATTTTAAATAAACTATTTAAAAAGAAATTTTTTTAAAAAATATTAAATACTTAAATAATTAATAATTTAATAAATAAAAATTATATAAATATATATATTTAAATTTTCAAAAATATATTTTATAAATAAATTATTATTATTTTTATATTATTATAAATATTATAAATTATTAAATTATAATAATTTTAAATTTTATAAATTTTCTAATATTTTTAATTTTTAAAAACTTTTATATTTATTAAAAGTAACATTAAACAAGTTGTATAGTATTAAAAAGTCCGCCGCGTTATATGCTTATTACCTTTTAAAATGCCTTATTATTAAACCCTTTCCTAGCTTTATATTTAAATAACTTTGCTAATATTAATAATAACGTTATAAGGATTAAATAAAAAAATAAATATTTTAATTACGTATATTTTAATTTAAGTTACACTTTAATATAATATTTATAACATAAGTTATTAAAGATTAAAGTTATAAGGTTTTTTTAAGTAGTTACGTAATATCCCTTTTAATTACCTTTAAGTAATAAAGCCTTTAAGGCTTTTAAAGCTACCTTTTTTAGCGGTTTTAAACATTATTATATATGTTAAAAATATTATATAATCTTTTTAAAAAATCCCTTAAGTTTAATCCTAAATAACTTTAACTATAAATATTATATTATAATACAACTAAGGCTAAAATATATATAATTAAGTTATTTATTTTCTTATTTAAATTATATAACGTTATAACTAATATTCGCGAAGTTATTTAAGTATAAAGCTAAGGCTTCGCTTTTAAATTCTACTTATAGCCTAGCGTAAAAATAAGTATTATATAACCCATTTAATGTTACTTTTTATTAATATTAATAAATTTTTAATTTTAATTATATATATATATATTTATATTAAATTCTTTTATAAAATATTATTATTTAAAAATTAAATTTTAAAAATATTTATTTTATTTTTAATTTTTAATTTTTTTAAATATTAAATATAATATTTATTAAACTTATTAAAAATATAAATATATTAACTTTTTAATTAAAAAATATAAATAATATATTAATAATAAACATTTTTAAATATATAATTAAAGATTAAAGATTAATTAATCACTTAAAAAACTTATATAAAATAAAAAATTAAAAATTAATTAATTAATATTTTAAAATTAAAATAATTAAAGATAAAAAATATTAAATTATTTTCTTATTTTATAATAATTATATTAAAAAATTATAACTAAATTTTAATTAAATAATAATAAGTAAATTTTATTAATTCCTTTATTATTTAAATTATTTTTAAATATAAGAGAAAAATTATTAAGGTAAAAATTAAAACTTTTTAAAAATATATAAGATTTATTTTATATATTATAATAATAATTAAATTTAATATTATATTTATAACTATATAACTTTTTTATTATTTAACTAATTTAAAACTTAAATAATTAATAATAATTAATTATTATATTTTAAAGTATATTTTTATAATTAGCTTTTTATAAGGAAAAAAATTAAACCTTTTCTTTTTAAATGTTTTAAAAAATCTCTTAAAATTAAGCTTAAACAAGGAATAAGGCTATGATTTTTTAAAATATTTAAAAAAAAGGTTTAATTTTTTTCTTTATAAAAAGCTAATTATAAAAAAGTAACATTAAACGAGCTATATAATACTCATTTTTACGCCGGGCTATAAGTAGAATTTAAAACGTGGGGCTTTAACTTTATACTTAAATAATTTCGTTAATATTAATTATAATATTATATAATTTAAATAATAAAATAAATAACTTAAAAACATATAATTCGGCTTAAATTATACCTTTATACGATATTTATAGCTTAAATTATTAAGGGTTAAACTTAAAGGGTTTTTTAAAAAGGTTATATAATATTTTAAATAATACTTAAAATTATTAAAGGTAAGGCTTAAAAACCTTTAGAAACTTTATAAAAGCATTATAAAATCTCTAAAAGCCTTTATTATTAAAGGATAGTTAGAAGGGGTGTTACGTGATCACTTAAAAAAACCTCGTAGCTTTAATCTTTAATACCTTAGGTTATAAATATCGTATTAAAGTGTAACTTAAATTAAACTATGCGTAATTAAAATATTTATCCTTTAATTTAAATTATATAACGTTACGATTAATATTGGCAAAGTTATTTAAATGCGAAGCTAAAAAGCGTTTTAATAATAAAATACCTTAAAAGGCGGTAAGTATATAACGCGGTAGATTTTTTAATATTATATAGCCCGTTTAGTGTTACTCTTATAAAAATATATAATTAAGGTTTTAATTTTAATAATAAAAAGAAATAAAAATAAAGTAAATAAAAATATTAAGATTTATTTTAATTTTAATTTTTTTAAAAAGTTTTTAATTTTTTAATTTTTTTTATTTACTTATTTTTTATTATTTTTTTATTTTTTACCTAATTTAATATAATATTTAAAAGGTTAAATTTTAAATAATTTAAAAATTTAATAATTATAACGTTATAAAGTTAATAAGTTTTAATATAAAAATTTTTATTAAATGTTTTTATTTTTTCCTTATTATAAATTATTATAATATATTATAAAGATTTTTAAGGTTAATAATATAAATTATTATAATGAATTAATTATTATAATATATTGCGAAAATACTTAATATTAAATCGTTACTTTTAAATAATATTTTATTTAATATATAGGATTAATATTATAAGCTATAAAACATTTATTTTAAATATTTTATTTAATTTTACCGCTATAACAAAGTGGTTTTAACTAATAAATTTATTATAATATAATAAATATTTTAATATTATTTATATTATTATATAACTTATATTAGTTAAAGTTATAATTTCAAAATACTAGGTTATATGTAAAGCATATAACTTAATAAGCAGTTTTATATATATTTAAAACACACTATTAATTAAAAGCTATGCTTTTTTTTTAATAATTTATATCGTTTAATTAATTAGGAAATTTAATACTATAATAATTATATAATAGTTATAAGTTTAAATTGTGCTTAAAGTTAATGCTTTAGGTAATTTCTTATATATAAATTTATCTTAAATTCTTAAATCTTTTCTTTATAAAAAAAATTAATTACTTAATTAACTTTTAAAGTAACTTATACTTTAACTTAACTAATTATAAAAATCTTAAATAAATTACCTAAGCATATTAAATGTTTAAGCATATATAACTTTATAATTTAATATTATTATTTAATTTAATTTTTAAAAAAGTATAAGGTTTAATAATATATTAATTTAAAGTAACCTAATAAGCTAGTTAATCTAATAGAATTAACTTAAACTTTAATAGCCAATAAAAAGAATTAAAAACATATTAATAAATATGTTAAAGATTTAGCTAATTAAAATTAACTTATAATAGAAATAAAGTAAATAAAGAAAAAAAATTATAATATTTTATAAGCTTTTATTATATTAGTTATATTATACAATTTATTAATTATATAATCACTTAGATTTGAATTAAGTAAAATAGCTAATGACTTAATAGTTACTTTATTTTAACCAATGTTAAATACCACATTAAATAACATATTTAATATATTAAAAATTCTTTTACTAATTAAATTACCTAAGCTTTTTAAACCTATTAAGCTATAAGCTTTTTATAAAACTACTTTAATAAATTATAAAAGTAATAAAAAGGAATATATAATAATTAAAAAGTATTATATAATCATTTTAGCTTAAATTAAAAAAACTATTAATATAAGAATTATAAATGCTATACTATTTAAATTAAAGTATTAGGGATGGTATAACCTAAAAGCTATAATTAAAATATTTAAAAACAACCTAGCTTTTTTATACATTAGCATACTTATTTAAGCATAAAAGAGATATTATAAAATATTTACCAAGGTAAAAATATTAAATATCTTATTTTTTATTTAAATTTTAAAATTCACTTAAACATTTAAAGATATAAAAGCTCATTACCTTTCAAATATAAAAGGGTTATTAACTATTAAAATATTCTTAAAAATAATAAGAATATATTTTAATCTAATATAAACTAATATATAACTTTAATTAATAATCTAAACTAATTAACTAAAATAACTAATACTTATTTTAAATTAATAAATTTTAACATAAAATGAATAACTATATCTTTAAAATATTAACATTAAGAAAAAAAGGAATTAAAATATAATTTATTATAATTTAAAGAAATAAAATAAGCATAAGATTTAATAAAGCCATTAGTAAAACCATTAAAAGTAATAGATTATAAGCTAAGAATAAATATTTATATTTAAAAAGTAATTAAATATATAAGTAACTTTTAAAGGAATATATATATCTTTAATATATAATAACTTTTAAAACAAATTGTTCAATTAAATTACCAAGTGTTAAACATTATAAAAAGATTTAAACAATTTATTAAACCTTTATTTAAAAATAATTTAAAATTAAAATTAACACTTATAAATAAAAAGTAAAACTAATTAATAAAAATAAAGTTAATAATTAAAAAAGTAAAGACTTAAAAGGAAAAAACTAACCAAAAAATGTGATTATAATATTAATTAATCTATATTTACTTTAAAAAAATTAAAAGCTTATAAAGTAAATTATTAAGGATTATATAGCTTTAAGGATTTTTATTATATTTAAAATTAAAAAGCATTTATTTTTAAAAAATATTATAATAAATAACTATAAATTAATTAATTTAATTAATAATAAAAAGCTTTTAATCCTTAGCTTATTTAAACCTACAAATATTTATAATATAATTTAAATAGGTATTATAAACTTCCTAATCTTTAAAATAAATAAATAAATAATTCCTAAATATCTTATAAATAAATTAAGGCCTAATATATATAATTTAATATTAATAAATATAATAATAATAAAGGGATTTTATGTGAATATTATTTTAAAGATTAAGTTATATATAATAAATATTTAATATAATAATTAAAATTATATTTTACATTTTGGGAAATTAAAAAAGAATAATATAATAAGGTAACTTATATATAAATATAACTTAATTTTCTTTAAATATAAACCCTTTTTTATTTACTTATCTATTTTATTAACTTTATTAATAATTATCCCATACAATATATTTATAAATATAATAAATATAATAAGCATCTTAAAAACTAATAAAAAAACATATAATCCATTAATTTAATAAAGATTTATCAAAGTTATAAAATAATTTAAAAAATCTTTAATATAAATGTTTTAAATACTTAAGATTAAAAGTTCTTTAAGCTTTAATTTATAAAACTTAAAATATAAAAATTAATAAAATCTTTAAAATTAAATATAAATATTATGCCATAACATATATTTATTAAATAATAAAAAAGAAACCCTTTAAAAAATACTTAATTAAACCATTTTAAAGGATAATTTAGGACCTATTTTTTTATAAAAAAGGATATAAAAGATTATATATATTACTTATAATTAAAGATAAATATAATAAAATATTTTTTATATTTTCTTTTATAAATAAAAATTAAGTAATAATAATTACTTAGCTTTAATTATTTAAAAATTAGGTATAAAAATAATTTAAACTTAATATATATAAAATATACAACAATAATAAACATATAATATTTTCTTATTAAAAATTAATAAGGTTTAAATATTAGATAAAATAAAAAGAAATTAACTTAAAAGTCCTTCTAAGCCACACACATAAACCTACCAAAGATATAAAATAAATAAGGTAAGAAATAATTAATTAAACACTTAAAATATAATTTAAAATTAAATTACTAACAAACCTTTAACCTAAAATCACTTAAATAATAGCTTAATTAATTAATAAAAACTTAAGCTTTATCTATTACATATAATTATTAATTAAAATATTTAATAATTAATTTAAATAATACTTTAAATTTTATACCCTAAAAATCTTCAAAATATTAATAAGTAACTTATAACTTAACTAAAACAATATTTATACATATAAGTATAAAGCATACCCATTAAAGGAAAAAAGGAAACATAATATAAATAAGAAAATATTTAAGATAATAAAAAAAGCTTATATAAAATATTTAATAAAATACTAAACTTTTAATCTATATCATATATAAATCCTTAAAGAAAAGAAAGTAATTATTATATAAAATATATAATTTAATAAAGAAATATTTTATACCCTAAAAATTAAATATTTAACACTTAGTTTAAAAATATCAAAAGTTAATAAAATTAATAAAATAAAAAAATAATTAATAAAGGAAAGAATACTCTAAATATTAAACCTATAAGAAAAAGAATTATTAAATTATTAAAATATAAAATAAATTACTAAGCTAAAGGGTACAAATATTAAAAAATAATTAAATAATTAATCAAAAGCTTTAAAATTAAAGATAAACATATTTATAAATTTAAATTTAAAACTAAATAAAAGATTTATTAAAAAAAAGCCTAATATATAAATAAATAATTAATTCTTTAAACTTTTAATCTTTAAAGGAATTTTAGAATTAGGAATAAAAAAAGATAATATTCCATTAAATATTAAATAATTACTTTAAAAAATTATAAGCTTTATAAGAAAAGATTCTTTTAAAATAAAAATATTTAATTAATATTTAAGCTTAATAAGTAATAGGGAAAATATTAATAAAAATAAAAAAGGTAATATATTAACATTATAATTATAATATAGAAAAGGTTATTTAAAAGGATTAAAAGCTTAACTATATATTATAACAACACCTATTAAGCTTTAATAAAGGAATAGAAAACTTAAAGATTAAGAATTTAAAAAAAAAACTTAAATAATTTAACCTTTATAACCTTAATTTATAAAAATAAAGAGGAGATTTTCCCACCTATTAAATTAAAATAATTTAATTTTTTAAAGATTTTTTTACCTAATTAATAAGAAATAATTCATTAAGGAAATTAAAAATATCAAATATTATATATAATAATCTTTATAATAATATATTAAAAAAGTATTAAATAAATTAATATAGCTTTAAGTAAATTAAAAATTTATTAAAATAAGCTTTTATAACCATTATTAAAGGAATATAAAAATTTAATAAATTATTTACTTAACAAATAATTTAAAGAAAATATATAGAAAAAATCTAAGCATTTAATAAAAATAATATATAATATATTATAAAGTATAATAAAATAAAGAATATTTTACTTTCTTTAAAATAAATATTTATATATAAATTTAATAAGGATAAATATTTGAAAAAGTATAAATTTTAACTTATTATATAAGGTAATTTTTAATATTTAATACTTTAAAATATATATATTATTATACTTATAATAAAATCATTTTAGATAATAATAATATTAGTTATAAAATTTAATTTAAATATTTAATAATTTAATATTAAAAACATATTTATAAACACTTTTTAAATAAGTAAAAAGTTAATTATTATATAACTTTTTAAAGGTTATAAAGATAAAAATAAGAAATATATTAAGCTTTTAAAAATATTATATAAATTATATAATTCCCTTTTATTATAATATAAAGAAATAAAAAGTATTTTAAAACTTAAAAGGCTTATAATATTAATAAAAAAGCTATATTTATTTTATATAATTAATAGGAAAATATATATATTAATATATGTGGATAATATATTAATAATAAATACTTTTAAGTATATAGTTAAGGTATAAAAAGTAATTAATTACTTAAAAAGCTTATATAAAATAAAGGATTAAAGATTAATTAGTTAATATTTTAAAATTAAAATAATTAAAAATAAGGAATATTAAATCATTTCCCTATTTTATAATAATTATATTAAGAAGATTATAGTTAAGTTTTAATTAAATAATAATAACTAAATTTTATTTATTCTTTTATTAATTAGGCTATTTTTTAAATATAAAGGAAAAGTTATTAAAGTAAAAATTAAAACTTTTTAAAAGTATATAGGATTAATTTTATATATTGTGATAATAATTAAACTTAATATTATATTTATAATTATATAGCTTTTTTATTATTTAATTAGTTTAAAACTTAAGTATTTAATAATAACTAATTAAATAATAAAATATTTATATATAATGTGTATTTTATATATTAAATATAAGGATAAAAGTATTAAAATATAAGCTTTATTTATATTAAATAATATATTATTTATAAATAATATAAAAAATAAATAATCATTTTATGGATAAATTATAAACTTATATAATAATTTAATTGCTTAAAAAGTAACTTATTTATTAATAATATTAACCTTTATAATAAAGATTAAACTATTTAATATTTTAAATATAATAAAAAAAGTAATAGCTTTATAATACTTATTTAAAGATATTTAAATTAATTTAAGGTATATATAACAAATTTATAATAATAATTAATAAATAATTAAATTAATTATTAAAGAAAAGGAATAAATTAATATTAAGTTTTATTATATAAATATATAAAACATATAGTTACATTAAAAATATGCTTTAAAAACCTTTAAAATATTTTATTTATTAATTAACCAAATATTAGTAAATAGATTAATAAAAAATTTATTAAAATAAAGATTTAAACACTTTAAAATATTACTTAATTTATAAAATATATAAGATTTATTAATTAATAATTAAAAAGCTTATATAAGTAATTTAATAATATTATTAATTGCTTTATATTAATAAATAAATAAGTATAAATATAAGATATAATAATATAAGAATTAAGTTATATAAAATCTTTTAATAAAATGTTTTAAAAGCTTAAATAATTTCCTTAATCGCTTTTTTATAAGATTTATCACTTACTTCACCCATTTTTTTATTAACTTTATTATTTTTTTTATTGTTTAATAGCTTATACTTTAAAAAAGTAAGTAAGGTATATTATAAAATATAAATTGTTTATATATATTAATTAATATTAAAGAAAAAAATATTTAAAAGATTTTATAAAAAGTTTATTAATATATTTTAAATAATATTATAAGTTAAAAATGCTTTTTATAAGTAATAAGTTATTAATTATATAATTGAATTATTAGGTTTATATATATAAATAAATTAGTAAAAGTAATATTATTATAATAAAAGGAACAATTTATAAATCTTAATAAAAGTATTTGTTAAAGTATAGCTAACATTAAATACTTTATCTTATTAAAGTATGGTTATATAATATTTAAAAGTAATTAGTAAATATACTTTTTATATAACCTAAATAAGGTATATAATAAGGTGTTTTAATAAAAGGATAAGTATTTTTTTAAATAGAAAAAGTGATTATAAGTATTAATAATAAATTAAAAATAAAAATTAGTATTTATATATTATTATTAATTAATAAAGTATTAATAATAATGTTAAATATTCCGGGAATTTTAAAACTAATGATAAGATATTTTTACTTAATTAAATTATATTAAATAAAGGATATTATAAGCTTATTCACTCTTTTAAAAATAAAGTTATTAATATTAATCTAAGAATTATCACTTATAAATAACAATTAATAAACTCCTCTTATATTATTAAATTAAATAGTTTACACTTTTTTCAAATTATTATAATATATAATATATAAAGTAGTTTTAAATTATTTAAAAGTTTTAATCTTCTTTTTAATAAACGCCATTATAATTAAAATACCTATTAATTATTTAAGTAAAATTAAAACTAAAAGAATAATTAATATAATTTACCAAAAATATAATTTAAATTTATTTCAAACTTAAGGAGTAATTAATTAGGAAAAAGAATAACTTATTAGTTTATTAAAAAAATATTATATAAAAAAGAAAAAGTAATAATACTTTAGTATAAAAAAGGCTTTATTATATAAGTATAAAAATAGCTAGGATAATAAAAAATTATTACAATATTATAAAAATTGTTATAAGTTTATTAAAGAATTATTTAAAGATTAAATTAACTTAATAATTTATAAGGTAAAAATATATAATAATTATAAGCTATATAATAATTATTTCCTAGCTTATTTTTAAATGTTAAAATTATTAAAATATATAAAAAGAGTTATTTCACTAATATTTAACTCCTTAAATTTCCACTTAAATATTATTTGTTAATATTATAAATGAGAATTTATTAATTATTTTTAATATAAAACTTTTATCAAATTTATTATTTTTATTATCATTTATATAATATTATTTAATTGGTTAAAATAAGTTAGTAAAAAAGGGAATATCTTAATTATTATTATTAAAATTTAATTTAAATTTAAAAGATAATTTAAAGTTTAAAAGTAAACTTTTAATAAATATTTAAATGGTTATATAAAGTGCTTATATTTTTTTAAGCTTTAATTAATATTTAAAAACTTAATAGGAAATATATAAGAAAACTTATATAAGGCTTAATAAAAATTACCCCTTATAAAACCAAGTGTTAAAGCTAATAATATATGTGATTAATAATATAATTACTAGGATTAAGTGATTAAAATTAAGCTTTTAAAAAAATAAAAAATAACTTATATTTTATAACAATTATAATCATTAACATATTTAAAATAATATTTATTATTTAAATTAATTAAATCTTTATAATGCTAATTAAACTTTTTAATTAATATATTTTTATATAAGTTAAATAAAAATTATAATAATAAATTTTATTTAACTTAAGCTTAAACACATGCTTATTAATAATTAACATTAAAGTTATAATATTTTAAGCTAAAATAAGTAATAAAGTAATTTAAATTACCACTTTATCTTTATTTTTACTTTTATAATTAACTAAAAAACTCTTTAAAAATGATTAAGTAGAAGTAACTAATGGAATAAAAGTTATAAAACATGCGAAAGTAAAAGTAATAGTAAGTGTAGGAAAAGGAATAAAAGGATTAAAAAACTACTTTAAAAGTATATTTATTTAACTAATTATAAGAAATAAAATTATAAGGGGATTAACCCTTTTTTTAACTTTAATTAATGGCTTAAAAGCAGCTAAGCCAATGATAATAAGCTTATTATTATTATTGGAATTAAAATTATTAAAGATTTTAATTATAATAGGTTAAAAAGGATTATTAATTTAAGTAAGTATTATATTAATAAAAATAATTAATTAATTTTTAACTTAAATAATTGGCTAATTCGAAATAATTAAATTAACTTTAATAATAATAAGAATAATTAATTAATCCTAAATGAATAAATCATTTTTAACTTTAATTATAATTTTTATATATTTTTTACAAATTGTTTAAGCCTTTTTCAAATTAATTACCTTTTTAACACTATTATATTTTTTATTTATATTAAATTAAAAGGAACTATTAAAAAAGTGATTAAAAGTAAAGTTATTTGTAAATAATTTAAAAGATAAAATTAAAAAAAAGGTTTGAAAAAACTTATACAAGGATAAAACCACTTATAAATAAATAAATAAACTTAACATTAACTATTTTAAAAGTTTTAAAGTAAAATAAAGCTATTTATATATGTTTAAAAAATTATTACTAAATTAGTTATAATATTTTAAACTTTTATATAAGACTATTTAAGCCATTTAATTAACTTATTTATTAAAATTAAAAAACATTATATTTATTTTACCTAATAAAAAAAAGGTTAAAGTATATTTTTATTAGCTTATTTTTTTTATTTTTAGCTTAATACACATAGTATATAATATATTAGAAAAACTTAAAATAAGCTAATTAAGCTTTAGTTAAAAATGACAAAAGTTTAATTTTAAGTTATATATAATTAAAAGGTATATTATAGTTTTAAAATACTAGGTTATATATAAAGTATATAACCTAATAAACAGCTTTATATATATTTAAAACACACCGCTAATTAAAAGTTATGCTCCTTTTTTTTAATAATTTATACCATTTAATTAATTAAAAGATTTAACATTATAATAACTGTGTAACAGTTAAATTATCGTAAGTTATTTTAATATAATTATCGCGATATAATTAAAGTTAATATTATAAACTATCGCATAGGTTTTTTATTATATAAAAATAATTATTTTACTATCGTAATAACTTAAAAATAATGGTTAGGATATAATTTAATAATATTTATAATATAATTATAAATATTTTTTTAATAATATAAAATTAAATTTCTTTTAAAGGTTAAATTTTTTCCTTTATATTTATAATTAATATAATATAATTAAATAATTTCCTTTTTTATTATATTATTATTAATAATTTAATATTAATAATAATATTTATTTTTTAAAGAATAAAATTTTATTTTATATAATATATTTTAAAACTTTATATTTAAAAATTGTTTTAACTTTATATCCTTTTTTTAATTAATCTTTAATAAATCTTTTAAGGAGTTTTAAAGTAATTAAAAATTTTATTATATTATAAGATTTAATATTTTAATTTTTATCTTTATAAAAAATAAGGATATTATTTTTTTAAAACCTTTTTAAAATTTTTAAGGTTTTTTAAAAAATTATATTAAATTAAAGGTTAATAAAATTATTAATATTTCTTTTTGTTAATATTATAGTACGTGATTAATTAGCTAAGCGTATATAAACCTTATACACCTTATATATGTGATATTTAAAGGTGCTTTTATTTTAGTTAAATCTTTTCTTTTTTAACTTAAATATAACTTTTTTTACCACATTTAACCTAACTGTTATATAACATATTAACCTTTATTAATTAATTAATAAACCTTGTTTATTTAACACTTTTTTATTAATTATTTTAATTATTTAATAATTTAATAAATATTTTAAATAAAATATTTATTATAGTGTTTTTTTTACTTAAAATATAATAAACTTTAAAGTTAAATATTTTAATATAAGTAATTTATTTGGTAAATATAATGTTAAAAAGATTTAAAAATTTATTATTTAATTAAATAATTAAAATTTTAATATTTATTTTAAAATGAAAACAAATTTTATAAAAGTACTTTTAAAGCTTTTATAAAGATTTTATTATTATTAAATATTTTTTCTTAATAATATTATAGTTTAACTTTATACCTTTTAAAAACCTTATAAAAGCTTTATTATTAAAAGGTAATTAAAAAAGGTATTATATAAGCTTTTTAAAAAACCTTTTAGCTTTAACTTTAAATAGCTTTAATTATATATATTATAAAATAATATAACTAAGATTAGAATATATATAATTAAGTTATCTTTTTAATAATATTAATTATATAATTAAAAGATTAAAATTAATAAAATTATTTAAATATAAAATTAAAGTTTTGCCTTTTTAAATTTTACTTATAATATAATATATAACTTTGTAAACTTAAAACATTATTATACACTTACTTATAAAAGTGCTTCCTATATTATTATATATTATAAATTATAAAAAAATTAAAAAAAATTAAATATAAAATTATTATATTAAGTTTAATAATTTAAATAAAAATATATTAATTAATAAAAATAACTAATATAAAGTTAATTAAAAAAATATATTAAATATAAATAAACTTAGTTATAAATTTTATAAGGTGTAAATTTTAATTATTTTTAATAAAAATTAATTTTTATTTATTTTATTTATTATTTTATTATTATATAATAGTTTTTAAATTAAATTTAAAATTAAATTTTAATTAAAAAACTATTAATTATAATTAATTATATATTAAATAATTAATAAACTTTATCGAAATATAGTCACGTGACATTAGGTTACGTAGCACGTTTTATACTTTAAGTAAAAATAAAGTTAAAATAATATATTTTATAAAGTTATTTTTACATTTAAACTTAAATATTATTTAATTAATTTAATATTAATTTTACTTATAATTAATTATATAATTATTTATATTTTATCGTATACGTAATAAACCTTATTTATTTAATAATTAAAAAATTAAAAAAAAATTAAATATAAAATTATTTTATTTTATTTTACTTTTTTATTATTATAAGTTTTATTATATTTATTACATTTATTATAACTTTTATTACATTATTATATTTCGAAATTTTTAAAGTAATTAATATTTAAAATTTTTATAATAAAAAATTTTTAATAAGCTTTTTTAATTCGATATAATAACCTTGTAAAACTTAAGTAATAACTTTTATAAAACTCGAGTATTTCGTTTACGATATAATAACGCGACTAAGCTAATAAAGCTTTTTTAAGTTTTTATTATAACATTTTTTTATTAAAGTTTTTTTATTACATTTATTATATCTTTTACTATATATTTTACTTTTACTACGTTTTTTATTACATTTTTAATACCACTACTAGGCTTACAAATCGAAAAAGTCAACTTTATATAAACATAAGATTTACTAACAGCAATTTCTATATATTTATAACGACAGTAGTTAATGTTCCAACATCCGCCAAACTATCAAATCCTTTTATACAACACTAACAGCAAAATGTAATTCACAATGATCGTTTATCCGCAACATCCTATGTCCGGCTATGAATCCTTCATTCGACGAAGGAGGGCAAACTCTTACTATAGGTCCAAGTCAAATTTCTGCTTATGCGGAGGCCGAGGTTGAAGATGGTGGAGCTGCGGTTCCGTTGGGGGCGCCACCAGGACCGCCGGCTCCAGAGTTGGGGTTCGCGACACCTCCTTCCTTGTAGTAGAAGGCAGCAGGCGTGATGGATTGAGACTGAGTAGCGTTGATGCCGAAGGCGATCCAAGCGAAGAGGCCGTCTGTGACATCGTTGCCAAGGAGCGTGTATTCGAAGAACGGGTCGACGCCGTCGGTGGCGGTCTCCTCTGATAGGATTCCGTCGTCAGCGTTCAAAGTAAGCTCCTGCGTATTGGTGTTGTAGGGCGCGGTGAGCTCGACGGCATTGATCAGATCTTGGTCGAAGAAGGCTTGACCGACGTGGCTGGCGCTGACATTGTTGCCCAGTGTTGAGTTTGCGAGCAAAACGGCATTCTGGTGAACCATGATGTGGATATGAGTCGCACGGCTCGTGTAGTGACCTGGGAATATGCTTTCGAACTGGGCCACACCGTCTGAATCGGTCTTCTGAATACCGCGAAGCCAGGTATTGTTGATGTTGGTCTCGTCCGAGGAATCCCCGTTACCACTTGCGACAATACCGCCATACACGCCTGTGGCGTTGCAGTGCCACATCTCAAGGTACACGTCCGTGACGGGTTCGCAGGTGTTGACGTCGATGACCTGATAGTCGAGAATCGTATCGACACCGGCCTGGTCCTCGATGATGTTTTCTCGGACATATTCACCGCCGACATCTTTATACTGTCGTTAGTACCTATTAATACACGTTACTAGGAAAGGGATGAGTTACAGTAAGGGCCCTGAGTGACCTCGGGAGTTAGAATGCATGAATTGTAACCGGCAAAGAGAGTAGCGGCGTCGGTGTTAGGAGTGTAACCAAGACCGGTGGCGTTATGATTGGTAGCCAGGACGGAATCAAGGTCGCGCTTCTTGTTCAGCCCCCCTAAAGTCTGTTTAGTATTTTGAAAAGACGTAGATTTATGTTCCAAGACTTACTCTTCTCCCTTGCCTTCTCAAGGAGGGCTGCCCGACGTTCAATGTTGCGCTTCTCTACGCCTCGCGCTTTGAGCTGGGCAGCACAATGTCCGAGATTGGAGCGCTTGACAGAGCCGAGGAACTCGCGACGCTCCTTGATCTCGTGAGAGATATCATGACCAGGATGAGCGACGGCGGAGCTGGCGAGGAGCACCAAACAGGACACGACAGAGCTAGTGAATCGCATTTTGCTAGTCAACTTCTGATCGATGAATGAACAATATACTTTGAAACGAATGGAGTAGAACTAGAATGGTTCTTGTATAATATGAAAGAGTGCAGGCTGTTGGTGCTTATGCTGTGTTAGAATTGAAGAAACTCGACGCCATCGTCAAGCTATTATATACTGCGATATCTCTCTCATCCAGATCCTCACGCCACAGGTCGTAATCATAATCATAATACTCAATTCTCTCCTTCCGGCATCTTCAACAGCCAGTGGGTCAAGGTTCATCATCTTAAACTCTTGGCAGTTGAGGATTACGTGTGCAAATAGGATTGATACTACTGGCCAGTTCTATTGACACAGGGGTGCAATGCACACGAAGTCGATCGAATCTGTGTCGATCGCAGCCCAGTCGAGGGCTGCGCTGTCCCTAAACAGGAACCTGGCCGTGATAGGACCGGTATTCGTAGTCCTTACAACCCCAGAGCTAGCAACTAGGCTGAGGGTCCCCGTCATGTTCAAAACGACTGCCGCTTGGCCTCCGCCAATGATATTTTTTGCATATCTAAGCCATTCCCCAATGACAAGTCAATTACTGCGTAAAACTGGCCATGAACCTGGTGAAGGATACGTAAGCTGTCGAAATCCACATGAATCTCCCAAGCTTTGAGTTATCCCAGTTATAGTACGTACTGATAATGAAACGAGCTATTGCGGATTTTGCGATTGAAATGCATATGTGGGTATCTTTCCGCGATGTGGGGATTTAGACGCGCGTAAGCACCCCCTTTTGAGCGTCGTCACGCCAATTAGTTTCTTCGTCTCTCAAGCTATAATATTAACATCAAACAAAAACTTCCATTTCTAATCTTAGCCGTTAAACAGCATAGGGCGTAGACGGCCTTGGCACTAGAACACATTTCAGCTCGATTGTTAGGTAGACTTACTCACCAAATATATTAGAAAATCAAGAATCCCAAGAGTTCACCTTGCAATTCACACTTCGATGTGACTAACATACCACATATCAATATGATATCATAAGAGTCGACTGCGTAATCACAGATAAAAAAAAACAGACAATGTTACTCTACACAAGAAATCCACTTTGGACAACCGCTAATACAACAAAGAGGACATTTAGTAAGAACTAAGCTTAGGGATAAAGACAATAATGCTTGATTCCAACTAAAGAAATGTTTTGCTTTCAGGCCAAACAACTCTACACTAACATATATTGATTTATTTGCATATATAGATTTATCAAATGCCAATATCCATGTATCCATTTGCCTATTAACTAGGTATAGATACGTAGGTACGTTTCTACTGCTGTCTTTGCGGTCAATTCGATTCATCACTCGGAAACGTAGAATTTAGAAACCATGTTCGTACGTATATCTACCTAATCTTTCGAGAAAGGGCTAATTCCGGGAATAGAGAAATACTGGCGTAAATTCCGGGCCGCAGGTTTCAGGTACTCCCCCTACGGCCCGAACAATATCTCGTAGGCACATTAAACCTCTTAACCTGTAAGCGACACCAATTGTTGTCATGGAAACGTCATACTGGACCAATACTAAAGTGCATTGTGAAGATTAGCTTTGAGAGAATCCGAAAAGATCAGGAGATACTTCGAGTACTATAAGGATAATTACAAATTCGATACCCCCATCGCCCACGGTAGGCATGGTGTTGTTGTTGCGGTTACGCAGTTTCAGAGATATGCGCCCCCAAGTCCAGAAATCTCTTTTGCGATTAAGAGAGCATATGATGGGAGCGGGAACGCTGTCCAGATATTGGAGAATGAGATCGAGTGGCTACGAGTAGGTGCTCCTAACCAGACAGGGATCGTATTTATGTTAACCTTCCTCTTAAGCGATTACGTGGTGCGCCACACGTTGTACAAATGTTAGACCTCGACCCGAATCCGTTCGATGGGTTGGGCCGACCGACACTCGCAATCGAATACGTTGAGAACGGCACTTTGACGGATTTCATCAGAAGATGCGCGAGACGGGGCGGCCAAATACCCAATCGAGTTTTATGGGCATTCTTCGCGTGTCGTAAGTATATAAAACCTTCTATCGTCTAGCTCTTCCGCTAATATTTGACGTGCGTCTCGTATCAAGTTACGAGAGTATGCGTAGCTATGGCATGGCCGGATAGAGGAGTTCTCGGAGCGCCCGTAGTATTGGAGCAACTCCCCCCAGATGCGAGTGAGAGGCCGAAACTACAACTCACACATGGAGACTTACGCCCGGATAATAGTAAGTTAATCTCAAAGAAGACTAAACTTCAAATATTACATCTAGCCACGACGGCGAACTACCCACCCACTATAATACAAGACAATCCTCCCTTCCAACGTCAATTTAGGCACCTCTTGCTATCAGTTAGTCTTCTAATAGGATCGGCTGACTAACATTCTCTTCCGTCTTAGTTTTAATCGGTGGGTTCGAACCGCTGGAGGGCGAGCACTTACTAGTACCAATATTGAAGGTGTGTGACTGGGGCTTGTCGAACGAAGTAGCGGATCGTAGGAAGTAAGTGAACTTACTGTTCAAGGGCCCTTAGGGTATAAATCGCTAATACTTTGTCAATCAAGTGAGAATTTGGGTGTAGCAAGAAACATATTCGATATTGCCCGGGTACGTCCACCGAATGTCTCTCCACAAGCGAGTTTTCGTATAATCCCTAACATTACACGTGTGTGCTGACAAATTCCTTCTCGTAGATTATGCGGATGTTAATTTCATTCGATACCACTTACAACCTCCCATCAACAGTGGTTGAAATCCCAGACATTCCTCCAATCCGTGAAGGTGGTCATTGGTTAACGGCCAGCCCTAATCTTGTTAGGCCAAATTTTCCGGATCTAGATCCCGACCTACGAGATTTTGTAATACAATGTACATCTGTGATCCCACAAGTTATTCCAAGTCTTGAGGACTTTATCACCTACCTTGAGTTGAACCTAGGTAAAACTGAACCTTTTTATCGGATAACACCCTACGCAGCCTTGGAGCAAGATGCAAGGATACGGGATTATTTACTTGAGACAATCTTTTACCCGCCCGATGATGACGAGTACGAGGGTATTTCTTAATGGCTGTTAAGCATTAAAAAAGGTTTATGAATTTTAATTCCTTTAATTCAATTACAAAGATTATAATGTACATTAAAGGGTTTAATATATTATAAATTTAATAACTCTCTTTCTCGTCATTTAAAAAGCAGTGTTAGTAAAAATACAAAATATTCCATATATCTATTTACTAATCATTCTCGGCCTTCTTTAACCCGAACATATATTACCTCTGGTAGAAATTTTAAAGTGTTTGTTCTGCCGCTAAAGTCATAGCAATTCTGCCGAGTTCCCATTTCTCATGATAGGCTAGGATAATCGTACTCCAAGAGGCTATTCCGGATTTATTTGCCAGCCGTTGTTCCGCGTATTAAGAAGTTCGATTTGACATGTGGGGATTTAAGCCATACAGAGAAAGCCATGCCAAAGCAGCTTTTAATTAATTGTTACGATACTACAAGTATTCAAAGGTTTAGGTATGGCTAGCAATAAACGCATAGTACGGGTCACATTGCAATGAATATGTGAATGTGATAAATAAGACGCTTACTTCCCCTAATCGTAGAAATGTTTTAGTCATTTAGCATTATCATTCTTTACAGTCATTACGATGTTTATTACGCGTACTATTCTTGCGCTGATTTTACTGGGCGACGGGGCTCTCGCCGCCTTCGGTTTTTCGACTACAAGTAATAGGTACAAGGTTTGTATCTCATTTATCTTTCTGAGGTGGCTTCCCCTCCAATATCGTATTGTAGCTAATTAGTACGTTTCTTCCAGGTCGATACGAATGGCGGCCTTGTATTCGAAGTCAATAGGTCTCTACTACTTCTGTCCCTAGAAATGGGTGATCCACTTAACACACAATAGGGCAAATGGGGATGTTACCAGCTTAGTGTTCAATGGCGTTGAGTACCAAGGTAAAAGCAAAGCATCTGGCATAAACTCTGGCCTTGGGACATCACAGGTGTCGGCGGAAACAATAAACGACAAATATATCAAGATCACGGTAAAGTCAACGTCGTTGCCAGTAACACATTATTATGTAGCTAAACCGGACGATCCTACCATTTACATGGCAACCTACATTACCGGAGAAGTAAACCCAGGTGAACTTCGATGGCTTGCTCGCCTACGGCAGGAGACGTTGCCAACAGGCGTGCATGGGGACGTTGGCAATACTATCGGGTGCACCGCATTTGAGGGTAAGGATACATTCAGGTGTTCTAATGGACAAACCCGGTGTAAGATGTACACGTCAGATCGTTTCATTGATGACCAAGTACACGGTGTTTTGGGGTCGGTAAGTAACGGTGCCGCGTGCTGATGCGAGTGAATTGGATGCTAATTTCCCTACATAACGCGGCGGTTTGGATGATTATGCCCGGCACGGCATACGAGACTTCATCCGGAGGGCCATTCATGCGTGACATCAACAGTCAGACTGGCAGCGACCAGGAACTTTATTGGTATATGAATAGCGGCCATGTTCGAACTGAGCCATGGAGGTTCGGATTGATGGGGCCTTACGCCATGAGATTCAGGTAAGCCACCAAATCCTCCAGATACTCGATATATCAAGGATTCAAACTAAATGGACCTCGTAGCAAGGGAGACAAGCCTTCTGCTGACCTAGATACGTCCTTCTTTGGTACCCTTGATATCCAGGGATATGTGCCGTCAACCCAGCGGGGCTCGATTTCGGGCTCGGCTTCTGGAGTTCCAAGTGGATTCGAGGCTGTCATTCATTGGTATAATGACAAAGCCCAGTATTGGGTTAAGGCCACCAATGGTAGCACTTTCAAATCGCCCCTTATGAAACCTGGAACATATACCATGAAACTCTACAAAGCCGAATATGAAATAGCCAAAGACACAGTGACAGTGACGGCGGGAAGCGAGACGACCAAGAACATTGCCTCTACGGAGCCAAACCCTTCTATAGTGTGGCGTATAGGAGAATTTGACGGACAGCCACTAGAGTTGAAAAATGGAGACAAGATTGAACGAATGCATCCGAGCGATGTTCGTATGAGTTCATGGGGAGGGACCTACACAGTCGGCCAGTCGGTTGCACGCGACTTTCCCATGGCTCTGTTTTCGAAGACCGGCGGCAATGTGAAAGTAAACTTTAATCTCAGCGCCAACCAAGTTAGAGACCTCACGCTGAGGGTTGGAACGACGCTCTCATTCAAAGGAGGGCGTCCGTCAGCGGCGATCGGAAGCTGGACAGGAAAGGACCCTGGAGCTCCGGTGAGTTAACCAGTAAAATAACTACTACAAAGTTGGCAGCAAAGCTTATTCATGACTTAGAAACTCATCGATTCTCGTGGCGTGACCCGTGGAGCATATCGTGGATACGGCGAGGTCTACACATGGACTGTCCCTGCTAGTGCTTTGAAAAGTGGACAAAACACCCTTACTCTCGGTGTATACGGCAGTGGTGATCAGGATTTCTTAAGTGCGAATTACGTTGTAGATGCTATTGAACTTCAGGGGCCAGTGGCTACCTCGTAGTCCAAAATAAGCGGCATATATAAGCAGCCTTTGAGGCCCGCCAGACGCAAAATTTGGTTGATTGTACACACTACTGAATTTCATAATCCCCCTTTTACCCATTTATACCTACCGTTGGCTACTAGCCTTAATCTATAACGTGGAATTGATATTTAGGAAAATAGTCCCAGTTTTGAAATGGAATATGCTTAGGTAAGACGATTGTTCTACAGAATTGGCAAATATGCACCTTTGATTGCGTGCTTTTCTTAATGTAGGATGCATATAAAACACTATGAACACATCTCTTAGGTCCAAGTCAATTTAAATGAGCTAAATGACCTACTCGACAATCTCACACACCTTCATGGAAGATCCCGAGTGTTTCACCGTTATCATAGCTGGAGCTGGGATAGCCGGTCTGGCTTTAGCAAATATGTTAGAGAAAGCTAAGATTGACTATATCGTTCTTGAAAAGCGAGAAATCGCTCCTCAGATAGGCGCCTCAATCAGCATACAATGTCACACTATAAAGATATTCGAGCAACTCGGTATCTGGCAGAGTATGTATGCGTCAACCTTTCCACTTATAGGCCGCCAACATTTCGATGAACATGGGAAATTATTTGACGATTCTCCAATTTTCAAGTCCGTAATGGAAAAGACCAAGAGGCCAATCGTGTTTATGGAACGCCACTTCTGTCTCAAGAAACTTTACAGCAATATAAAAAATAAATCTCAAGTTCGCGCAAATGCTGGCATTGCGTCTTTCACAGAGGACGAAAGCGGCATAACTGTGACAACCGACTCTGGTCAGAGGATTAGGGGCAGTATCCTGGTGGCCGCAGACGGCACTCACAGCACAGTGCGAAAACTGCTTGCTGACTCGGTTTTCAAGGAGAACTTTGAGAGATATCGAAATCTTTGTACAGGTACGCTATTACTTCTTATACAGGGAGACGAATTCTGATTGGCTCTGCAAGGATTCACATCCAGCTATAGAACAGTCTTTGGCACATCCACTAGTCATCTCGGGAATGGTATTTCGAGGTTTTCTCTGCCTGACGGGATAGTGCATCATGTTTACTCCAGAAACGTATCCGGAATTACCACAGCGGGTGGGCACGGCCGGATTTTCTGGTTCCTATTCATAAAAGAAGAGGCAATGTCAAGATCACCAAACTGTCCCCGTTATACAGATACCGACACTTCGAATGCTATTGAAATGTATGGACACCTCATCGCAACACCTGGGTACACGTTCCGCGACCTTTGGGAACGGAGAATCAGAGCAGGTATGGTTCCCATGGAAGAAGGTGTGATTCAAGCATCCTGGAATAATGGGGGTAGGGTTGTACTTGTTGGAGATGCTGCATCAAAGGTAATTGATATTTTATAACCCTATGTCTATCATTCTTCTAATAGGTCAAACAGACGACAGTAAATGCTGGTTTGGGCGGTAATCTTGCAATTGAAGGAGTCTGCAATCTTGCCAACGAACTCGTACAGTTGGTTCAAGAGAGCCGAACGCCGACTTCTCACGACATCATATCTGCCTTCCAGAGGTACGAGCATATGCAACGGCCAAGGGCTAAACTATCGTTCAAGGTTTCGAGTTATACTACACGCTATGAGTCGATGGACTCCTTTTGGCTGCGATTCCTGAAGTGGCTATCTCCTTGGATCCCTCTATGGTATAAAACCAGAGAAATTCTAAGCTACATAGAACCAGCCCCTATTCTAAATTTCCTGCCAGACCCTGACGCTCTCTAAAAGGGTCAACATTGCCCGGTACGTATTTAAATATACGAATCAAGCCGACCCATAAGAGAGCTATAGCGCTCATGTCAATTTTCATATTAAGGATACAAAGGGGAATTCCAATAATTGCTTTGTGCTTCCCAGATGTTTTCCTCGTTGGGTTAGGTCTTTGAGATCCCATAGATCGTTTTCCGTCTTTATAAAATAAGATCTCTATCTCTTGACGAGTCTCGGTTGGTAGGTATATAGGCTAGATAGACCGAAGGTACCAACTCGGCTCCAATGTATCGAGTGTGTAATGTCTACCTAGGTAATTATCAGCGCTGGAGAAAGCATTTGCTAATACAAGCAGAGATCATTTCAGAGGCCAGCAACTCTAAACATGCTTTAATCAGAATAATATTATGTTTGCAAAGAAAAATGCCAATTTCATTAACAATCCATCTCTCTGACTTATGTATAAGAAGTCCACCTATGTTCCAACGTTTAGTATCGTTCCGACGCTGCTTAATGCACTTCCCTCTCTACTAAATATATGACACTTCCCCTTTTCTCCTTTTGATCACAGTCTCATTTCCCAGCCTAGCTCAAGAGCCTTAATCTAAGGCAAATAGTAAGATTCAGGACATGATGCACAATGTATACCCATCAATTCTCGCCCTTTTTACCTTGCAGGGCTTCCTCGAAGATGGTCCTCATTGTCTTCCCCTGGACACCAGGGTACAAGTCTTTGAAATCTAGATAGCCAAGATACGAAGCCGCCTCGGGGGTATTATCACCTCGTATACCCCACGAGTATATGTACTCATTGACAACCAAAGTAAATTTAGCGATATTGTCCGTAGGATCCTTCTCTAGCGTAGATCGGGCTGATGCTATTCTTTGAAGAATCTCGTCCACGCTCAACTGTGATAGTCCTAAATTAGTTGCGCAATCCTTTAATTGGTTATTACCATTCATGGTGTAACGCACCTTGTCTCTCACAACTGTTTCACCACTGAGCTCCTCCATAAGCTTAGTGGTTTGGTTCGTACTGAGCACCTCCGTATACGCAAAGACTTTTTTGTTAAGCGTTCTTGGGTCGGCAATGATCTTTGCTACGTAGGCCCCAATATCTCCCAAGTCTGTATATGCTATCGGAACCGTTCCATCTCCAGGAACTATGTTCAAGGGCTTAGTCACTGCGTGATCTGTTTTACCCGATGCTACGGCCGGCACCGCGGCTTGAGACCACCAACCAACATCGATGACGGTGTAGGGTAAATAGAGACGCTGAATTGCCGCAAGAACGTCATCTTTCTATCAAAGTCGTTAGATTAGAACTCAAGTATCAGATTGGGAACCAACCTGATCATGCAAAATCATGACACCCCTTGGTGCTGGCGTGCTAAAATCGCAAGGCACAAACCTCTTTACGCCAGCCTTTTTCGCCGCTTCAGCCAAGGGGATTTGGTCATTTAGATTAGTGTAAACAATACACGAGATAACTACGTCGATACCCGTTAGAATCTGGATGAGATCATCCTGCGCCCCTGTCAAATTCGCTGCTACGACGCGAACTCCACGGTTCTTAAGCTCGTTATTAGCTGCGTTATTAAGAGAAGATGGGCGCGTAAGGGCAGTGATATCCTAAGGTGAGATTAGCCTATTTTATGCCATTCAGTAGGTATTAGTAAGGTTACTAACGAAGTCCGTGTCAGATCCCAGTAAACCATCTGTAACAGACTTGCCAGTTCGACCAGTGGCGCCGACAACAGCAACTTTGATCTTGGTAGACATATTTAGACGTGTTTAGCTATAGGTGTTAATGCAATTTAGGAGAGGATGTCTTTCTTAGGTTCTATTCACGACCTAAAGTTGGAATTAATTCATCTCTTATGTATTGCTGGCCTAGACTTGATTGCTAAAGTAATTATCAATATAAGAATATATGTTCGATCCCCACATCTATGTATTTGTAAGTCATTCTCCACTAGCATACCGCATTATTTGTAAGCAGTCAAATACATATTATAGCATTTGTCAGCCCAGTTCATATAATCCTATAGAGGAGTAGGATTTATTAATATTGTTAATTAAAGACGGAAGGATGATGAATAGAGGACCTACTTTAGAGCTGTTGCACTACCTTACCATACGTGATATCGCTCAAGTCTAAAAAGCTCCTTGAAATAGTATCTTCTAGTATTATCTCCTAATATATGTATTGACGCTACAAAGTGGTACTATACCCCTAAAAGAATCGTTGAATTGATAAGAAAGCATGAAAACTAAAACTTGACAGGAATAGATCCCGACCTACCTTAAGGCCATATTGATTACGCTATGCTGGCTAAGCCATTAAGTTTTAGCATTCATATAGAAGATCTCTTAGGATCTCCTCAAAGCTCACGTGGAATTCTAAGAGGTAGGTATGTAAACAAGTCTTTTGATCTACCTAGGTACTTTCACGACACCGACCTTATACTGAAGGGCGTGTTATTTTTAGAATTGGCTAGGGTAAGGTCACTACCGTAGCTACCTATGTGCCTGTTACGGAGCACCACTCAATCATGGTGATAAATTTACCAGGCTATAAATACTTGTTAATACCAACCCACCACTCTTCACGTCCACTTCGTCTCGAACTTTACTACATCGAATTTACTTCTGAAATACGCGTGTATCTTAGGAGGCAGATATGTAATCTTGGCTCTATTGCAAGAAGGTGGAGAAGTTGCTAAAATTGGCCTTGTCAATCGTATGACGTGGGTATGAAATATCTGGGCGCTACGTCATGGATTGTTCTCAAAGTCCCCTCTTAGCGCCAGCACGACATCTCATATCATCCCGAAGAAATGTACAATAGAAATATCCGGAACCGAGGTGCGGCGCCGAACAATGTGGGAATCTCATCTTAACATAACCAATGCTGACTGCCCTAATACATAGCGTAGCCCTTCAAAGCCACGGGGTTAGCATTAGTCGGGAAGTATGAGGACTCCAAGGGCAACAAAACACTTACCCCGGTTACGCTGATTGACTGTCCGGTAATCCAAGCACCATCCTTTCCAGCGAGGCTAGCTACAACATTTGCGACCTCAGGGACCGTCCCCAGTCTGTTTCCGATGGGCGTTAGGACTTTCTGGAGTGCCACAATATCCTTTGGAATGTTGTCGAGCATATCGCTTTGAACCGGCCCAGGCTCTACACAATTGACCGTCGTTCCATTACCACCTAATTCAGCAGCCCAGACTCGAGTCAAGCCCTCGAGCGCCGCCTTTGAAGAACAATAAAGCCCTAGATCTTTAAAACCTTTTCTCGCGCCAACTGATCCTATGTTGATAATACGCCCGTTACTGTTTAGGTAAGGTAGGATCGCCTGTGTCAAGAGTATCGTGCCTCGCACGTTCAGATTGTAGACGTCGTTGTAATCATCCACTGTCAGCTCCGCCAAGGACTTTACCTTTTCTACGGCGGCATTATTGACGAGAATGTCGACCTTGAGCTTATTTTCGCTCCACTCAAGGAGACTATTGACAAGCGACTGAGCCCCGTCGAGAGTGCTCAAGTCGACGCGTGCAGCAAAGGTACGGGGTTTGTGGGGAAGCGTTTCAATAGTTCGACAGATCTCGTTGACAAGAGCCTCGCTACTCTGGGATACATATGTCAAAATTACCTGAGTTCCAAGTTAGCCATTTCCAATCCAATAGACAAATACGTATATTTGATCCGAGCCTACTGCTGCCCCTCGGTTGGCAAGCTCTAACGCAATGCCTTTCCCGATGCCCCTGGATGCTCCAGTCACTAGGGCAATTTTGCCAAAGAGTGGAAGACTATAATCTGACATCTTCCTGATCCCGAATCTCTCTTAACTTGTCATAGGCGGTTCCAATAGAAGTGCAGTTACTTCTGGACCAGAGTTCATCATAGCTATAGTCTTTATATACTTGTCTAAACCAAGATGGTCCCGATACATTGATTCCTGGATTCGGCTTTGGAGAACTAAACGCCGATAAGGATCACTATGTCCGATGGTCTATATGTGATTGCTACCAGCGCTTAAGGATTAGCCAGGTGTTTCGGCCACACTAAATGAGTTCGAAATCCACCATCCATTCCTGGCTTATGTCATTGACCCGCATGCCATGTCTATGACAGTTTCGAGATAGGTCTTCAAGTCGACAATGCACTTGGCCTTATTATCTTACAAGACTACACCCCTTAATATCTAAACTGTAAGAGAAACGGAAATACCTATTAGAGCTAAGGTATTAATCCCCACACATTCGTCGCAGACGACGACATTGACATGTAAAGGTTGTCAGAATACCCACCTGCATACGTGAAGTTAGGTAGGCACCCAGTCTGGATCGTTTCGGAATCAATAGGGCTAGAAATGCGAACTGTTTAGCGTGTTCCTTCTCGGAATTCTAACCAGCGAAAAACTGCAGTATTAATCGGAGTTAGAATCGCCATTGTTGAGATCTGGAGTATGTGGTTTAGACGGTCCAATGCAGCTTTTCGTAACCATAGGTATGAATCAGGGTATTCCATTTTTTCATTCGAGTGATGCAGAACTAAAGCAAGAAAAAAAAAGGAGGATATATACCTATATATATACATTCATTACGCCGGCCTTAAGTCGTCTATATATCCAAGCATGTCCCGTTTCTCATCACAAACGCGTGCGAATTCGAGGAGTAGTCTCCAGACATAGAGCAACATGTCCTCTCTCCTGAGCACTTTAGAACCCCATGACCTGCCTTCTTCGGCAATGAAGCGCGCCGACTTATCGCCTTTCGTATCCCTAGTGAAATAATCAAGGATGGCATATAGGTCCTGGAAAGTATTGTCCATAGGGGCGTAATGTAGCCAAGGCACAAGTCGGTCATCGTGCCATTCGGCGTAGATAGTAGCCTTAAGCGGAAGCGAGGTGGACAGCAGAAAGCCCCTGAACCTAGCACTGAAACTATTGCCGTCAACATCGGGCATGAATTTGTATTTATACTGTTCCTTCATGGGGATGCTTTCCACTTCGGAGAAGTACGGCCTGACGTAGGTGCAGTTAGAATCGGCTGGAAAGCAGAGCAGGTTGACAAATCCCACGTTAGCGAACTCTTCTAACCATGTGCCAATTGTTCCCTCGCGCCTTCGGGGGAAGTCGTACTTCTGCATAGGCGGCATCTCAAATGTCATGGCACGAGAACTATTCTCTTCCATTCCAGAAACAGTTGTCCCGTTTAACATTTCGATAAGGCGGTGGCGCTGGAAATGCGACCAGTTCTCCTTTTTATTACGGCCCCCAGACGCTACACCACGCCACACAACGCCGTCGATCTTCTGCCTCCAAGGCGGACCATGTGTATCTCCGCCTGAATAGAACGGATCGTCTGTAAGATACATGGCGCCGGGGATGAGGATTTCGTTGTTTACAGGTAACTTGCATCCGCCGAATAGAGGGATAAGTTCCTTACTCGTCGACAGGGTCAGCGGTTCAGCGAATGTGCCATGCAGACCGCGGATGTGGGGTTGGACACAGGGGTCCATGGCGGCAGTAAAATTACGGACGTAACCTTTGTACGAGTAGTCGGGGTCCCAATCGTCTGGAAAGACGGGCAACTCCTCGAAGTTTTCGATTGGTGCGACGTTGCGGGACGGAGAGTCGGGAGCGCAGGCTACTCGTGTAAGGTTCCAGTAACTTCCTCCTAACCACTCGGGGTGATAAGGTTTGACATCGTCGCCCTTGGCGTCAACTTTAGCTAGGCCACTATACTTGGTCACCACCTCTTCTAACGGCTTAACCGACCGGTTTCCTCGTTCTTTCTCCACAAGCCTCGTCACATCTTCCCATGGTACTATCAACCGAGACTCGTCCATGTAGTTAATGGGCATATCGACGTCCGGTAACCACGGTGCCGCCTCAGACACTAAGCTGGTCCAGAGCTGTAGCCACGGCACTTTACCCTCTGTGTTTCCTGTGCCGTTGGCGGCGCCATTACGGACACGGACAACATACTCCCACGACGAGGCTCTTTCGGCAGTGGTCTGAGGGTCGAGGCCCCAGAACGGCGCAATGTCGGCGTATATTCGGTCGAAGAAAGACTCGACGATTATCGCATCGTGTTCCGTCGCATACTTAAACCAAGCATCGAAACCTGGAGGCGGGTGTCGCCCTCGTCGTTCGCGATATCGAGCAGCGGCTGTGGGGAGATCGAAGCTCCGTTGCTTGAGGAGATTCTCGTGGAACGTGTGCGCATCGCTAATGAGTTGGTCGATGGGATGGTTTGCCGTACGATTCCAGAAATATTCGAAGTAGTGCGACCCGCCATCGCGGAGGAATCCTTCGGGGCGGCGGAATAGAAAAATGCCGGAGAGCGTTATGGAGACGATAAAAGTAATGGTAGCATATCGAAGTATAGTCTGCCATCTCAGCGAGCATATCCGACTATCCGGAAGGCTGGCTAGCCAGTCGCGCGGGCTACGAGTGCCTAACATCGAGTTGTGGATGATGAAGCACACAGCTTATGGGCGATTTTTTTTTCTCCCGGGGATACCTCGACGGATTCTTCAAAATACGGGTCTAGCACACCTCATGATGATAGCCAGGATCCGAAACAAAGCCACTTGATAGAACTTTAAGAATAAAACGATTGATGGAAATCAAACTAGAGCAAGGGAAAATCGACGTGGTAAACCCAGCGATACGAGATTTTGGGGAAGAGATTTCCATGAACGCGATTGTCGATGTCGCCCCTTTGACCACATTCCTACCTACACATAAGCGTAGCCTACCCTATCCTCTACTAGGTACGCGAGCCAAATTTATCATGCTTCCTGTTATTGCAACAATGTTAATGCGGCTTAGCACCAATGGAGGAAACTTTTGAGGTCTTGGCTGATTCCTTTAACCTCAATGTGTGATAGTGACAGCATTGTACTGGCTACAACAAGAAGGTCCAAGATTGCCGATCATCTGGTCAAACTAAAGAGCTGATCAAGTATTCGGTACGAGATTCTAGAACTAGGTAACTGGTCAGTGGTCATCTCCACAAGGCTTCGCCCATGTTCCATTAGCCAGTTGCGTTGCACCGCCTAGCCATTGCTCCCCTTGCTCCCCCACTCCCAATCGTTCTAGTCCAGGATAGTGGAACAAGGATCATCGTGAAGATCCCCGGTCCCTTTACATAGTATGTATATGTATTTCAAAGCTCACTTTGCAATTCAAAACGATATCCGCTACCACTAGCTAATCGATCTGTCGATTCAAGATATTCTACGCCAGCACCGCCGACTCTTGTTTCAATACAACAGTTACCATAGCCCTCCCGGGCACACTAAATGTAGCCGTTCCCCCATTTAGTGATATAGTCATGTCACCTATGTCGTGACTGTTGTCGGTTACGTACGCAGCCGCAGTACTAGAGTTGAACCCGCTACCCCCATTGACCTTGACCTGAATGTTAGTCGCCGACCCTCCACTATTAATAAGCTGAACCGCGACCGAGCCATCGATATTCTGGAATGCCGCCGTGCGGATGCCTAATGCTGCTCCCTGAACACCTACGCGAGTTGCACCGGGTCGGACAAATCGACTCCATTGCCCAAAGGCCCAGAGACGTTTTGAAGGTGTGACTATATCGCCATCGATCCGGATAAGTTTTGAATTAGTCGACCCAGTCTGAGCTCCGATCCAGTAAAGATAACCAGAAGCATTCGCATTGACAAGCGCTGTATAGATGTTGTTGGCCCAAGTCATACCGTCTCCAGCACCGCCATTGCCGTACCATCCTCCTTGCCATTGTCCGTTAAGGTCGGCAGCTTCCGTCTGCCAAACGCGATGGCGAGTGCTCATCGGCGAACCGGGAGAGGACGTATAAGAATGTGCGGTAATGGTTGAGATGAAATTATCAGCTGAGCTTAACTGGCCTAGCATGCCGGCTTGGCTACTCCAGCCTTCCGTGTCGCAACAATTAATGCCGACCGAGCTGAGATTTGCCTTCTCGAGAGTAGGACCCAGCACCTTGATAAAATCCGCTGCTTGTGAGCCCGATAATCTCATCGACGCATAACTCGTCCTAAATCGGCTCACCATATGTCAGCTAATCACTCTATCAATTCCTAATTTTCTCCCTGTAGGTATACGAACGTGAGATCTGGTTCATTCACGAATCCCAAGTGCGTTATTGTCACGTTAGCTTCTAGATAATATTTGACGTATTGCACTAGATAATCGGCGTATGCTTGCCTCCAGTCGCCACTGGAACATGAAGCACCGGGCACTCCACACAGAGTGCCACCATTTGCATCATTATTGTTAGTCTTCATATAACCCGGGGCACTCCACGCGTTGGCATAGATCGTCTTGACTCCTCGCTTAACGGCCTCCTGCGAAACCCATAGCTGCTTATTATCTGAACCGTCCCAGATATAATTAGGTGGACTCGATGGCCCCCCTGGGCTTTTAGGTTGGATAGAGACCATGTGATCGGAACTCATATCTGGCGACGAGCCAATGCCATTGCGAAGAATGGACAAGCCAGCTCCTTTTGTCGGGCTAAAGAGGAGATCGAAGGTATACTGCTGTTGCTCCTCCGATAACTTGGATATTTGCACGGCTCTCTGGAATGCCTCTGAGCATCCGAAGCCATCGATCGTCTGGTACTTTTGGTCAAGATTTACGGTGATTGTACTTCCTGATTGTCGAGTTTCCAAACGTGCAGTCCTCGCGAGGGCTACAAGTGGCAGAAAGAACATACTGCTTGTTAGTAAATGCATCGTAACAATCTGAATACTTACGACATGTGAGTCGCTCTACTCAGTGTTCAACTTCACCGAGTTAGTAGCAATAAATATACCTATTGTACATTTTACGGAAGTCGTCCTTGATGCTCTAGACCATTTAGATTTATCCATATCCCTCATGTCTCATTGATAAATTGCCCAGAATTCAAAACCTCTCCGAGATCACTTTTGCCGATCAAGGCAAATGTAAGTGTCACTGTTTCCGCAAGGATTCCCCACGATGTCAAGGTCACATTAGGTCTAAAGGGCGGTTAAAATCGTGAGTCACTGTCTGCCCTAGAGTTAATATACATACAGTATCTAGTTCAGTTTCACTACATATCAGCAGTTTTTATCAGTCCAGTGACTGTCAAGATTTTCTTGCTTGAGATCCTTCTCCAACTTCTTTTCAGACCTGCCGTGACTCTTAAACAATAGGCCCATCCAATTAGAGTTACACGACCTCTAATGTAGCTGCTGCTTCTCCGTTTGTCCTCAAGTATATAGCTCGTCTTGACTATGAATTCGTTGCGACTAATCAACGCGCTTCATCCGTGAGAACTGGAAAACATGCGTCTGGGTAACATTATTGGCAGATAAAATATCGATCATCTCATGTGAGTAGAGATAATGTGAGGTCGAAGATCTCACATCTTGGGTTGGTAGACAAGCTGAATAGAAAAAAGATATAGATTAGGTACCTATCCTTTTATGGTCAATATATTGGCGAAGCGCGTCCTCATCAGTGGCTCGAACTACTTCCGAGTCATGTAGTCAACCTGTCTGGATGGCCCAGCGGCCCTAAGATGTTGGGGGTAGAGATGGCGCATAGGTCGGTTGAGGGATAATTATCAAAGTTAATGATAGTTGAGGAAAATGACCTCTTGCATCCACGACTAACATCTAGTTAAGAATTTACCTGACTGATGCAAAAATACGGGTCGCAGAATACACAGCAGCCGCCAGATTCAGCGTGCTACCACTGACAATATAGAAATTCAAAGGACGATCGAGCGCTCATCGTTAGTATCCTGAATATGCGAGGTTAACAGGTACCTAGGTATAGTAAAAAGCGTAGGCGGCTGTTTGATCAGCCTGGTGGTTGCGCTACTCTGTTTGTATATAAAGATGTTTGTAGTTAACAATTACCCTGGGTACTTTTAAATACCTACCTAACTATATAAGTACGCAGGGGGCATTTGGAAAACTTGAGCTATGGCGATGCTATGTCAGCTCTAGACACGCCTGGGGTTCCGTTTCCTCTGTAGAAATTCAGCTTCTTTGTCCTTGCGCCATTGGCAGCTCTCAGCGAACTCGCATGATCGACACTTGTAAGTCTCTTCGATGGAAACACCTTCAGCATCCTTCTCCCCTCGCCACCATTTCAGATTCTCCCTTATATATCCCTCCAATGCTTCGGGATCGTTAGGAAAACAATTGTTCCCAAGAATACGACCGTCATCTCGATGGCGGTACTGAACGGTGAGAAGATCACCTAACGTCGCGGCGCCTTGTGGGAATGTTACCCGAAGTTCCGATTCCAGCAGTGGTAACATCTGCGCTATAGATCGATACCTTATTAAATCCGGAGGTGGTTCCTCGGATTCTCGTTCGCTCAGTGAAGAACAAGGGGTCGACGACGCCTTCCCCAAATCCGAATAGGCGTCGTAGAAAATTTCATCATGTAGGTCTCCAACCTGGGCCATGAATGCGTCAGAAAATAGGACATTAGGCCTGATGCCATATCGATCCAGTACGGCAGCGAAATCTACCACACCAGAGGCCATTTCCCCTAAGAGACGATGATACAAGAATAATTGAACCCTGGCCGGTCTGAGCGCGGCGCCAGTAGGCAGCCTATCCGATCCACGAGTTTTGACGTCAGTCAAGTAAATCTTCTTCCTTTGTGGTTCCAAATAGTCCGTTATTTCAGCTTGCGGCTTTGAGTAGGGTGAAATGAAGCCCTCGGATAATTGTGACAAGCCAAGCTCCTGTTCAAAGGCGACATTTGGACTTGTATGACTGACTTCGTCGATGATGCCATTGACTATTTGGCCTTCAATGATCCCCCACACTTCAAGTTCTCTGGTCATGCCAGCGTCCCTAAGCGTGCGCAGCCCTTGGATGACGTTCCATAGCCGCAGCGCAAAGGCCTCTTCTTTGTTAGTTATGTTGACTTGTACTGTAGTATGTACTTCATCTTCCAAGGTTTGATGGACACGCGTGCCGCCTCGCATAGCCGCAGTTCTCGTCTTCCTTCCTCCAGGAAGCAGAGTAAGAGTATACCAATATTGTAGCTCGCACCAGGCACCGGCGGCCAAGTCAGATACGGTTAGCGGCTTCTTCGGGAAGGAGCGAAAGCGTTGTAGAGGCGATCGAGAGTCTTTGGGGGGGTCAAAGGACACTGGTTCGGGGGAAATGTCAGATTTCGTAGTAGACGTATCGCGGCTTACTAAACGCTGCCAGTTAGTTAGACACGCCTTTCGTTAGACGTACGTACGTAAATAAATGTCGTTTAGGGAACGTACGATCCGGGTACTGGACGCCGCCCGACAGCATAGGCGGTAGCGCATGAGTAGTCGGGCGGGTATTAGAGTCACTGCTATACTCTCCACGGTTAATTGCGGGAGTCTTGGTCTTGCCAGCATCTTCCGGTTGAACAGGCAGACCTGCCACGCGGTGCTGGTCTCCCACTTCATAGGACGGCAACAAGATAGATTGCTCATCAGCAATCTTAGCATTCGTGTCAGCGTGTAAGGCGATTTGCGCAGGACTCCAGCTAGAAGCGGTGTTCGCGGGGTTGTTCGGCGGCGTAGTATTATTATTCCTAAGGTTCTCAAGAAGCTGATTCACGATACCCTCCTCCTCTATCGAAAAGTCAGATCCATAGTCACTCTCGCTCGAGCTATGGCTGTCCAACATTAGAGCAATGGAGGTGGCCATTTGTGTGTAGTTCTCTAGTAGAGCGCCACAGAATGTTTAACCGTCGAGAATTTGGCTAGAGAAGGCGTGGCGAAGCTCAAACCGAATACGAAGGGCGCAAGAGTGTAAGGGACAGAAATCAAAATCCGAGTCATGATCGACTAGTTCTCATAGATTGATCCAACATGACGGAGAGCTGATTGACAGTTCAGCAGCACATGTATGTACCTTAATAGATCGTACATACATTAGTTGTGGAAGGTTGTGACCCAATGGCTGCGTGGGTTGAATTCAAACAGGAAACAAAAAAAACCCCTGGTATTAAATCGGAGGGGTGACCTACGGTACATACATAGATCCGACTTTCGACGCGCTAAATCAGCCTTATCCTGTCGCGCGCGATCACATGCTCCGCAGGATCCTAAGGCATGCAAATGTTTGCCTGGAGGCTCCACTACATGTCTAGGTAAGTACATGTACCTCAAGGGCAAAAAGGGGGCTGATGTGTATAGGTACCCGTACTTTACTATACGTGTACGGTAGGTGCATAGAGTGTATGAGGTACCATTGTGGACTCAGCCACACGTCCTATTGAAGTACATGCGTACCTATATGTACCGTACATGTATTCTATAGTACATAGGTACACAATGCGCGACAGTGGTTTCATCCATTTTCTGTCAACGTACATATTATACATTACCAACAATATACCTAGTATTGCCTTCCTACAGTAGTGAGATACTCTACTGCTGCCTTCTTCAATTTATACCCCCATAGCAATAAAGGTCGTGTTGCCTACATTCGGTACATATAGGTATTCACCTGGATGCCTACATGTATACTTACCTATCATTGTTTACCACAGATAAGCCACGTGGTTGATATTCTCAGCTCCCGATTGAGACTATCACTATTAACCCTGCCTACATGGATGTCTAAAATACTAGCGATCTACATGCAGACGAGTTAGTTCAAGGGTGAGGGAATTTGGGTGCGGTTAGATGCCTTCTGAAGCGCGATGCGGACGTAATTAACGAAGGTCTCAATACGAGGCGACGTAATTAGGCAGCAGGGGAATACTAAAGCAACTGAAACTCGACACTTCATATTCAGATGCAATAGTCCAAGTGACTCCCCAATCGAACTAGGGTTGACGAGCGGAAATATGCTGACGCTTTACATTCTCTAAAGCTCCGGTGGTCAGCAACGCATAACTTGATTCGTTGTGTTCTCGGTACATCAATATTCCTCTAATCTACTACAGTGGACGAGTCGCAAACCTCCAAGTATCAACATAATGGACATCATCTATCGTACTCCCGCGTCCAATCTGAACCGCATCAAGTTGGAGAAAGAGGCGCCTATTCCTCAACTTCGTCCTTCAGTCGTGCCAACTTTCGAGACCCTGCCGCCTGAATTACATTTACTCATCAGTCAGCAACTCACGTATCCTGATGCTCTATCCCTCAAGCATACCAATAGATACTTCTACCATCTTGTCGACACCGGTCTCCAGCTTAAGGTCGACTGGCTAATCGAGCGTCGAAGTTTACATCTAGAATGCCCAAATAATCATCGCTGTGACCTAGGAAGCGATTTGAAGTTCTGCAGAGGCAGCGTTAGGTGAGAATTGAATGGCTTGCCTACTCTCGGTAGAAGGCTAGGGTGGCAACAGCGTCGTCTGTACCAACATGACTAAGGATGCTTCTTAGATTGCTCATGCAGCGACGCCGTGAACACATCGAATGTGAATCACGCCCCGGTCTAGGATGTCTCGTTTATGGGACGAAGAGATGTGCACACCAGCGACAGCTCGGGGCACGGGTTAAACGTTGGCTACGTTCCCGCCTTACTGTTGAGCTATGGTGGGTTCTAATGGCATTGATTCCAGTATTGTGCGGGGTTTTTTGGGTGACAGATTTCACAAGGTGGCAAGCAAGAGTGTGGACATAGTAGGTACTATTAATTTCTCTATATGGAGCAGATCTTCGGGCAGCCATTGGGCAGCCGACTACTTTGAAGTTATTCAACAGCCTCCTTAGTGCCTAGCTCTAAGGCTAGCGGACATGTTTATCTATGTGCAAATGTAATCATGGCGTTGGTTCAGGTTTCAACCTCTTCTTAGGATCCCATAAACTTCAAACAGTTGGATTCTAGTTCAGGCTTCCCCTTATAGCCGATGAAATCTGGTGCCTGGATGGCATAGGCAAGATATTGCTGACTTTGAAATATAATTTAAACTATTACCTTAGTATCAACTATGATTTTAAGAATAGACTCTACGAAGCTCCGCTCCCTTTGCTTTAAGCTAAAACCCCAGACTAACTCTTACCTAAGTAAGTACGTTCAGAGCAGGGAGTGCCAGACTATAACGAGGAGAGAAGGTGAGTCTCTCAATGTGATTGTTAGAATTGATCGAAAGCAGCCTGCATATTAAATTCAATGTATTTTACAATATCACGGTATTCATTTTTGGCCACAACGTACGTGACACGATTGTAGCCAGATAGGGGTTAGGGGTACAGTATATATCTACAGTATATCAGACAGATTCGCACGCAGTTCATTTCTAATTTCCAAAAGGTTCAATTAGGTCTCAAGACAGGACTCATTCAAATACCATACACAGTTTTCAATTCACGATTAATTATCCATACCATCATGCCTCCAATGCGATACGTGCTAGACAAGGTGTACCTCACCTACTTTCTCATTCACCTCCCGGTTTTATTCTGTACGTCTTTATACCCAACCTATCACAAATGTTTTTCTAATATCTACAGGTGTCGATCTCGTACCTCTCTACCCGACTTCTCTTTGGGTTCCCCCTTCATCACCACTACATTTCCTATATAAGCTGCGGGTTTACTACATAGAAACATACAATGACCAATTCTTTGCCCCACCACCGGCAGCTATACCAAGCTTCTTCCCGCTGTTCGCCTTCCTAGAGCTTGTATTCCACCTGCCAGTGTCGCTCTGGGCGGTACGCGTTCTCTCCGGCAGGAGTCGTAGTGGTGGCGGTGTTAAGGAGAGCAGACTGAACGGCCAGGCCGAGTTGTTGCTTCTCGTATACGGCGTCGAGACGGCCCTAACTACGGCAACCTGCATGTATGAGGCATTCCTCTGGGACCCCGCCGTAGTGACCGCGCAGCAAAAAATGGTGTTACTAGGTGGGCTATATGGGGGGTACCTTGCTATTGGTAAGTCTTGATACAGCCAGACAGGATTGGATGCATAGAAATAAGTGAGAGCCGGTTCCAACTAACTATGGATGAAATAGCGATGCTCTTAACCGTCGACATGTATGCGCGGTTGCTTAAACGTCTCGACACGACTGACGTTAAGAAGGTCCAGTGATTATGAGATTAGTAATTGACTAACAAGTCCGTAATCTTACATTGCTACGGGGGAAAACGCATTTTCGAAGTTTCATAACTATAACTGTGTGCCTTTTTCTTCTGCCCGTTCTGGTATCGTTGCCGTAGCCGTCTGTCGGTACAACCGACAAGCCTAAGGCTATCTCGACACACATTATTCCTCATCATCTTCGTAATATATACAACAACTCATTGAGATTCGCACAATGATACAAATCTCCTTCGTTCAGTCCATTCTCTTTGAATAGCCCCATCCGTTACCTACACCGTTCATACCGTAGCCCAACGGCGTGGCACCACCGAGACCCCGGCCCTTTAGTCTCTTAGGCAGTATGATACCGAAGAAATAAACGCCCGAAACAAGAACGCCGGCGATGAAGGATACCAAGGAATAGAATACGGTGCTAGCGTAGATATGACCTCCCATCCCCTGCCACTCGACTTTGCCCTCAGTCTTGGGGAGGGCCGGTGTCGGGAACCATCGAACACTAAAGCTTAGCGGTAGGGGATCGCCAATAATCAGTCTCTTAGTAAAGCTGCCTTCCATATGGCTAAGGGGGCTTGTACTGTACGCGGCGCCGCTATCGAGGACGCCACTATCGTGGGGGTGGATGTGGTGTTTCGGGGTACTATGTAGTAAGATATTTAGGTGGGTGCTGATATGCAGGTGGCTCTTCTGCAAGGTACCAGCAAGCGCAAATACTAGCGGTATATATTCTTGCTCGTAGGGCTCCTCGCCAATTATCTCGACGTGGGCGGGCGGTCGGGCGGGCAGGCGACAGGCAAGAGGCGCATCACTATGGATGTAAAACTCCAGCAGGTGGAAGAAAGGATCGTCTATCATGGGTATGGTGCAGTTCATTTCTCCTTCGACGCCGTAATTAAACTCCAGGGACTTTCCGGTCTCGTTACAAATCGGAAAGGGAATCCATTGAATCTCGTCCTTGGCATCTTGGATATGTTCGCCGGTCTCTCTAAAGACAAATCATTAATCTAGAATAGAGAGTGAGATGTGCTTGGTAAACCTACATGCTTCTATTCATGCACTCGACAGCGATGGGTGCGCCATAGTGGTAGGAAGGTAGAATGCCCTCTTTGAGACTAGAGCTCGCCGTCGCAATAGGGACGAGTGCAAGCAACGCGCCCAGAACGAGGCGCATAATTGAAGGCATAATTGGTCACCTCGCTATCGATATTATGGCCGTAATAAGAACATGTCGAGTCTTAATGGGAGGTATTGTTACAGCGTCGCTTTGTCAGGCATTCAAAACGGAAATGACAAAGAGCAAATCGACAGCTGGAGCTTGGTCGAAATTCGGTTCAACGCTGGTCGCGTTGGGAACCGGTGATCACTAACGATTCAAAATGCGATTTGAGATACGTATCCATCATTTCTATCTTGTACCTATCGATAACGAACCCCCCGCCTTTTTACATACATACATACATACATACATACATACATATACATATGTGCGTATATTTGGGCTTCAGTACATACATAAATATACCGTACCAGTATATAGACATTGCTTGCTAGGTACCTATCAATCTGTAGAAATTCCTCATCATCTTCAATATTTCCTCTTCTCAACTGTAAAAACTCGAACATACAAAGTTGATACCTACCGTTTGTATAACTATCCTATTCCATGGCTAGATGTACCTCCGTCCAGGCACAAGCACCAGAGTACCTAAAAGATACCTCCCATCTTCCCCTCCGCTCAAGAAGGCTTCTGGCAAGTAGCGAGGATGACGGTCCAATCCAAATCCCATCCTTGACCATCATACTTCTCCTTGAGATGCTTTACGATATGGTTATCCAGCATATCTTTCGCCTTCAATTTACTCTCCTCGCTCCAATACGTATTCACCATCCAGTCCTTCATCATCCTATAGCTCTTAAGGTAGTCATCGGCACTATAGACACGGACGATGTGAGGGACCGTCTTAACTTGGATGTTTTCGAACCCGTAGGCCCTCAATTCGTTTTCCACGCCCTCCGAATCTGTCCATTGGGCCTTCCCGTGGAGCGCCATCGGCACGGGGTTCGGCATCGGCGCGTCGAAGGGCAACGCCTCGAAAGCTGATCTCATATCGGGACACCAGCCCTTCGTATTCTTATGCCAGACACTAAAAGCGAACATTCCTCCCGGCTTGAGCAACCGCATAGTGTCTGGAGATTCATTAACAATATTTTCTTTTGAGTTAAACACACTTCCGTTTACTTACCTTGCAGCACAGCTTCCGGCTTTGGAATTATGTGCATGGCAAAGTTAATGGTTACGTGCGAAAAGGATCGATCTGGAAAATCTGTATGCTGTACCAAAAAGGTTAGATACGCTGTCTCCATTGTGTTCCAGTTGCAAGTTATATATAGATATATCAACGAACCTGAGCGTCGACGACAGCCGTCTCAACGTTAACCCAGCCATATTTAGCTGCACGCCTCTTTACCGTTTCCACGAGGTTGCCATTAACGTCGGCGCATACTATCTTACTCTCTAACAAGACTTTCCTGTCGATATTGTCTTGCAGGTGTGCCACGATGGGACCTGTTCCGCAAGCGTTGTCCAGCAATACGAACGGCTTGCTGGTGGACTCGTCAAGACCTGCCTGTGCAAGCAATTTTGCTGCAGGTCTCCTCATTATTCGCTCTGAGTCGGCGATGACTCGCTCCAGTTCTTCATCGGACAAGTCACCAGTAAACTTCCCATAGAGCTTTTGTAACTCTTTCTCTTGAGTGGTGGCCATGGCAGGTATTTTGGTCGGTGACAACTTTGAATACTTCGGTAGGTATGTAACGAGAAATATGCTGGATTTCACTGCTTGCAGAATGGACTATGTCTTCTGAGATACGGAAGTTCCATGGAGTTCACTGGGTAGCAAGTCTATTTTGTACACACGAGCGAGTGCCCGTCTCAGACAAAGTCGCCGGAAAGTCTCCGAGTTGGAGCAGTGACGACAAACCTTGAGGGCCACGATTTGCTCAGATTATTATTGCAAGTTGGCAATCATTACATTATTGGTGCTATATATACTGACCCCATATAGTTATGTGTGCCTTATAGCCAAAGGTGCTCTTGTCCCTGGTCATCAGACACATCCTTCTTTCGTACCTTGTGCCTGCGCCGCATATATATATATATATATATATACCCCCCCTCATTGAATACAACCAGAAGAAATAAAGCAGAAAAAAAAGAAATAAATAAACAACCCGACTAAGGATCTATTCCTATCCAGAATTCCCAAATATTCTTAACATGCAACACTCTCAATGATACTCATCGCCCAATTTACACTTTACCAAATAGAAACAAATAAGACCTTCAGCCTATTATCGTTTTGAAATCACAGTTAACAGGGTTTGTCTCCCATTCCTGTGAACCTCTGCAGCCGCGCAGCCGTGCGAGCGTGTTTGGTCCACTCATCTATGGAGCCCAGCTTTAGACTCAAGCCTACCCTTAGTCAATATGGGGTCGGATAAGCCGGAATGCGTGGCTGTATCTGACCTTTCGTCCTTCTCGTCGCTTGCTGTTAGTGCAGCATGGATGAGATGGCTATTGCGCTTGCCTTTCGATGTAATCGTCCGACCAGGATAAGGGGAAGGCGGCCGTTTAACTGGTGTGCGATCCTTTTTCGGTTGTTCCTGGTTTGAGGGTAGCTTAAACTTGACATGCAGCTTCGTCATCTCTGAGGGACTGCTGTCCAAGTCTGAGTTGTCAAGGGGCTGAGGATAAGGTGACGGGGGCCTAAAGCGAGCCCATCCCTTTCGTTCACCTAATCGACCTTGCCGTGCTGGACTATTCAGTGTGGTGGATCCTGAATGGTTGCCTTGCATGTCAATCTCGAAGCAAATGTGCCTGGCGCGAGTTTCAGTTAGGGGAGTGGATGGTTCAGATTCGCGGGTAGGTCCCTGAGGAGGCACCCCATTACTATACGCTCCTCGGAATGGCAAACGGACGTCCCAAGAGGAAATGGAGTGAAGGTCACTGGACAACTGAGCAGGGTTGCCTCGGATTGGCGTCATGGTGACTGAGATGCTTCGAGCTTGGCTAGGAGCTTAAGGCTAGGTCACCTAAGTTAGGTATGCTCGATGATCTATGAAGAAACGCTTTGTGGATGATGTTCGAAAGCGAGTGGTATGGCGAAGTGGCTTGATTGTTAGAGGTGATACTCTAATAGGAACCAAGTGTGCTGAACGCGATTGATGGGATGTCAACGAGATATACCCAATAGTGAGTTTACAGTTATGCGTGGCTAGTCACGTCGATTTATAGACATAGTCTATAATATCCTTCGATAGGTCTGTGTAAACAACAACCATGCATATAATTAATTATTGAAGGTGGGAGGGTTATTTGTATACCCTGCGTTTGGCATCGGAGATACCTTATGTTAGATAGGTATTTAGAGCCATCTGTGGCTAATGACTATGAAAATATAGTTTAGAATGGAGTATAGAGTTGGCCTTTTTCAGAGACTTTCATTTAGCTCTTAACAGCAATGTTTTCTCCGAGTCTTCCAAAGCTATGGTAGCTGGAGGTACCCAGGTAGCTTTCTATGTTAAGATTCGCCCAAATATGGGCATTTTCTTGACATACCTACATGTATGCAATTACTCCCTATTCCGCAAGTACTTGGCTCTCAGCTCGATCCGCATTCAAATCAGACTCTATGTACAAATATGAAGCATTAAACAGCAATGGCGGACAATCAATGAAAAGCAACGATAAGAGTAAACTCATGTAATGTATTTTGATTCAACCAACCAGCAACGCAATAGAATACGTCTATATGACCGATCGGCGGATTAGCCTTGGAAAGAAACTATTAGGACACCCCGATTTCATGGCAACTTCTGCTGTGACGATTGATGTCGATTTTCATCCTCATAATAGATCTGACTCCTGAAACGCATGCTCATGTTGTTGGTCCATTAGTATACCAGAGTGTCGGGAGACCCAACTATCAAGTTTCTTTAATCCCGCTGTATAAAGTCTTTTTATTCCAACACCTGATGCATATTGAGCGCCTAATATCTCAAACACCCCGAATCCTGATCTGCACGTCATACTAAGAATGTGTCATGTATCAATAGAAGCCCATACTCCTGTTGGACACCGGCGAAAACACCAACCCCTCGACGGCTCGTCTTAATTCGGCCACTCTCCCTACCAGGTCCCAGATATCTGCTCCACCCGCATTGTTACTGAGTGAATTTGCACCTAACCACCGCTCGCACTCAACCACCAAGTCGCTGACCCATGGATCGAGTCTCGCCTCAGAACGAGCGTTTCTGCTTAGCTCGCGGACCCATTGGCCGGCAACATATATGATCCACTCGATGATTCTCGCTCGGCCGGCACCACGGAATGGCACTTCCTGTGCTTCAAACATCTGCTCAAGGACGCGCATTACCAGATCGTAGCTCACCCCTAAATTAAGGAAGACAATTACCGGCCAGTTAACGTCGGCCCCAATTCTTGTATCCTGTGCGTTCTCGAAGGCGTAGCGACAAATCTCTGGTAGAAGAGTGGGGACGGGGAATATGAAAGAATCGTTGGAGGAGCGGTGGCAGATGTCTTGAATCTGGCCAACTAGGACCTCATACGGTTGGGGAGGAGGATCTCCAGCTTGCGCTCCACGCTTACGACGTTCTGCATCATATACCGACCACTGCTCCGCAACATTCTCATGGGTTTGCTGAATGAGACTGCTCCAGGTTTGAGCAATGGTAGTAGAGTTTCGGAAGTCGGCAACGTGGTATATAAGGAGGCAGAGGTCGTAATACCCGGCTTGGTCAGCGTAACCATTAAAGAGCTAAGTGCGATATTAGCGACTGCGAATAACGTGCACAATTTCAATATTCTAGGTACTCACTTCAGATAGAGGCTGAATCTTGCCGTCCAAGGCTTCCTGGATCTCTAATTGACGCTCCGGAGGGATTCTGCTGTCCACTTTCAACCTCTCTAATAAGTCATCCTGAATATGGGCAACTTCCAGTAACTCGGTAACTTCGTGGTTGAGTAGCTGTTGTTCTTGACGGCTAATACCAGTGGTCATAACACTAGCGTTAGTTTTTGCCTTGCTAAGTAAGGTCAGGCGATTCTTAATAGAAATAGGGAAGTCGGATTGTGCAAGGCCGGCCTGGACCTTCGCGGCATCGAAATACTGTTGTCGCATGGTGTAAAATCTGCATAGTAAGTCTGCATGTTCGAAATCTTTGGAGGCCAGGCGACGAAGGAAGGTGGTGACATGCGGCGAGTCGATGCCGAGAAGACGGTCAGTCCATCCTTGCTGTATATACCATTCATAGAGATCAAAATGAAAGACCTCATCTGATGAGCTGCTGACGACATCATAAGCCTCGGCACGTTTGGTCGCAATCAGCGTCGGTTTTCCGTCAATCATTTCAGGCTCTCGGCTGGAAGCAGTGTCAAGCTCCTCGAGAACACGGTGGATCAAACGATAACAAATTCTGCGATCTTCAAAGAATTTTGCCCTTGGATCGCCGGTGGGCTTACCGTCGTTGACCCAGGAGAGAGCAGAGTTGCCCCGGTCCTTTTCATTGGCAACTACCAGGCACAACTGAATAGCTCCAGCATAATACCTAAGGTTAACATACTGTTCGATGGCCGACTCGAGGTTCGCCTGCGTAAGACTCTTTGCAACCTTCTGGAAGAGTCTCAAGCTCTCATGGAGAAGTGTGCGGGATGTATTTGGGTTCAGAGATGGTTCCGATGCCCTCTTCAGCTGCTCCTGTGCCTTGAAGATGACTACATCGTCAGGGCTACAGAAACTGCCGCATTTTCGCCGCAGCGCGTCTGCTACAGTCTCGACATTGGACCCATTCTCAATGTTTCTGTTAACGATGGCCTTCACTAGCACCTTCGCAAGCTCTTTACCACTGTCTTGCGAGAAGAGCTGTTCGTACGTAAGCTCACGAAGCTGCTGTCGCGATGTATTATCAAGGCGAGCGAATATGTCCGTGACTCGCTCCTCAAACAGCGTTGTGACGAAAGATATGCCTTCAGTGATACCTATCATTAGGGTTTCTAGAGCACGCATAGCTTGATGCTCTCCTTGGAAACCAAGTTCTTCCTGCTTACTGCCGGCTCTTCGTAGGTCCGCAGGTCCGGAGAGGCCTTGAATGAAAGCTCGATTCGCGTCAAGGAAACTCCTCAAGCTCTCTACGTTCCCTTGAACTTCTTTCAACTTTCCGATCGGGACGACACTGTTGATGGTTAACGCCCCGCCAGCATCGACTCCAAGGTCAATAACCCAGGACTTCCACAGCCTTCGGATAAGTCGACTGAGATATAAAGTCAGCGCAGCATGGCGAGTAGAAGGTTGCACCATTTCGACTGTTGCTGGCTGCCCGTCCTGCTCGGGAAGTCTAGGATTTCCACCGTAGTTGATATAGACTTGTTTTGCGCGATCTTGAGTGGTCTGATCGATGCCGCGACCTATTCCGGTGCGGCCATTGTCTCCTTGGCGACACGCGACAGCGAGCGCAGCAGTGATAGTCTCAACATGGCCATAAGCACTCCGAAATCTGTTCACCTCGGCCTTCACGCCTTCATCCCCGCTGGCATTTCTAATGACTAAAGCAAAGATGTCGACAAGTCTTTTGCGCCGTATTAGATGTACGCCTGTATTCGTAAGGACGGCAAACTCGCTACCGTTGGGATCATCAAACTGAACGGCCAGCTCGTTCCCAAAACCCTGGGGTTGGTCGCTCGCTGCAAATGGTTTCGTGACAAGGCCAATATCTTCAGCCCTACTGCCGATCTCGATCCAGGTAGCATGCTCATAGAACCGCATACTTTGAGTCTGGCGGCCATGGTTGATCCGTCCACTGTCAGGAGCAGACATGAATAGACAGTCAACCTCTGGTCGGTCCGACCGGGTAACAAAATCTAGGAAATAACCGGGAGCGAATCGGATTCCTCGCCGGCTCCTCTCTAGAGTCTTTGATTGCATGTCTGCATGCCCGATAAGACTGCTGAACCTATCAATTCTAGATCTCTGCTGGCCCGTGGGTGGGAATTTGATGCACTGCAATTGCATACTTTGAGGGGCCTGGTTCGAGGAGTTGAGGATGTAAGAGGCGGCGCTCGTAGCACTCATGAACAGTCGGCATCCCGTATTTGTCAAAGCCATAAGATGAACCTTGGAATCCTCGATTACGGATATTGGACTGATTGATACGATGTCAATACGATCATTGAGCAAAGGTGATGTGACGCTGAGCATATGAGTTATATCGCGTAGGAAGTCATCTTTGGTCTTTTCGATAACCTTGGTGAGCTTGTTCGGAGGTTCGATGTGGTAAGTGCGCACGGTCGATGTGTTGGAAAGAGAGTAGAGTAGACTTCTGCTATCATCGACGACAATATCCACAATGTGCTCGCTCGAGGTCTTTCCCCATATAATTTGTGATGGATTGGGAACCGCGGCAGACCAAGGACGATATGTGTGATTGATCTTCTCGGCTCTATTTGTGAACCATTTCTCCTCCTGCTGATACTTGAGCTCGTATATATCGCTATCAGATTGACCGGAGAAGAAGATGCGGCCGTCTGCGGAGCCGGCAATAACATGCGCCTCGGTGCCTTTCAGGGGTAATGACATCTTAGTGCCATAGAGCTCAATGATTTTGGCGCCACTTGGTGCATCTTTGGCAGCGACTCCTAACAGGAACATCTCCGAAGTAGTGGCGACGACCAATATGTGTGTAATGATCTTGTTGAACACATCAGGCTTTGGGGCCACAAGTTTCACGGCGGTAATGCTATGCTGGCTATCTTCGTAACCAATAAGCTCGGGGTTCGGGTGCGTGTAGTCCCAAAGATAGAGAGAATTGTCGATGGTCACCCAGGCGTGGTTCAGCTCAGCAAAAAGTCCCATCATCGTAGACACCTCTGCCTTGTTATATTGCTCGAGAACATTATTGGGGAGGGCGTACGTCGTAGTCTGCTGGAAAGGAGCCCACGGGGAGTCGCTGCGAGGGATGTCATAATCGGAGGATATTTCTGTGTGAGCTTGGTCAGTATTTGAGCTTGTCAATAAATATTATATGATAGAATATTTACGTCTACAGTAGGAATCAAGCTGGGGATATTCGCTATCCCTAGCAAGTGCATTGTTGATGTACGTCGCAGCTTTGGCCAGGGGAGGTTGAGGAGGCATGTTTTGGCTTTGCAGGCTTTGCAGGCCTTGTAGACCTCGTATCATCGCCTGCTCCTCATCAGGATTAGTAGGAGCATCGAATTGGCTGGCGGAAGGAGCTATATTGTCTCGAAATAAGCGGCGGCGGACCGGATCTTGTTGGGAGTTGAAGCGCGATGCGACAGCGGGAGTATGCAGGAAAGCGCCGGGCAGGGCATGAGATGGCGTCTGTGGGAAAGCCATGGTGTATGCGGTTGACTGCAAAACCAGGCGCGACAACGATGACTGACTGGATGGGCTCGTGTGATGAACTCGATCGACTGGAATGGAAGGGAAAAGCCAATTGCAGGCGGCTAAAGCACCGCGATGCTATCGGGTCATCAATGGCGACGTCGAGTTACTTCTCTCGAATAGGAATGGGCGCGGGTGTCTGAAGATGTTCTTTTCTATTTCGTGTCCAAGTCAAGAAAAAGCTTGTTCCGCAGAGAAATGAAAAGAAAGACAAAAGTTGGTGGAAGTTTTGATTTTGTGAGGTCCTGGTCTAGTTCCAGATCCGGCTCTTACCCAGATAATGGCAGGTGTGAGAAGGCTGGAACTGGAAGTAGGTGAAGGTTAGCTTATTTTTCTTTATTCGAATGCGGGAGCTTTGACGACACGCGATTCCACTCGCCTGAAGCTTCTCAGGTTTTTTTTTTTAATACCTTTTCGCGACTTGAGCGCGCTAGTCCAAACCGGGTGCATTGTTCGACAAGTGGGGTATTGTGTAACGTCATTGGCTGCTGCTGGACGATATAGAAAGGCTTTCCTTTCATGTATGTATAGAAGCGAAAGCCCGAAATGCCGTCATGAGATAATATTGCCAGGCATATCAAATTGAAATTTAGGAGAGAAATGACGTAATCATAAAACGGAGGAGTTAAAAATAAAACTTAAACGTTCATTAATACTCGATATCCAGGTAAACATTCATATCCGGAATCTGTTACAATGCGTCTTTTTATACGCATACCCATATCAAACTCTTCAACAGCTCCGTTAAATATCCGTATTAGCTTTAGCTTCATTTCAAGGCCTCTTACTCCTTCTTCGCGTTTCGGGCAGCCTTCCTTAAGGCCCGATCTCGTATATCCATTTCCATCTTCAAGTTGACCCAAATACCGAACCAATGCCCTACACCAATGGTGTTCTCAATGGCCCAGGCCATCATCGCGTGACTCCAGTAGGGAGTGTAAGTATATGCCATACTCTGCCAGCCTCCAAGTCCGACCTTGCCCAAGGCGGCCCGCACGAATTGTTTCGGACCGGGAATCAACACACTGGCCCGTCGTACTTTGCTCATGGCCGTTGTGACGAGGTAGCTCAAACATAGTTGAACGTCTACGTTGCTTGGCTTCAACTCGGCGGCGAGAGCAGATGACCAATATTGCAGAAATGCTTTGCTGCCTGAGTAAGTGGCTAGGTAGGGGGTCGGTATCCATCCGCCGAAGCTACCCATAGTAAGGATCAGACCACGCTTGCGGGTCTGCATGCCCGGAGCGACAGCCTGAGTAACCTTCAGCGTGCCAAGGCAGTTGATAGTGACGATGTCCTCGAGCTCTTTCTGTTCGGTAAGGAGGAAGGGGACGGCGATGCTATGGCTCTGGCCAACGTTGTTGATGAGAATACCAATGTCAAGGCCGGAGATCAATTTGGCAAGACGGGCATAATCGGCATCGTCGTCAGCAGAGAAGTCCATATCGAGAACTTTAGTCTGCAACCCGGAAAACTTGTTCTCTAGCTCCTGGGATAGCGCCTCTAGTTTTGATAGAGTCCGCGATACTAGGACGAGGTTGAAACCCTTGGCAGCAAGTTGAGTAGCAAATTCTTTCCCTAGACCATCAGATGCGCCCGTCACCACAGCCCAGGTACCTTTCTTTCCATATTTTCTGAGCTACGAGGTAGGCATACAAGCGTTAGAAAAATTGACAACCCCGGAATGGGGGAATGAGCTGCGAGGGCGGGTATATAGGAACTTACGTTGGTGCCGCTAAGGACGAAGATGCTTAAGAACAGACGGAGGAAATTCAGTAGTTTAGAGGCTACGAACAGAGCTCCAAGACCAGCAAAGGTCAATTGAACGCTCTGGGGAATGGACGCGATAACATCGCTCACGGAATCCATTTTCAAAACAATTGGAAAGATCGGGATCCTCTGATGAATCGTCTGTTGTATAGGGCAGGGTGTAATATCCCACCCAAATAAAAGAGAGGTGGGAGGAAAAGCTGAAATTTAAGATTGTCGCGTTGTTGGGGTTTTAGCTCAGTGTGTGGACGCAGATCTGTGGAAGCTTGATTGAAAGCTAGGGTGGGTATTTCAATTGGATCCCTTTTGAGTTAGTCTTGTCAACTTATTTTTTCTTTTTCTTCAATGGTACTTACGGTAATACATATGTACATAGATGTAGGTATGTACAGTACCTACATATATGTATAATATTGGGTGTCTTTTCTTTTTATGCTACCTACCCCTGATCAGTCCCTCGCATCCTGGTTGGAAGCTGGAAGCTTAGCGCGCTTATATTGTATGTAGTTAGCCACTTACGAGTGGTTATCTTAAGGAATTCACCATACCTTGACGGCCTTTCGAACCTTCATTTAACCATATAACAATCCAATTGTCCGAATCCCTATCCGATATCAATCATATAAAAAAGAGAATCATGGACGTCCTCAAAGATTATCTCCCAGCTGCGAAAGGCTATCTGCCTTACTACTTGCTGGTGGTACGTGAACTCGTCTCGCATTAATATACCTATTTCCACCATTTCTTACCGCCACTAACGAAGCCCGAACTATAGACATCCATCATTGCTGTTGGCAACTCTCTTCAAAACTATCTGACATTACACTTCTCACGGCGCCTCTACAACGGCCAATTCGTGCCCAATTCCTCGCTGCCCCCTAAGACAGCCACTTTCAACCCGGAAGACTCGACCCAGAAACTCGTGCCCGCCTCCTCAGTCTCCAACACTAAGGAAGCTCGCACTCAGGACCAGGTAACTCCCCTCGCCGCAAGGTTATTCGGTACCTATACGATCATCTCAGCCATCGTGCGCCTCTACGCTGCCTACAATATCCACCTAGCACCCATCTACCAAATCACCTTGTGGACCTACGTTGTTGCGCTTGTGCATTTCGGTTCGGAATTTGCAGTCTACAGGACAGCATACCTTGGTCCAATCGTGTCTACCTTCTTCTTTGCCAGCGTCGGCATTGCATGGATGGCTAGTCAATACAGCTTCTACGTCGAGGTATAAGCCGAAGAGGCTACATTGTCGGGAAAATGTAGAGGATGTGGTCAAGAAATCCGACAGGGTAAAGAACAGCCAATAATGCTAAGACTAGGCACATATTGTTATGTATACTTTTAACTATGTTATATCTAACGCTAAATTTCTATTCTCTCTGCTTATACGGGCGGAATCTGCTTGTTATTGGAGCTTCTTGCGGTACAGCTCTCCAGCGCAATCTCTAAGTCTCGCCGCAGCTTGTTCGGGGGTGATGTCTCGTTGGGGCTCTGCCATCAGCTCGTACCCAACCAGAAACTTTCGTACCGTAGCTGACCGAAGCAGAGGTGGGTAGAAGTGCATATGGAACCAGCTGTTTTCGACTTCCTCGTCCGTCCCGTCCAGCGGGGCCTGGTGGATTCCGGAGCTGTACGGGAAGCTTGTCTCGAACAAATTGTCGTATCTCCTCGTTACCTCCTGGATCGAGTCGGCGAAGTTGAACCTCTCCTGTTCGGTTAGGTCTACCAAAGCTCGCACATGCCGTTTGGCGATAATCATAACCTCAAATGGCCAGATCGCCCACCACGGACAGACCACTAAGAAGGATTCGTTCTCATATACGATGCGCTCCTTTTTCTCCATCTCAAGCTTGACATAGTCCCCAAGTAGATGCCGAGCCCCGTGTTCGGCTCTGTATTTGGTCATCTGGATAATCTCTGCCGCAGGTTCCTCTGGTAGGGTACTGGTCGTCCAGATCTGGCAATGCGGGTGGGGATTCGAGCATCCCATTGCGGCCCCTTTATTCTCAAAGATCTGCATGTATCGCAGTTGCTGCGATGGCGGGGGTACGAGAGACTCGGGTGGCGCTTCGCGGCTTAGGAGATCTAGCTTGGCAGCAACCTGGGTTAGAGGGTTTGTTGGCGCAAGGTGGATTGCATAGATCCTTGTCCACGTCTCAATGATCGGAAGGATATCTTCGGCAGGCATGTCGGCAAGGGTGAGATGATGCTTAGGCGAGAAGGTAAGGACGAAGCATTTGCCCTTGACACCTTCGGCGCGAAGTAGCAACGAAGGAAGATCTACTCAGATTAACTAGGCTCGATATTGAGCTGTAAGGTAAGAAAGAAAGGCTTAGCTGATTACCATCGCTTGAAGGTTCTGCCTCGTAGTCTTGCTGTTGCTCCTTCACGGCACTATAGTCATTCACAAACACAAACGTCTGCTTGTAATCGGGATTGGCGTCGCCTTGTGCTCGCGAATTTCTAGGGCACAGGTAACACTTGACGTGGGTAGTTAGTAAGAGTGATCAGAATTGCGACTGAGCATTGCTTGCCTTTGGGTCGTATTCAGGTAAGGTAATAATTCCCGGCGCTTCTTGCTGACCCCTAACCAGCAAACGTGTTAAGCAACTATCGCCTCCACCCGCAAGTCCTGGTACACTACACTTACTGCCACGGCCTCTTCGTCCTATGAGGGGATACAAGCAACCACGAGCCTCTCAGCGGATTGTACCGCCGGTGGGAGATATCATCGAGGATCTTGTCTGGCATGATGAATTAAGGAGGAGGAGGGACAGAAAATAGATATTGAAGATTTAAAGTTACAAGGAATTTCAGCACGCTTTCATTGATCAAGAGGAGCTACGATTTGAACTTTTGTGAAGTTCGAAGAGGACGTAGTTCTACTAGAATCAAGGAGCTATTTACCTCAAAAGCAAACCTCCTCGGTGGAAGAAGCGGATAGTTACGGCGTATATGGTACTGGGACTTGATTATCTTATGTACCCATTATGATCATGAGCTACATTTGAATCAATAGATGTCAAATGTACATACAACGTATCATTTGGTTCATGTTTGTAGCTGAGAGCGAAAAAGCAACGGCAACCCCTCCCAAGTTCAAGAATGCTATGATGTAATTGGACCGCTTTAAGGAAATCTCGGTGGTTCCGTCGGCCGAATACATAAATGCTACTTAGGTACATATGTACATACTTAATCTAGCCAAGGTACCCACATGCAAATAACCATACATGTGGCTTATCCCACGTGATTATAGTGAGTGAGCCTCAAATACGTACCGAAACCGTAAGTGACGGGGGATTTGGTATGTCGCTTCGCATCTGTGGCAACCGCTAGAGCCCCCGTCACTTCTTATCACCGAGTAACTTCATTACTATCGCGACGTCGACGCATCCATTGACAACACACTATTATCATCCCCCGATTGCGCGTTGTTGATGTATCCTTCTTTTCCGTTTACTCTTGATATAGTATCCCATTAATTCTGCCTCCCTTCTCATCTTTTTAACTCTACTGCGGTTAATCCACGAAGTCCTTGCTGACTTCGTAACCGCCATAATTCACACTGGACGATAATATGGGTGTCATCCGCAAAAAGACGGCCACGAGAGGTGGTGAAGGTGGTGTCAAATATGTCTGCGACGTCTGCTCGGCAGATATTACATCGACAGTATGTATATATTCTCTTATACTTCGTTACCGCTCCATCCGTCTGTAGAATGATGCACCCCCGCGTAGTAAATCCCGTTTCCCCTTCTACTTACACCCTTGCTTCCGCCTAATTCATCTGCCAATATTTATGAGGAAATTTCGTATTTAATAACTTTTCTCCCCTTAGGTAAGAATACGATGTGCCCACAGCGCCTGCAACGAGTACGACCTCTGCGTCCAGTGTTTTGCCAGCGGCGCTTCCAGTGGCTCGCATCAACCAGCCACACATCCCTACAAGGTCATCGAACAGAACTCCTTCCCCATCTTTGACAGAGACTGGGGTGCAGATGAGGAACTACTTCTTCTGGAGGGTTGCGAGATCTACGGACTTGGGTCATGGGCTGACATTGCGGACCATATTGGTGGTTATCGCCACAAAGATGAAGTCCGGGACCACTACCTCAAAGTCTATGTGGACTCGCCCTGCTTCCCACTTCCGGAACGATGCAAACCATCCGACATGGAATTGGCCCAGGAGATATCTCGCGAAGAATTTCAAGCACGTAAAAAGCGAAGGATTGAGGAGCGACGGGAAGCCCAGAAGAACGCCCCTCCAATGCCGCCCAAGACTAAACCCACAGCCAGTGTGCCTTCTTGCCACGAGATACAGGGCTATATGCCCGGCCGACTCGAGTTTGAGACCGAGTACGCTAATGAGGCAGAAGAGGCAGTTCAACTTATGCAGTTCGACCCCGGCGACGGTATCAATCCACGTACCGGAGAGCTCGAACCGGAAATGGAGCTCAAACTCACAGTTATGGACATCTATAACTGCCGCCTAACTCAGCGTGTGGAACGGAAGAAGGTCATCTTCGAACACAACCTGTTAGAGTACCGAGAAAACACGAAGCAAGAGAAGAAGAGAACAAAAGAAGAGCGAGACCTCTTGAACAAGGCGAAACCCTTTGCGCGCATGATGAACCACGACGACTTCGAGTCGTTTTGTCAAGGCCTCATTGATGAGTTGAATCTGCGACAAGCCATCGCGCAACTACAAGAGTGGAGAAATATGAAGATCGGAGATCTTCGAAGCGGCGAGAAGTATGAGCAAGAGAAAGCCCAGCGGATCCAGAAGGCGATCCCGATGGGTTCCATGGACCGTGAACGACTGGCTTCGGCGCAACGATCTAAGCAAAATGTTCAGCCGGAGCCTCCTAGTGGCGCTGCCTTGCTTGTGGCGCCCGAGCTCCCATTCCGGCCAGTCACAAATGGAACCACACCTCAGGGGCCTCCGGATGGCCCAGCGAATGGCGACACCAAGCCACTCACGAATGGACATACAAACGGAGTTACTAACGGTGTCGAGGTTAATGGATCATCGACCCCTGGAAAGCAGAAGTTTGTGCCCCAACCCATTTCGGGCGTGCAGCCATTGGTCCTCACTCAGGACAATGCTCCAGATCTACATCTCCTTACTCCGGAAGAGGTAGAGTTGTGCAAGGTGTGCCGCATACAACCCAAACCATACTTAATGATCAAGGAGCAGGTATTCAAGGAAGGTCTCAAGGGCAACGGAGCATTGAAGAAGAAACAAGTGAAGGAAATTTCTCGATTGGATTCGCAGAAAGGAAGTAGGATATTCGACTTCTTTATCAATTCTGGCTGGATTGCTAAGGCGTAGTGGATGATTGACTGTAAACCATTAGAAACTATACACGCATCCTACGGTTCTATTGGCTTTTTTCCCACCTGCTTTGCATGTATGCTAGGACCTTCGATGTTTTAATCAATGCTGTTATAGACAGGCTCGATGGCTAATTACCGAGAGACTTTTTCAATGCAAGATGTAGTTCGCTGCCTAAATTTACACAATAGATGAAACAATGAGACTCGAGCATCACAGCTCGAATTCTACCAGTGCACGGGGATGTCTGTTTTGGAGCAGGCAAACTCGATAATGCGAGTCCCGACCTACCCAACTTGACGTAATACAATACAATATATTGCTTGCAATGGTCTGGCTGATGCTGCGAGTACCCGCCGGTGGCCAAGATGAACTTGTACGACCATATAGGTACCTACCTATGCTTAGATTAGATATGGTGTCCTTAGGTACCATATTCCATGCAAGCTGGTGCTACGTAGCAACTCGTATGTACCTAATGTTTTGGATGAAGCGAAGAGCTGTGTGTCGTTATACCAAGATTCATCTGCATCAAAGTAACCTTAATACTTGTGTAAGTACATAAGGTATGGAGTAGGTATATTTAGTGAATACATAATGTTTTTGACTTTTCGTCGCCACTACAGCCAAGGTATATACGACTAAGATAATTATGGGTGTATAATTTCCTTCTCTTTTGTTTGTTTTTATTGTTCTTCCATGAGCACCGTCACTTCTCCATCAACTCACTCTTATAAGTGCTCGTTTCCGATTTACCTACATTAGGTACATGTGCCGTTACTTTATGTAGGTACCCCCGTTCCTCCAGCCATATACAAGCCATCAGACACATTTCAAGAGTCCAACGTCTCATCACAAGAATTGCACATAGTCCGGTCCCAGCTGGTGCCAATAGATACATATCTACCTAAGGTATGACATCAAATTGAATTATACCCGACATACATAGTCGACATACATAGTCTACATACCTACACTAAGGTATTCATAGGGTATTATTCTATGTAGATATGACTATGACAACAATAATCGGTATTAAATCGTCGGTCTTCCACTTGACAAGGGGTGACCCGGAATAGGTTGCAGCCACATTCTCCACTCTTCCACCCCTTGTCCGCCGCCCGCGCCCCAGACCATTCCTAATTCTACCTGCCGGGTCCTGCTTTGGTGCGACCGTTTTTTCTTCCTACGATGGCCATTGGCTATCAGCAACTTATAGGCTTCATGCCGCGTCGAAACATCCTCCTCCCAACCCTCTGCATCATTCTCCTTATCGCAGTATGGACCTTCCGCTCTCCACGTCCCTCTATCGACGGATGGCTTGACACCGCTGCCACCCGAGGCGCTGCATCGCCGCCCCCCTCTTCACTCGGTCCGCCATCTCAATCCCATAATGATGTCGACCTGTCAGCTCCCGATGCGCCTTTCGTCGGCTGGCCGTTACAGAGAGTATGCAACGAAGCCACATGGGTTCAAGGCCTAGTATACATATGTGATAATAACTCGGGCGGGATCGGGAATATAAGAAACTACATCCAGACCTGTATCCGGTACGGTCTTGAAGCTGGCGCGACCGGACTCGTCATGCCCAAAATCCGAAAGCGCAACGAAACAGATCTAGCTGATCTCTTCACCGACTATCTACCATTCGACTATATGTTTGACGAGAAGCACTTCAAAGATGCTTTCGCCGCCAACTGCCCTCAGATTACCATCTATGACGACATCAAGGACATACCGGGGGTAGGCAGCAAGCCCGACATCGAACATATCACCCCCAAGAAGTTTGGGAACCGGGAAGGCTGCGATTTCAGGGATCAAAATCGGCACACGGATCGGTTTGGCGACAGATTCCGCAAATGGCTAAACGACCCAAAAAACGGCCACTCTCCGCCGTCACAGGATCATCCACGACTCATCCGTTTCAATTGGGGTGTACTGTGGGACTGGCAAATTTACCGTGACGGGCCCGAGTTTGCAAACACATTCGGCAACATCCTTAGGTTCAACGACCAGCTGTTGCGTCTAGGGAAGAAGACGCTGAAGAGGATGCACGCTTACGCGAAGGCCAATGGAGGCAAAGACGGGAGATTTCTCGGTGTACACCTAAGGACAGAAAGCGACGCTCTGAGTTTCTGGCCAACGTATAATACCCAGACCGAGGCTTACCTCAAGCAAGCCACTAAGCGAGGGTTCGAAGTAGCGTACATAGCGACGGGAGACCCCCTAGAGGCGCAGAACTTTGCAGGCGCGGCGATCGAGATGGCGCAGATGAGGGTGGTCAGCAAGGCAGATTTGTTAGATGATGAAGAGCTGGAGGAACTAGATTCGTTGAGCTGGGATCAACAGGGCGTCATTGACTTCATCGTCCTACTCGGAAGTGACTTTTTCGTGGGCACGATGCCGAGCAGTTTCTCCATATACATGGCTATGAAGCGACACTTGAAAACAGGAGGCCTTTATACGAGACCTTACAAGGTAGGGACGGAAGGTGATGGACTATCGTATTTGGTGGGTAACTATGAAAAGTATTGGGAAGGCTGGCTCTACATGTGGGACGGCATGTGGCCTTGATTGTTGGGAGAATAGATTTCTTTTGACTCGAAATAAAGCACCACGAGTACCTAGGTATATATGTTATTAAATCAGTGATCTTTCCCATAGATTTTCAAAGTAACTACCTAAATATACTAATAGCTTTGACGCTACATCAAAATTATGTATCCTACTCTAGCAATTCGAAATGTGAATGGTTCCAATGGACGCCAGCTCTAATTCTAGTGTCTTCTGTAAGTTACACCGACAGTGAAAAAGGGACACCCCTACATGCATGTATCTGATAACTTAATTCCGTTAAATACATAGTAACATTTCCTAAATACATATCTATCCGTATATCGCGGGATCATTTAGAAGCTGCATTTGACGTCTATCAAACTTCTTAAACTGCTCAACGTCGACTACATACTTTAAGCTTCTTCATCAATCTACCCATCTAAAAATTCACGGACTCATCTGACTTCTTGTTAAATACTCAGGCTAACATCGATAAATCCGTGTTCAAGAAGCAGCCCTAATAATACGTTCAAGATGACTATGGTGACCATATCCAACCTGCAGCGCATTACGGCGTCGAAACTAGCAGAGATGCTGCTCTCCAGTGCAAACCAGCCGTCTCTAGACTCTAGCAAGGTAGCCATCGTAGACGTACGAGACGACGGTATGTATTTCGCTCTTTATACAATTATCTCTTATACGATTCAAATAAATCCTGTTACATTTTTATTTGCTTGGGTAATCGGGTTTTACCTGTTCTCTTCGCTAACCAACTCCGGGCGCCGCGTAGACCATATTGGGGGCCACATCAAGTCATCGCTGCATTTCCCTAGCCGCAGTCTCGACGCCACAATGCCCACGTTGTTGCGCAAGCTCGCTGACAAGGAAGTCGTCGTCTTCCACTGCGCTCTGAGTCAGCAGCGTGGACCCAGCGCTGCCCTCAGATACCTCCGGGAAAAGGAGGCTGAAGCTGCTGCTGTGAAGAAGGGCCCTGAGGAGAAGGAGGCCGAGGCCGAGACCAAAGACGGAAAGCAGCAGCAGGTCTACGTCCTAGATAGGGGCTTCGTCGGCTGGCAGGAAGCCTATGGCTCTGATGAGAGGCTCACGGAGGCGTATAGAAAGGAGCTGTGGGAAGATGGTTATTAGATCAGGGATTGCATTTAGGCAGACTATTGTGAGAACAGCAGGCGACAATCCAAGGCTTATTTGGAGATGTAGTAGCAAATTTAACTGGTAAGCACATTCATTGGCGAGATTATGTTGGCACTTAGCTTACTAGAGCTAGCTACCTGGCAACTAAACACTTCTCGCCTAGTAAGAGCCTTATCAACGAAGGTTATTGGAGTTGGGCGCTAAGACAAAGATATTAACCTAGTAGTTCATTTATTTAGAAGCATAAGAGGAAAAGAGTACCTAGTTTCGTCATCAATGACCTCGAAGCTCGCTTTAAGAATGCCCCTTGGCTCGTGTCTTACGTGAAATGCTTTTTGAAAATACTCTTTTCGGAAGCTATTATACTCAATTACATCTCTTAATTAACAGTTCGGTCATCAAAAAGGCATGAATGGGGTATAATACTTAGGTACGTTAGTTGTTTCGCCTGCTAAATGATTTATCAGGCAATGCGGGACATCTATATGAACCCTAGCCTAGTCTCATTGAAGGCAGGATAGAAAAAGTAGCCTCTTATATGTCTGTCATTGCCTTAGCCTAGATAGGTAGATTGATAGCTCTTTTCGTAATAGCATGTTTCTCCCCCTTTTCTTCGCTGCGCTACCTGACAATACCTAACTTAAGATTGAGCTACATAGATAGAAAATTTAGTTGCCACTTACTAAGGCCCCGGAAAAGAAGGTTTCGCGTAATGTCTAACCAATACTTCAATCAGACTGAAATATAATAAGGCTTGGACTATTAAGAGTCTACTTGGTGGACATGAACTTTGATTCTTAAGTCATAGCTAAACATGATAGGACAAGGGACGGTAAGGGAGTAAAGTGGTTGAAACCCTACCTAATACATTATTAACGTATATATGAATAGGGGTTCGAACTGCTTACTGTAGCATAATCTATGAAGACATGCCAGATCTCTACTTAGGTACTTTATGAAATAGCTCGGTGGTAGACAGAAGCATTACTGTCTTTCTGCAGAGATCTTCTCAGCTGGCAAGAGGAGCACGAATGACTTTTAATAACGTCTGAGATAAAGAGCTACCTAACATACTCTGAAGCTTCAATTAGAATAACCTCGTTCTAAGCCCGGGATATGAAGAATTGTGAACTTTCCTTGAGCACCGTTGGTGTGGTCTGGGTAATAAGTGCAAATTTTCATAATAGTCAGCGAACAACATAGCGCTATAAGAACTTAAGAACTAGACCCAAAGGCCTACTGTCTCCGTATTGCTGGAGCCCATAAGAATATCCTGTTACTAGTCAAAAATCAAACCCCTCACATTACCGTAGGCCTTGAGAGATTGGTTATTCCCACTTGGGTCAACTACTCCAGAAAACACACCCGAGCCAGAAACATACCTATGCATACCTACACAACTTCACCGATCCTCCTTCGTTTCCATCCCTTGAGTCCTTATTCGAATCACACTCGCAAAACCAAATAAAGAAAAAAGTACCAGGATATCAACATACTAAGCACTATGTCAGGGGAGCTGACGGCCTGGACTGGGGAAGAAGTTCATCACATCTCAATACTTACGGCATGGATAGGGCTAGGACTACTCACGTCAACATGGTACCTTCTACGATTATATCTCGACCCTACTGTACACTACTTTGGGTTACGAGTGACTATCACACTGTGCCTAGCATGCGTCGTCCTGGGGCCAACAGCATTTTTCCCGGCCTTGTTGTTCATGGCCTGTAAAGATCCACACCCGGCCGACCGCTTCATAGATATTGAAGCTCAATTAAGCGGCGGCGAAGTTCAGAATCCACCCGACACCTCGGGCCATACTTCTACTATTCCTATGGCTACAGAGAGCAACAACGATGACGACCACTCCTCTATGGAGTATATCTTTGTTTCAAGCAGCGAGGGGTCACACTCGTACGGGACCATCTCCGTTTCGCCACCACGTGGCCACGAATCAGCATGAGCAGATATTTGGTATCCGGTCGAGAAGCATGGAATGCGACAGAATAGTAGAAGAATTAATACGAAGGTCAAGAAAGTTGCCGTACCTAGGACATAGCCAAACGTGGTCTAAAATGAAGGGCATGAAGTAGAAGCTCGTCTCCCTACCTCACCGGTTGGTAAGCACCACTAGAACGTAGGTGGATAGTCTTGGTGCTGCCTAGCTTAGTTTCGCCATATAAATTCATAGCCTAGCAATAAGAAATTAGCCGAAATGTTCCTGATTTCGAAGACTGGATACTATCATTAACTACCTATGTAGGAACTTCACGTCACCCTTGAATTTCTAAGAAATCAATATATTGTACAAATACCTAATTTGGGCAGTGGCCCTTTAACATGGTACCTAAGACACAGCATAGTAGTAAAACGAATCTCTCTTACCCCGATACGTACTAGACTAGTTAACAAGACCTTTCTTAATACGACGCGGAAAGTACATGAAGATAAATAGGCGGTTATGTTGGAAGCCTAACTCGACAGAATGTCAGATCCGCAATTAGGTCCCTACAGGCGAGAAATCCCTTCTCCTCGGCGCGCCGCATTGCCCGTTGGCACTGTTCTGGCTCAAACCCAGTACTGCATGGCTCTACCGTGATTATCTGCTCATGCACCTTACAAAGAAACTGAATCATATCTAGACGTCCGTGTTCTGCGGCCCCTTCCAACGGCCATCGTCCATTTATTTTTGATGGCAAAGCATATAACGATGCTCCCTTATCCAAAAGGTCGGCTATAATCATACAATTTCCACTGATAGCTGCGAGTTGGAGAGCTGTACCACCACTACGGATTGCCGGCTCGGCATTAACGTCTGCACCATTTTCGAGTAAGAGCCGAACAATGCTAGTGCTGCCAACTTCAGCCGCACGTTGCAACGGTGTCCGCTTTATAGTGAGAAGTGCCCGAGCATTGACATCAGCACCGCGATCCACGAACAATCGGACTAGATCCTCGTTCCTTATCTCAATAGCTAATAATAGTGCGGTTTGGCTGACAACAAATCCTTCTGTTGTGTACTCTGCTATGCTATTGATATTGCATCCAGCATCCAGTAGTTGCTTGATTATGGAGAAATTGGGATCGCGATGATTTTCGGTCTCTATAATTGCCAAACCGAGGGGCGACAAATATCTCCCGCCATAATAACAAACAGTCCTTTTTCTCAGGTCGAAGAACCCAGATCGGAGAAGACTATCCAAAGCTGCAGTATTGCCGAGGCCCCTTTTGATTGAAGCTATTAGGGCTGGCATGCCAGCTTGGTTCACAATTGGTCTGATCCCATTAGCCATTTCCTCCATAAGGATTTTAAGTGAGTCAGGATATTCTTCGATCGCCAGCTCCAAAACCGCCGAAATATCTGCGCCCCGTTCCACCAATTGTTTGATCATGTGAATGTCATGCTTCCGGATCGCTATTGTCAAGCAGAAGGTGAGGCCTTTTCTATTGGTAAACACGGAGTCCAGCAAGAAACTAAATAGGTCATTGCTGACCGAGTCTAGGGCCTTGGTAAGTCGTTCCATGCTCTCGTCCACATCGTCAGGAAAGCTTGTCGCGGGGAAAGAAGTGATTAGATCCATAATGATAGATTTGTCACCCCATCTAATAGCTTCTGCGAGTCCGATTGAGTCTATTGCATAATTACCACCTTTAATATCTGCACTCAAGATAGCCCGCACAAGTCGGCTATTCCTTTGGATGATAGCTGCATTCAACGGTTTACCACGGTCACTATAATCCCGATCACTGTTGACGGGACCGCAGTTGACACAGTTGACATCAGCACCGGCATCGAGTAGCTCAGAGGCTATCGACTCATTATTATTCCGAACAGCATACAAAAACCCGAGAGCCAAATTTTCCGGTCGAGGAGATAGGCGGAGTAATAACAGTTTTTTAATATAGTTCAGGTCGTCAACCTTGGAAGCTGCTGCAATGCTTGAAATGAACCATTCCGTGCTGAGATGTTTTAGTGCACCGTCTCGTTCAAAAATATTAACCAGCAAGGGATTCCTAGCTAGGATAGCTTCAGATAAGGGAGTAGTAAAAGGCGTCTGAAACTCCAAACCCGGTAGCTTTCTATCTTGGATATAGGGGAAGGAGTGAATCCTAGCAGGCGTTTGTTCTAGAACAAGGTCAATCAGATCGCTTCTGCCACTCCTGATTGAGGCACATAGAATCTCGTGAGTATAGACATTTTTTGAATGCGGTAGGAGCAGTTTAACAAAGTTAAAACTACCACGGCTTGCAGCGATCGCTATGGCTAAATCGACTTCAGAAGGGTAGAGTGTAAAACATTTCATTTCGTGAAGTAGCTCACAAGCACGAAGTAAACGGAGAGCATGCTCCGTAGCTTGTGTGTCCTCGAAGTGACGTGCAATGTTCGATAGGTGTTGTTCCATGATAATGTCCTGGTGCGAGGCTGGCGGGACACTCATGAGAAGTAGTGAGATTAGAATTGGGTGGAGGGAGTCGTATAAGTCACCAAATATAGACCCGTGAACATTTGCTCCAGCCTTTAACAGTACATTCACAAGGTCCACAGCCCATCCCCACTCAGAGTAGGCCCCGGACTTGTTGGCTATCGTCATTAGGAATGTGTTGAGTGCACCTCCGCGTCTAGATCCCCGCATAAACGTCTTGTTCACATCGACGTTGTGATGGACCAACGCCTTCATCACTTCCGAACTTTGAAGCATCGATGCAAGCTCGATTGGTGTGTACCTCATTCCTTCGTATACACAAACTATTTCATTTAACTTGAGTAGGTTCATTGTGAGTAATCGACTCACAATTTGTTCGTCGCCAGCCTCGATCGCGGCTCGGAAGAGGTTTTCGGCTAGACTTCCTATAACATGACTGCGGTTGGTTCCAAGAACTTCATTCAACGTTGGAATCATGTTATGGAAACGGCCAAGAAGCCTGACTATAAGGGCAATTGGAAATCCGTCCAGGCCTGCAAACCCATTTATAATTGAAAAAATGATGGGAGAGAACAGCTTCATTTCGTCAACCCCATTTGTCAATGTGATACTTATGTCTCGGTCATCATTATCTGCAAAATGGCTCTCCTTCATTAAAGTATTGAACATGCGTAGTAAAGATGTTGGACTGAACTGCTCTACCATCCTTGGTGACTGGGATGTTTCCCTCCCTAAGGGGATAGTGTCTGCTGAGACTAGATTCCACAGGCCCATGACCGAAAAGGTAGAGTTAGAGACACCATGCCGTACGACAGCTTTGATTGACCGAGATTTGCTTGTCATTAGAAGGCCCCTGAGGCGTTTAGTTGGTAGATTTTCCAATATTAGCCCGGCGATACCTGCTGCTACTGGAGTTGGGACAGACGCCCCATCGTGACATTGGATATGTGAACTAGTAGAAGGCCATAACGGCCCATTCTGAAGTACCGTCGCATTTTCGGGACAGTGAGCACCTATCCCAACTGGATCGAACATGCCAACGGATTCATTAGGAGGTCTGCTGCCTCCTCGACTTAGTGGGCTGGCTTGCTGTCCAATAGAACTTTCTGCAACGCGACCGATATTGACAGATTCGTCATCCCGGGGACTCGAAAGCGTGGACCAATTCCCGTCCGATCCGAGAATCTGAATTGATACTTGCTCGATGTCATGGGCATTATATCTACTATTGCTGTCTGCGCAGTCGTCTAAGCGACGACGCTTCTGACTGCTAGACTGGCTCATGTAGTTTCGTCGAGCCCGTTGGATCTTGCGATCAGACACGGGATGACCTGAAATGATAACCCTGCTTCGCTTATCCCGAGGGAGTTTGTCCATAAAATTAAACACGGCCTCCCACTCGTAGTCCTTTAAGTTCTTGCGAGCGTTCCAAGCCTTTAGTTGAGCTTCGAATTGTGAGATACTTCCAAGGTAAATGTTAGACCAGAATTAGGTATGCGGGGAAGTAGGGATTTTACCTCGCATTCAAGTGGTCTCTCATTTCTTCCGCCAGCTCTTTGAGCGTAAGATCCCGGGTCAAGTATAAATCAAGAATCTTGTCCTTGTATTTCTCCCATTTGACTCCGGAGATCTTAGACCTCCGCTCGGCCATAGCCATTATAACGATGACGCACTCCTGCGATCCAGAGTGTCAAAAATAACGAAACTTTGCTACCCATAGACGATACGCGGGTGAGTCTCTAAATGGTGTGAATTTTGATCAATTGAAATACTGAGGATACATAGGTCGAGACTCCCTCTTCGATGATAACCCCGCTTGAAAAAGTCGCTATATACTTGGGATATGTTAATTCATGGATCATTCGGCTACCTCATTAATGAGCCAGGATGGGTTTTGAAGACAACGTTTAAGTTGGGATCATTTTCAGTTAATCATCACGGTACTTGGATAGATAATGAACCTGGATTTATTTTATACGTCGTAGTGGCTTGTGTGTTCGACTATCTTCTACGCATTGCATTTATGCGTAGAGAAGTCCCGAGTACATGTCACAGCCAATAATCAGGCTTCAATATTCGTGCTTGGGCTGTGTAACTGGACCAGCTCACCGGCTTTCCCCGACGATGACCATACAATCAAGCCCTGATTTTGTCAGCATCCAATGAGTAGGCAGGAATTTTCCAACGGAGATTCGGGCAGATTTCTGCTGCTGCATGTCTTATCACGCCACATTTTGGTCGGCAAGAATCTGCGAAGTTGGAGGGTCAAAGTATAATATGATAGGTTTCAGCCGTTCAGGAGCTGCCAAAATCAGGATAAGCCATAGTGGCTTAGGGGGGAAATCTGCTAGACTCTGCCGGAACCGGCTCTCCTTCAGACTCACTGCACTTGCAGCTCGTAGTCTTCATTGGCTCATATATCTCTTCTGGAATACATTCGGCTCATGGCATATAATCCAGACACTTTCCCATATTAGGTGTCCCAGGCCAAAAGCTGAACAAAGTCCTTGTATTTAGGTGTGTGGTTGAAGATTGAACTTGACCATGGCCTGTTCTAAGTGACTACCTACCTATACATCCAATACATACCTACCTCTATACTGCCCAGGTGGTTTCGGTCGTGTCTGTTGGCTTCTTTTCCTAGAATTCGTCCACAATAAAATAGAGGAATTCGTAACGAATTGCTTTATTCCCAATTACTCATAATTTTCCCTACTTCACTTCAACATGAGTTTATCTAGTTCTGATATCATAGCCCTCTTGAGCTTACTGGCCATGTGTATCCCGGGGCTTTACTTCCTCTACCAGGTGTTCCAACGGTGGCAGTTTGCCTACAGGAGACGGCAAGCATATGAAAACGGAGTCGGCTCTGGCTATGAGCTAAACCCAGTTCCTAGAGGCCGTCGGACCTTCTTCAATCCGGACTCGGTGGCTGAACCGAATCAATCTTCCTTGTTGGAGGGCGGCACGATGTTGCTTGCCGCTGTGAGCATCTATCTTCTCCTATTGATAAGTGAAATAGCTAAAGGGCATTGTAGAGAAGCACTACTAGTGAGATTTTCATTGCTCGGTCGCCTCAAGGGGGACAATATCAAAGACTTCATACTCATCGTGGTGAAGAAAGTGAAGCCCGTATGGAATTAGATACTGAGAGGTTGCTAGACTAAGTAGCTGTAAAGAGTTTGATTGTGTCACATGGCGTATCATAGATGAAGAGAAGAAATATATTGTTCCATAGGGAGCTGGAATCTGGCTACAGCTGGGGTATACACATATGATGCCTCTTTGTCTACCTCATGTCTCAGGTACAATCTAAAGGCAAAACATCTAACAGTTTGTTTCAGGGTAGATTTAAAAGTTACGTAGCTAGGATAAGCGCTCTATCACTACGGGTAGATGATATTTACTAAATATGCAGCCACTCATTAGAATTGTGCTAAGGCGCGATAAAAGTAGATCGTTGTTTTCAGCCACCTAAGCGTGAACAACTTGTAACTTGATCTGTTGGCGCTCGTTGCTTGGCAAGTTGGCTGGCTCGGAATTTAGGCCATAGAATGGCTCGGGGGTGTAGTCCACGGAACATGCCCCAAAGCCTACGCCAATATTAACACTATCATGATCTTCCGTGTCTTAAATAGGAATGAATTTCACCTTCTAAGTTGGAATTGTAAGTGAGGAGTAGGCCGGCGTTGATACAAGAGCCAGGGCTCATCTCTCCGGGTTTGGAGAAGACTTCCCCAACAGTACCTGCAGGCATGTCGGGCATCAGAACGCTAAAGGGGACGGTAATGCCAAGGTTAGGATATAGTTAGTATATGAATTAAGTACGGCGAGTGTGAGGGTGGGAACGGTTAGTGTGTACATATTTTGTAAGAGGGTGACTGGTTCGAAGTAAACCAAAAATTTTCTGTGTTCCAGTTGATGGTGCTATTAGAATCATAAGATGCGGCATAGTCTCATATCTTTCTTCAAGACTTGCTCAGGATTTCCAAGTGGTCATCAGCGTAGCCTCAAATCTCCATTTTCAACCCGATTAAGGCAATGCAGGTGGGTTGGGTGGGCTTGAAACCAATACGAGCTCACCATCTTCGCATTTTCATGGGTGCAGATCTAAATGTCTATTTGCTAGCTAATAATATCTCCTTTTGGTAACCTTTTAAAGAAAATTATGTTATGAAAATTGAACAGGTACGAGAGTTAATACTTGCGTTTAGTCTGATGATATCCCTGCTGAAGAGCCGATGCTACCTTAGAGTCATCATCCCATTCCCAAGATAATATCCAATTTATGCACGTTTCCGTTTACAATCTATAGCGGGTAGTTAACAGGTAGTTATCCAGGATACCGGCCTTCCTTGGCTTGCATGTATGGGAGATGTTGCGGCTCAAACGCGTTTGTGATAAACATCATCCTTGCATAGCGAGACAGGGGCACGAACTACTATACGTAAAGTGAGTGCCATTAGATAACATCCTCAACCAGATGCCTAATATGTGCGTAAGCTAAATCCACTTGGTGGCGATTTAGAGTAGGTTACTTGATGATCGGTTTCCGGTAAATCGCAATATGCATGATTGATGAAAGCTCTAGCAAATATTAATGCTCTTATGCCCCCCTTAAGCATATACGACAGCTACTGTCACTCCCCTAAAGTCTGATTCCTGATCTGGGGCGCTTGCTGTCAAGTATAATAGACCGTTACTACTCAAGCTGTTACCTGCGCTACCGAAACAGATAGAGAATTGATTGATTTTACCGATACTACAGCTCAAAGTGAAATCGATATTGATTTGGCAAGTCGGCGGTGCCCATCCGCCACCTGTTGGGTTAGCGTCCCAGTATAACTGGTTCGATGTAGCTGTCGCATAGGTGTTCATAATATATCCATCCACGGCGTTGATAAGGCGCGATTGGTTGTCGAGATAAAACGCGGTGGCGGGAGGTGCAGGGCCGGATACGGCAAAGGTAAGAAATTCCGTATTCGCCGAGTTGCCACTAGAATACAGCTGAGCGTATTGGCCATTTGATCGAGGTAGATAGTTCTTCTGGCTTCCTGTCCCCTTTAGAACACCACTAGCTCTAAGATAAAACGTTGGAGTTGGGTTCGGAGCCGAACTCGTCGTGCTTTTAGTTGAAGATTTCATTACCTCTGATGAAGTCGTGCTGGTGTTACCGTCCGTAGAGGTTGATGTGGATATAGATATAGGCGTTATGGCAGATGTGCTGTCGGTTAAGGCCGACGAATACGATGTAGCGACAGTGGATATACCATCGGCGGAAGAAGACGCGCTTGATGATGTCGTTCTGGGCGTCCTGCTAGTTGAGGAGGATGCATCTATACTTGAAGTAGATGGTGTGATTCCATCTGAGAATGAAGGTCGTAGGTTTGCAGTAAGGCTTAAGCTAAGGATGGAAGATGAGGAATCTGGACTGGCCTTAACATGTTAGTCTAGACCTCGCCACGCTGCTTAGCATCTAGTAGCTGCACGTGTAGCGGCCGTTGAATTAGGATATGAGGATGTATCAATGATCTCTGCTAACTTAAATGATTAGGAGATTCCCTGGCTTGTCTTTAGTTTCAGGGACAAATTTGATGTTTATATTCAAGCAAAGCCTCATTTAGCAACTCGCCTTTGATCTGCCGTGCACAGGCCCCTATTGCAACAACATCGTCGACAACAACCTCTCCCATTAGCCGCTCCCGAATGTGACGTGGATACAACTGCTCCTTAAAGTGGCGGCGGATATAATTATCCTTGAGCCCCTATTTTAGTTTTCCCGCTCTGCGATAGACCTCGGCTTGGAAAGCATCTATCAATGTCCTCATTCTTTGATCAGACGGCAAGACTTGAGCGCCGAAAACGCCGCATACTCCAGCAGAGCGGTCGATGAACTATAGCTGTTAGCAGGCGGTGTAATCCAAATTGCATATGGGCATGATTTCATACCCAATTGAGACTCGCAGCGCCACCCCACATCAGCGCGCCTTTGTGCCAATACTGATGGTTATCGCCAACAATAAGGAGTCCGCCAAGTCCGAAGTCACGGTCATTTGGCGGAGAGGCGAACATGCTCTTCATTTCAGGCGTGTCCATGAACTTATACAGTTCCTCCTTGCTAGCGGGTGTGAGTTGAGGCTGGAACATTAAAGCGGCGGTCTCCTTTTTCAGCAGTTTCTCGTCGTCCACAAGCAGCGAGTGTACCATTTTAAAGTAGTCTGACATACTTGCGAACAGGCCGTGTCCGCCGAAAGGCACCTTCAACCCAGTAGTAACCGTGGGGATTTCAGGTTTCTCGACAGCAGGCCCATCCGGATCTTTACGGAAGGCCATAATTACTCGCCGATTGCTGATATCGGGGTGCTGGTCGGGAAAGAATGTAGGGCTGTCGGCTCCTAAGGGCTCCCAGATATTCTTTTTCATGTAGTCTTCCAGAGATAAACCTGTTAGCTTTTCGATGACTTGGCCGACTCGATCAAGGCCAGTACTATAGGCCCAGCCTTCCCCAGGCTCAAACAAGAGCGGTAGGTCAAATGCTTCGTCGACTGTGACACCATGCGACTCCCTTTTCTGCGCGGCACGAACTTTACCAAGACCCTCATGAAGAAAATAGTAACCGGCGCCGGAGCTATGAGTAATCAAGTGGCGTAACGTGATAGGGTTCTGTCTCTTCCTGACAGTGGGAGTCCCGTCGTCTGCCACCGAGACTAGGATGCCTTGGTTTGCAAAGGACGGCAGCAAGTGAGATAAGTCCTCATCGAGTGTGACGAGGCCCTTTTCAACGAGTTGAAGGGCGGCAATTGATGTTGGGAACTTTGTCATGGAAGATAACTCCATGACAGTATCTAGATTATACCTCGTTCCGTTCTCTGACGAAAACGCCCTTGAAATATTGACTTCGCCTTTGAAATGGTCAGAAATGCGGAAAATAGGGAGTGTCAACCGATGCATGGAGCTTACCATCCTTATCTCTAGCGATCACCACAATTCCGGGTGCCGTTCCATCGTCCACTGCTGATTGCAACAAATTCTCCAGCGAAGTCATCTCAGTGCGATTTTCATAGACGTCGGGTCTAGTAGGATAACTTAAGATATTCGAGTCATCCTTCACTGGCGAAGTTATTATGCTAGAGTCCTTTTATATTTCATTACGGCCCATAACGACTTGGGCATTTTTACGCACTGGCGTGACGTATCAGTGCCAACGCCGAATGACTCTTCGCCGTCAAGAAATTCCCGCTGTAGGAAGAATGCGACCGGGTGGCAAAGGTGCCTAACCTACCTGAAACTTAGCGGCTGCTTACAGGCACTTGCATCCATGGATGTACCTACCTACCTTGTAGGTACTGTTAGAAGACCTTTTTAATTACATATACATATGTTATGTGAATTATGCAATGTAACATCACAGTACGCTATAATGCGCATTATGTCATACATGTATGAAAGCCTACTTTTCATAGCTACCCTTATTCCTGTCTATCGGGTTTTCAAAAATCATTTGAAATTGACCAAGTATTCTTTTTTTCTAATCCGCTTGGGACATGTAGTAAGCTACATCAAGTCAACCTCAATGGTAATCACTACGATCCCCCTTGGTCCTCGGTGGCCTTCATCTTATCCACAGCTCTCCTGGCTATCTCACGAGCTCGCGAATCAACCCTATCATCTTCAGCAACAAGTTGGAACTGGGCTTTCCATATTCTCCAATTCTCCATACTCCACGTATCTCGGGGGTTCTTCTTGTCTACCCTTTCCTTCTTCCTGCACTGCTGGTACACGTACCGTGCCTCGTCATGCCATATCACCCATTGCGCAGCACCTAATATGTGACCTCCGATCTTCTCGGGTTTAGAGGTCATACGAATCCTCAAACTAGGATACTTCTTACCATCGGGTAGAATATCACGTAATGCGCTGATAAACCCGCAATCACTGAAGCCCGTCATGGTGATGCGCGCCATGGCAGACTGATAGTTGCGCCAGCGAGCCTCCGAGTCGCTTCCGGGTGTCTCGACTTCGGAACCTGAATGTCTGATGGCTAAACAGTATCAATTAGAGGTAAACCCTTTCGAATTCATTGTAAAGGCACATACCATCTGCCCCAATTCGAAACGCCTCCGCCCGATAGCCGCTATCCGACCATAATGGTATCATGCGGACATCGCTGAGGACACCATCTGCAAAGGAATCAGGAGCCTGGTGTTCGGGCATGGCCATCAGGGCTTCAAGAAATTGAATTATTCTTGTCTGGCCGGCATGATATGGCGGGAAAACAGAGCATAGATTGGGAAAACTCTGAAAGAAAAGTTCGACATATCCGCTAGCATTTGGCATGCTACGACGAGGCACGTAGCCGTCTTCATCCTTTTCGATGAGATCCGGCCGACTCGAGAGTTCCTGCAACCTACGTGAGGACTCGTTCATAACCCACTCATCAAGGTCTTTTGCGAGCTGGGATGGGGTCCGAGAACCCTCAACCAGGTGTCGCATCAAGCTCTTGCAGAATCGATCATCAGTGTCGTCATCATCGTATAGGTCTAAGATGAGGGGCCTTGGCTCATCTTGGTTAACAGCCATGGCTGATGTAAAGTAAAGCAAGGTAAGGTAAGGTATCTTAGATAAATAACAGGTAGGTAGTAAGACTTGAATGAGAAAGGAGGTGATTTTGACGGGGATTTTGAATGTATAATCTTTACAGAGGGTGATGAATGACTTCAATAACAAAAATGAATTCGATGTTCTATTAATTGCACGATCCGTTGCATGCCGATCGCATCAAACGAAGCTGAACTAATCAAGCCCGATTAAGGCGGCATGCTATTGATATGCATTCGTTAGATTACCTTTCTAAGCAATGGAGCTACGAAATCTGACGGAGCTTACCTAATGGGCTTACACCCCCTTATTTTGGTAATACACGCTGTACTTAGGATCGTACTCTGCTTCTCCATACAGCTCCTAGATTACCCTTCTGATTCGTGGAAATTAAAGATAAGCTTGCTCTTTTTTATTATTAATTTTGTTTCAAAAAACTGACAGACTATAGGAAAGTGGTTGACAAGTTCATAGAGTTTAGTATCAGATAGATTACCAGGTATTCAGCTACTCCACCTTGCAGAGAAAACATCCAACATGTAGGGCTGAGCAGGGGAGATCTACAGAACAGGTGCCACTAATCTTCAGTGCTTAGGGTACCTATTGAAGATCTACAAAGCCTCGGCAGCTTGAAATATCTCAACTTTAATCTCACCTCAGAAAATCGACTTATGCACTGGTCTGAATTCTTCCTGTCTATGCTGTCAGCAATCCTCCCATCCCTTTTGTATTCCGGAAAGGTATGATCACCCCACAAAGTCAGGGACCATACCATTGACAACGCCGCAGGAATTACATAACCATGAGAGCAACGACGCAGCGATCATTAGTCTTGGCAGCAGCCTTGTACATACCAAGCAACTTCATCGTCACTTTCGTTCCACAGATCGACTATCAACCTGATACGTGAGGCGCACACGGTACGACAGCTTCTATGCTGTGTATTGTCTCGTTCATATCCGAAAATGGCACCACTTTACTATTCTTGTCCGTTCTGTTCCCCTTAATGCTGACAATACGTTTTCAACAAAGCTCTCGTGGAACGCCTTGTCACCCCAGCTGACCGGGAAACCTGTTAAGCTGATCATGTTACTAAACGCTGAAATTCTGATCATCGCTGTATAGCCTGTTGCTAAGAAAAGAAGTTGAAGTTGACGGCCAGTGAAGACTGTACCGGCATTAGTCGTTGCGATAATCCGTCAACATGCCTAAATCACGGCCTTCTCACATGGTATAAAAGGAGTTCTACATCCGGTCAAGAATCACCTCTTCTTCCAAGCAGACAACATCAAGCAACAGCACAGAAACCTCATCGACTTATAACATCAGTTTCACAAGACCCTCATTATTAAACAAGATGCATTTCACCAAGACCATTCTTGCCCTCGCACTTGCAGCAGTGCCCATCTCGGCGCTGCCAGTAGAGGACAACGGCGTTGCCGTTGAGGGCCTTGAAGTCCGCGACACCACCGTCACCTGTACCCCGAAGAACAACAAGTCGAGTGTGAAGTCGTTCAAGGTTAGCCTCGACTATGCAAACGCCCAGGCCAAGAAGGCCGGCTTTGCCAAGGGCAAGAGCGGCGACCCGCACAACTACGGCAACGGAGACAAGATCCAATGGGGTGTCAAAGGATGCAACACGAAGAACGCCAAGTTGTGGGAGTGTACGTGATAGAGAGCCCCCCTCCTCCATCAAATCTTCCTATAGTAGGACCATAATACTAACTCCAAGGCAAAATAGACCCTATCTACTGGGATAACAAGAAGGAGTGGAAGAAGGATGACCCATCTAGCGGTCAGGACAAGACGCCCCTGCGCGTCGTGTACATCCAGGATAACGGCACCCACGACAAGAGACCCAAGGTCTGCGGTGTCATGACACACTCTGAAGTGGACCAAGACTTCCAGGGCAAGGACTTCTTCCAGAAGTGTACTTAGCTGGTCATTCTAGTCCGAATCATCATGTCCGCCTTGCGGTGATAGATTCTTTGAGAAAGGGGCTAATTCCGACTACAACTATGTATTGCTACAGGTTTACAGACGGGGGATTGTATATAACCCTAACCCTTCTTTTGTTTTTAGATTAAGATCACATAGACCTGAGAACCTTTCAACCCTATATACAGAATTATCGATCTAAACGGATGGTCATATATTTGATCTTGGCACTGTTATAACTCAAATGACTTTATTTGTGGGAGACGTCAGGTAAGACTTCAAGGGTATGTCCCTTCAATATGATTAGTAATAGCTGGTAGGTAGCGTTTTAAGGCACTCTTCCTGATAAGTCGCATAATGGATCTCACATAGTCTCATCTCCATCAACTGAACTACCTATCCCTCTGGTAGGTCTGCGGTTACAAGTGATGCAAGACGGGCTTGTGGTTGTCATCACTAATTAGCAGGTTTCGGCGATACACTAGGTATCCAACAAGTACCCAGGGATTAGTAATGCCTTAGGTCGATCCTATCTCTCGCGCCCAATCTACATAGTAGTCAGAGCCGTTCACGACTCTAACGCACCAGAAGTTGTTGAGTTGAAGACATTCTCCGAGAAGCAGGTCTAAGCCGTTTCTAGTCCAAGTCAAAAGTTCCTCGCCGGCGGAGGCGGTCAGCACCGCAGAAGAGATGAGCGCTCCAGACATTGACCAAATTGCCGGAGTGAGCCCCCCTGTCGTGCTACTCGAGACACTTAATATCGAAGAGATAGCCACCACGTTTAATGTCAACATCCTTGGCTACCTAATATATGAATCTTGTCATGGGTTTCTCAAATAATCTAGTGATGCCGAGTTTGTATCTACCTACCTATTAGCAATGCGACCGGTCCCGTTGCCCGTATGGAAAACAATCGCGCTTATGTCACCCTGGCATATTGTACCTCAAAAGCAGCTTTGAACTGAATTGCTTGTAAGTTATTCCCGAGTTTAGCAAAGACTTAACATCATGCTCAATGCATCGTTCCTATAGTAATCGGATGCACAGATGCAGGTTCATCCATTGTATCAGATAGTTATCGACTAGAACCCCAGCCCTGAATCGGAATCATCAAGTCTAGCTAGTTACATAGCTTCTTACGTAGTATCAGTTTATGAACTTCCCGCCGCAACCACCACATTGTTCAGCTGATATTTCATTCATAATGATGTTCTTTAGCTCGGGAGCGATGGTGAGGAGATCTTCCTGCTTTAGACATTTGGACCCGCATACGTTACAAGTTCGTGATTGACCTGGGCTAAGGATGGGGAGGCCAGTAGTCGCGCATGTGCCTAATAGCAAGTAATGTTAGATAACTGTGTAAGTAAAATAGGCGTATGGTATCCAAACAGTTGAGTATGCTTACCGAAGAGATGGCCCCTGCCACAACACGACAACTTGCCCTTTGGTTTCAAGGATAGACCGCAGAAGGAGCAAACTTGCTTACGACCGACCAGCTTGAAGTGGTCCCTTAAAGCACTCCTCTTATCATCGTTCGGTACTGTCGATGTGCCGACCCCTGACACTGGGGGGCCTCCGCCGTACATCCACTCCCATGCCCTTGCCTCTGTACTAAGCTTCTTCATCGCTAGGGCGGATCGAGCCTCTTGGTTCCGATCTACGCCATGGTCGTGTTTACCGAAGAGCACTCGGCATTTGATTCCGGCGTATGTATCCCTTCCAGGCCAGAGTGCATTATACTGGCTAATAAAAACGGCGGTGACTCCTCCGCCGGGGCTAGCTGTCATTCCCCAGATACGAACTCTGTTCAAATGGACTTGGTCTTCTGTATCTACGCCAGCAAAACTCTCTTCGGGGTCATATTCGGATCCCCCCACCGATTCGGCGTCTGTTTCCTCATCTTCATCCGAGTCTACCTCCGATCCAGTACTACTATCGTCCATGATGGGCCGGTACGCCATCGCTCGAGGAAGCTGGTGCTCGATAATATGGTTGATTTCGGTAGCCCATTGTGGCCCTACAGTTCCGTCTTCGGGATTAGGCGGTAGGGGAAGATTAGTCTGGTACCAAGCGTCATTTTCGTGAGTAGCCGAGAGCCGGACGAGCGAGTAAGAAGGCGTCGCTGTGGTTTGCGATAGTGAAGGGGGGTGGATAATGAGCCCTGCAACAGGTAACTTAGTACATAAAAGTGCTAGAGGTGAGTTAGTACCTACCCGTAATAGGATTTTGAGTAGGTCCGTCTTCTGGTTCTGGATATGTGGTATCACAATCGTACGTGCTATGTCTAGCTATATCACCAGACCGAGCTTCGTCGAAGGATACTTCAAATGCCTTTACCTGCATAGGAGTGGCGATAACGCCACGGCAGACCTTTGACTCTCCAATAGTCCATATCTATTGCCGAGTTAGTTCGAAATCGATAGTACAGGGTCCTTTATTAATGGCTTACTAGATCCTCGAATACCACGAAAGCATCAGGGGCCAAATAAAGGCAAACTCCGTCTGAGTCAACCGGATCAACCTCGACATTCGGGGTTGCCATGTTATGATGCAGTGAACCTATAGTAACCCGCCTAAATCCAACGTAGTTCTTAGTTACGTAGGAGACCATGCTACTCTTTGAATCGCCCCTTTTCAGCCATGGGCTCCAACTGAGTGAGAATGATGAGCCGCAGGGCGAATAATCTGGATCAGTGGGCTACTATAAGTGTCAGTAGGGGTAAATGAATAACCGAGAAAATGAAAACAATCACGTACATCTGTTTTAGGGTGCGGTCCTTCAGCCATGAATCTTGCGACTTCTTCGATCCTCCACTGGCCACTATCACCAGGGGTTGCATTGGAGTCGTGTTTGACTTGAACCGAGATAATAACAACCTCATCTTCATCATTAGCATAAGCAAGTAGTGAGCCGTGGCCATCAGTATCTCTCGCCCAAGCGAATGCCGTGATATACTCTTTGGTGTATTGTGTCTCATGTCCTTCAGCGACGGGTAGGAGCAGACCTGCCCCGACACCCCAAGCAGCAACCCACGGCCTCAAGGTTCTAGCATTGCGACCGCGGACCTTGAAGGCATTCATACCATCTGATGCGCCTTCGCAGTAGACGGTAATAGTGCCCGCGCCTGTGAGCACAGCGAGAACAGACCGATTCATTCGGCCTAGGCCACTGGGGGACCAGTCTAACGCGACAAGGTGGTTCATAGAGCTGCCCTGGCTTGTGACAGTGCCTGACCCGCCCCCACCAGGGACATATTCAAATTCTGGGAACTCTTGTCCAACAAGGTCAAACAAGGGGCGATTCAATTCCGGATTCCTATGCTCGACGCTAGGAAATTGAAGGGCTACGTCATTGTACTGGCGTACTACTTTGGTATTCATACCATCTGTAGATTTGGGAACCGTGTATTCCGGAATGAAAAGGAAGACACAATCATCGGAACCAACAGCTAATTCGGCGTCGGGAGACCAAGCAATATTGTGTGTGCTCGCTGGGACGGTAGTCAGGCCGAATGATTCCAAGGGTAGAATATTAGGGTTGTGATTTTCGGAGGTCATTTTGGAGTGGCTTGGTCCTGGACTATAGTCTTAAGCGGTCGTAATTTATCAGGTCTCATTGTTGTCTGGCGTATGCGAGGTAATATCGACATGACAAGGCCTTTGTTGAAGATGATATTTGTGGGTGTAGATGAATGTTGATAGTGCGTAAGGAATAAAAAAAAAGTTATCGAAAGCGTAAATCTGATATGGGGATTTTATCAACTGTACGGATGCTCATGTACCACCACGTTGCTTCCGTTGAACTAACATACGTTAATACATTGCATTCCAAGCGCTCTCTCGTACCTTAATATACATATAGGTACTCTACATTTATACCCATAAGACAGAAAGTTGATTGATATTAACTGGGAAAAGGTTGTATGGAAGTGGATGAAAATCTCATCCCGACGAATTTTAAGATTTGATGGTGTGCAATTGAGCCCATCATGAAGAATGAAAAATAGAGACAGCCACTTCCACCACGTTTTTTTTCATATTAAGTTGAACATCTAGTACCTTTCATTTATTACTAATATAATGCGAATTCTAATTATGGCTAATTCTTTGGAGTCTCCAAATACGACCCAAGAGCCCATAGAGCAGCACAACTAGCTAATGCTGTTGCGCCCACCAGTTTCTTAGTATACCAGTTATCATCCGTCAATGGTTTGGCCATTTGAACTCTCTTTGATGGCCGAGATTCTGCTTTATTCGACTCTGTAGTATTACTCTTGCTTGCTGCAGCCTCCTCTTGTTCAGCCATCTCTCGTAGTTTTGCTATGGTCCTGCTGAGAGCCAATATATCCTCGTCAATCGTTGCGTTCCTATTTCCATCTACTTCGACATTTTGTATGTTTCCGAAGAAATCTGTCAATAACCGGCTTCGCGCGGCCTCTGCGCCGCCCCGGAATAGATCGTACCGGACCCCGGCGTTAGAATGAATCTTCTCGTAGTTATAGCTGTCAAATAGGTCGCCGACCGTCTTCTTACTGCTAAGGTCTTTGACTTCTGACTCGAGAAACTCGAGGTTATAATATGTGTACCGGTCGATGACAGCGACCCCGACGTCGTTATCGGCGTGGTGTGAATACGAAGACTGGTCCAGCTCAGAAGACCCAGTGGCAATGATGTTGGGAGAGTAGAGCTTGCTATACATGGTGTTCGCCTGGCACGTGTCTATCATGAAAAGAATCTCGTGGTACCTATCCGTCGTCGTCGTTAGTCTAGAAGGTATAATCGATCTTAGCGTTCAGCATTACCTTCTCTTTTCCCACATCTGCTCAAACGCGTCTGCTAAATCGAATGCGCCGATCTCCTCAGCATCTTGAAACTTCAAAAACTCATTCCCTCCGTGACCAGTCATGTATACGAAGATATTGCTTCGGTCGTCCGTGAGCAGTCGCTTACTCCTGGGCATCTCGTCTCCAACGCGATCCGTCAATAACCGAATGAAATTTTCGACGGTCACCTCATATCCTCGATAATCGACTTCGATGTTGTCTCCGTATAGGTCGACGGCGCGGTCTGCATTACTATACACGGTCCCTGGAAAGGCATTCCGTGGGTTGCAAGCCATGTCGTCGGGAAGCATAAGGATGATCTGTGAATCAGGTATGCCTAGTCGCTTCACGGTTCGGTACATGGACAAGACATTGGCGAGGTGGCGGTAATTAAACCAGAACCTTGAGGTGCCTACTAAGACAGCCCAATTGCTCGTGTGCTCGGCCAACACAGGCTGTATGGGAGCCAGCAAAGACGCCGCTAGGAGCGCGGGGAGATGCAATACGCTCGAGAGTTTCATCGTGGGGAAACTCGTTGTTACGAAAGAGACCCCAGCCGATGCCGTATGGTTGAGGAGGATAACGGTAGAAAGCCTATGGTCGAGTTGTACTACAACATTGAATGCAATCGGTGTCTTGGGAGGATTAGAAGATGGAATTACTGAGCTGAGCTGAGAATTGATCTGTCACGGCATCGAAATTCAATTAAACAAACATTACGTTGATTGACTACTAGTGCATATGTATATACATATATATGCATATTACAGGGATGTGGATGTACCTCCTACCTACCTACATGAATATATGTACATAAGATATTGATAAATATATGTACCGTATAAATGATTTACCGTGTTAGATCGGTGAGTTACACTATTAGGTATCCCCGACCTAACCCACCAGGAACGTTCAAGCATTGTACATAGCGTCATCGGCCCGGGCTACCTAGTAGCATTGGGAATTGCAGGGATTAAAGGTCTTAGGTATCCAATCACCCTAAAGCAAACCCTCCACATGGACCCTAAAGTGTGCTAGAATCCAGCCTTTGAGGACCCTTGCCAGAATTTAGTTGACCCCAATTCGAAGAGTGAGCCGCGACCGATAGAAGAAGTTGACGCACTTGAAGTTACATTTATTATATGGCTAAGTCGTAGTGAAGAGTGGCCGCTTCCAATAATTACATAAGTACATACGGTACAGTTCCAGGTTAGAATCGTTAGCCCATACTATATTGAATGTTAATCCAGAGTGATTTCTACTAGCGCGCCCCGCCTCATCGTCATGCGCCGTCTCCGCCCCTTGCATTTTGCGGCAGCTGTAAACTCTCCAGGGCTATTGGAGATGCGCGAACAACCCAAATACCTACCCTAAATTGAAATCTGAACCTTGGAACTCTCTATTTATTTTCCCTCACAACTACCTTCGCTAAGCTGTCTGCACTCCTCATTCTTCAACCCGTCTACCTAGGATACCTGAGAAATAAACAAGACCGACATCACACAGCAGAGAAGATGTTTTAGCTCGAAATCTACAAGTCATCTAACCTAGGGTCATTGTGATTTAACTACCGAGACCTGCGTAACCCAAGCTAACACCTTTAGAATAGCTACCTACCTAAGGCTCGCCCGGTAAAAATCACATGCATTTGGCCAAAGCTGCCTTACGTAGCTACCTATTATTTGGTGAATATCAACAAAACAATCTGTAGCCTTCTCTTAATACAGACGATTTTCTCTCTCAACTTCATATTTCACTTAGCAAGAAGGAACAAACAACGCCGTCCTCTGAGCAAGCCAAAAGTCTAGCTTTAGGTAGACGCGATGGGACGCCCTCCAGCTTATATATTCATAGTGAGGTTTGTACCTTATAGAATCTAGTCCCTCCAAAGCTGTCAGCTCGACACTAACCCGCCGGACCACAAATCTAGGCACGGGAAACGCCTCGACGCCGCAGACAAGCAATGGCACCTTTCCTCACCTACGCCTTACGACCCCCCTCTGACGTATGGAGGATGGGTGCAGTCTAAGACTGTCGGGGCAAGGATCGCTGCAATATTACGCGAGAGAGAGGAAGAGGACGAGATCACCGCCGCGAATCGGGAACCCAATACGGTACCTACCAAGCAGAAGAAGCGCCGCTACAGAGTTGTCATACATAGCTCACCCTTCCTTCGGTGTACCCAAACATCCATTGCTATAGCTGCCGGCCTCGCTTCCAGTACCCCCTTAACAGCCCCCGTCGACAGATCACCTTCTCCGCGAAGTACTCCGGTGTCTTCCCCAAGTTCAATTGAGAAGTCTGTTTTGCGACTCGACGCTTTTCTCGGAGAATGGCTCTCTCCTGACTATTTTGAGCACATTACGCCGCCTCCTAAATCGAGTCTGATGCTAATGACCGCGAAAGCCGAACTACTACGACGAGAAAATTACAATGAATACCCTCACTTCCACAATCGACACACTCCAAATGCCTCGACTCAACTATGGAGTGCTTCTCCTAGTCGTGGGAGCCCTCTAGCTTCTTCAGTGACCCCCGAGTCCGATACCTCTTCTGGCCTGGATAACGTCTCCACCTTGAGAAGTAGTCTGCCGAGAATTAGGAGTGATTCGGTTGGAAATTTGGACCCGAAGGCAGCACACAAAATATCCCCTCAAGACTCTCCCTGGAATTCGGGATACGTAGCTCCAGTTCCGTCTTATGCCCTTTCAACGTCCGAACCTATACCCAGGGGTTATGTTGCACATGCTCGTGATGCCTGTGTTGACGTTGACTATCAATGGGACTCTAGTAGAGATGACTTTGGATGGGGAGACGGTGGAGTTTTACCTGAAGAGTGGGCAGCGATGCATCAGAGATTCAGGAAGGGGTTCAGACGGTTAGTTGAATGGTATAGTACCACAGAGAACCCTGGAGAAATGGTGACCAAAACAGTTTCGAGTCTAAAATCTACCAAATCTCCGCAAAAGGAGAGTGGCCACGGCGGTCCGTCCGTCGATGATGATCAAGATGTCGAAATAGAAAACGTCGTTGTTCTCGTTTCGCACGGTGCTGGCTGCAATGCTCTCATCGGCGCCATCACACAGCAACCCGTCCTTATCGACGTCGGAATGTCGTCTATCACAATGGCGCAGCGAAAACCGGACTTTGACAATGGTCTCAACACCGGCATGTACCCGGGGTTTGCCTCTTCGCTTGAAGGACCCTTAATAACCCAGCGAATCTCGATGTCAGAGATATTTGAGCTGAAGTTATTCGCTAACACAGAACACCTTCATTCGGCGATCACCCCACCCTCGATTAGTCGCTCGTCTTCATCTGCTGGCCGTAACCCACGTGGTCGATATAATAATGGCATTACTTCCGCCTTGAAAGATGTCAACTTTGCTGCTTCGTTGTACGGAGGCTCGACGCCAGGAAGTCGTAGCACCTCGGCAAACGCCTCGCTTGGTAGCATGCGAAGGGGGTCGCCGGTGCTGGGGTCTTCCTTTCGGACACCACTGCCTAGTAATGGTGGTACTGGGGGTATAACAGTTGGTAGCGGTGTTTCCAGCTTCCAATCGACTCCTCCGAATCGTGCTGGTTCAGTCGGTCTATGGGCGCCACGGAACCAGGATGGCGAGTCACTAGAGAAGCACACGGAACCACCATCATTACTGAATATTGCTTATGAAGGAGAGAAGAACAACGACGCCCCGACGATCCAGGTGCACGAGTCAAGCCCAAATAATATCGAGTCCGTGGAATCAACGAAAAGGGCCGATCCAACGTCAGTCTCACTGTCTTCAAACAGTGAAGAGCGGGACAAGTTCGACGAGGAGGCGGTTCCACGCCTCTGGCCCGGTACGAGCACCTCAGGTCTCTGGGGTGCTCCACGGCCTCCGGGAGAGGCCGAGAGAATTCGGGACTTCAGTTCGACGAAACGACGATGGACGGTCAATGAGCGATGAATGCGGGTCTATCATGAATTCCAACAAATTTCATGAAACCATAGCATAAATCTCCACTCTCTCTTCAGACATTCCTCCACAGAACGTCTGTACCGTGGTGACGATCCCAATGATCTACCAATGATAACATCAATATTCGCGGAATTTCCACTCATATTTACGGACACCCTGGGGTCCGTGGCTATTTTTACGTTTCCTTAAGCGGAAGTATATAGGATGTTGGCGTCTTCAGATTCCCCCATCCCTAACGATAAGCTCCGTTTTTCCACCTCATAATTATTTGTTGTTGACCAGATACCTCTTGATCAGTCGATATTTGCATGCCCGCGGGAATAAGAAAGGGATCCGAGGGCCGGAGTTCAAATTGTAATGATATTCCGTAGGCTGGATTAGGTACTTGGCTAGGTAGTTAGCGATTATTCGTTAATGAATGGATGAATGCCACCCAACGTTGCCTTGAAGAATAACTGACGTGAACTAAGCTGCTGGGGACACATACAGTTTTTTCATAAGTCGGGTCGCCGGTGGAATGTAAAGTCATTTTGTTGGTTACGGGTAGGCATTGAAGATTCCGTCTCTTGGATGAGGTAGGTATGTAACTGAGTAGATGCTCACCGTCTATTCCCAATTACGGGATGTAAACATTGCATCGTATATAGGCATGCTTCGTCGAAGAGGCCGGAAATAATATGAATCCCTTTGGGGGATACCGGAAAATAACAATTCAAGGTGAGTCGGTAAACTAAGTAGGTAGTACACCGCCCGAGATCCCGAGTGGTTTTCGACCTGCATGCAACTCTGCAGTCCGTCTGCCTTATGCATGCCAGTCAGATGCTCTGGGGAGTATATTAGTGTATGGCTTGTGCGCGGCGTCATTACACAGCATGGCCAGGTATTCTAACACACCGGTCTGGCTGCATGGCGCATGTGAAGTAAGCGCCCAGCATCTCTACACGAAGTAAAACAGAGCGGGGTTGAAGCCCAGTACGACATCTGAACGGCCGGTCAGGTAGAAAATAGGCGAGAATGTAAGCATATAAACTCACTTGAACGCCCATTCAAGTGCATGTCTACTTGCTGAGTGTACATGACGGGATTTCTAAGAATACCCCGGAGAATAAATGGTAGTTTCATTTCAAGCCACATCAGTAATGTTGAATCGATAAACAATGCGCCCCTATCAACGCCTTGGATATGCAATTCCACCCACACTCCCATGCTCAAATATCCTCTAGGATAAAAGGCTAGCCTTCTCCATTTCTATCCCTCCGTCGTCTAGATATAAGGCGGGCGTCTCTCGGCCTCAATAGAGCTGTCGTCGATCCTCTTCAGCTACACCACCAATTAGGTGGTATGACCAGATCCCGCTCCTGGTTAGACTGAGCTGTTGCCACGTATGTGAACAAGTTCTGACTCTAGTCAGTCATTCATCTATCCCTATTAATCAACCAAACATCTTCTTCATAGCTTGGTGAGCTAACTCCACGCCCAAGAATGTCGCTGCATTGGCCGGCACTGCTCTTGCAAGCGCGGGCCCGAAACCTGGGAAGAACGCCTTGACGCCTCCCTTGCCGTACAGTTCTCTAATTACGCCACCGATGCTCACATTGCCCTCGGCAGTCTGCAGTCGGCTCTTCACGGTATCAACAGGGAAAACAGGAATCCACATGGCAACACCGGCAGCGCCACCTGCAGCTGTGATGGCTAGCAGACTTAGCTCTCCCTTAGGCTTGCCTGTTTGCGGATCCAGGGGTGTAAGGCGTCTCTTGATGTACTCGTACGCAGCAAAGTAAGCAGCGGATCCGGGGCCGTCTCGCGCGAGAGTTGCAGCGCTGCCGCGGAACACGGAGCGTACACCGCCCTCGCGGTAGAGCTGTCGCACAACATCGAGACCACCCTTGTACTTGGGTTCCTCTCCAGGTTTGAGGCGTTGGCCTTGGACCTGCAAGATGACCTTGACACGTTCGAATGGCGCCGTGATGGCCGTCATAGGGATGGCACTGAAGAAACCGGCGGCGCTGATCTGGCCGATGGAGAGGGCACCCGTGGGGCTGGGTGGTGAGAAGGTAGTTACTAGTTGCTTGCCAAGGTCGTAGCCCCAGAAGGACACGGCAACTATGTAGATTTGGCGATTAGTCTCGTCTTACTCATAGTCAAGGACGGGAAGTAGAAATAGAGGAACGCGAATTAGCAATGACATACACATAGGTGTAACACCGACCAACGGCGCACTGACACCGGCATAGAGACCCCTCCTTAGCCCTTCCCTGGCGACGCTCTTCCGCACAACGTCGATGGCGGAAGAGTAGACGCCCTTATCAGCAGTCTGCAGGCGCACCTTAACTAAATCAAACGGATGTCCGACGATAACAGCACAGACGCCACCAAAACCACCCGCAGCGAAAGATCGCGCTTGCGACGAGAAACTAGAGGCGGCAGCCTTAGCCTCGGCTTTCAATTCGGCTTTCAACTCATCTTTATTCTCGGGGATGTGTGGGAGGTGGTCTGCGACAGCACCTGGTAGGGAGTGATGAAGCTTCTCGTTGATGCCGCTATGCTTTTCGTTCGAAGTCATGGTGACGGTGTGTTGTCTAGACGGATGGACTGTTGGATCTCCCGTTTCCAATAAACTGGAATTAAATGAGCGGCGCAAAGGCGGGAAGTTCAACTTGGAATTGTCTAGGCGCCGAGAATATCGAAAGATTCGAAAGGATCCTTTTGCGCGAAATCCCGCACAATATCAAACACCGATTTCTGGCTTGTCCCGATTACACCAAGAAAAGCGATCTCAACCTCTGGCTCTTGCGCCCAAATTGCTCGCGAACACAACGGAAGTCCGAAATGTGACAAGAAGGCGGCGGCGACTCGAGGGGATTAACTTTGTCGGACAGAAGCAAAATATTTGTTTGTTCCAGTCATTCAATGGTTTCGGTAATCGAAAGCCGGTCAACGTCAGAAGGACTAGGATTTCAAGCCTCGGCAGACTAAAAAGAGACCAAATTTCAAAAAAAATCAAAGTACCAGTACAGCACCGTACCCACTCTCAGTATGTACCCTTAAAGCGGGTGTCTACATGTATCTACATCTGACATACGTAGATCTAATCTGATAAACAATCTCGAGTAGCATGCATTTCAAATTCTCTTCCATTCGCCTAGGAAATATCCTACTACTATCACAATAATAGGTACCTACTCGCTATTGCACTTATCTCATTTTGTATTAAACTCCTGCCATACTACACGGCATGTATTTGTACTGTAGATGCTGGACGTTTGAACCGGGGCTAGATTCTGCCTCGGCCGACCCGGTTCAATGGAAGATGTCCCCCTTCCCTCCCACCTTTACGTAAACTCATGCCTGTACGTATAATCTGAAGGTACAACGACCACTCTTACTATACATGTATTGGCACTCCTCTAGATGCAACAAAGTATATAATTGTCAATCTATTAACCCAGAAAAAGACAATCATCAAAGTAAAATATCGGAGCCCATAAACAAGATTATACTATACTATTATCACATGCAGTCTTTGTGCTGCAATACCTACATGTATGCACTAGATTACCTAACCCCAAGGCGCCGGCATACATGTAAGCCGTTGTGCCTGATGTATGTATCTATTCCGTAGAAATCTAGCATTTACGTCATTGTCATATGCCAAAATCATATCGAAGATTAAACCCCAAATATGAACGCATAGTCTGATTTTGTTTTTAATAATTTTCATTTTGCTTGGACATGGTGTATGCGCTTTCTATCCGGAAAATATATACAGAACGTTAATATAAGGATATCATGGGTATAATCATCTTCTCGTCTTCCTCTATTCCGTCTTCACCCTCGGCATCACCGTCAACCCAATTCCTCCAATCAACACGTACGGTGTCCAAAGCATTGTTGATTGTCGAGTGTCGTCAAAGCTTAATAATTCTCGACATAAGGAGTTGCTTGTCCATAATAACCTTCCGTCGATCTAGGTTCTTGAATCCCTAGTATGGGAACCTCATCGATGAACCAATGTTCCATCTCAATACCCGCCTAGCCCCTTACTAGTAACACCACCAAGTCGACCCATCCCACACCAACATGTCGTGTCGCCTTCTCTTTCCATTTGAATTGTGAGGTCTAGCCCATGTTTGGCTAGATAGTTCTGAACTTTGTCACGAACCTCCTCCATGTCCGCGCCTCGAATCGCTGCCACGTGTATCACACCTAGAAGTCTAACTCCAGCTTCACTGCCGGCGCCGTCATCCACCCAGAATTTAGGCACTGCATATGAGGCGACACCTCGCTGGTTTGTGATCTCAGATAGTGTATTGCGAAGATTGTACTCCGTATCCGCCGGGATTGTTAGTAACAAACGTTGAGCTGATGACTTTACTAAGGGTGTTGCAGTGATGAGAATCAGGTAAGCAATTAAAAAGGACGCTAATGGGTCCCAGCCGGACCAAGGAATAAGATAAGTTAAAACCGTCGAGATGATTACCGATGCACTTCCAAGGGTATCGGCAAGGATATGCAAGTAGATTCCATGCATGTTTTCATTATCGTGGTCATGATGAGAATGGGCATGGCCATGGCCATGGCTATGGCTGTGACCATGATCGTGATCGTGCGAATGCTTGTGCGAATGCTCGTGCGAGCTGCATTCATGATCATGATCTTTATCATGGCCGTGGCCGTGGATATGATCGTGAGAATGCCCATGGCTATGCGAATGGTCATGGCCGTGACTATGGCCGTGATGATGGCCGTGACTATGGCCGTGATGATGGCCATGAGAGCCAAAAGCAAAGATGCCCAACAAGTTTACAACCAGTCCTAAAGTGCTTACGATAAAAAGCTCCCGAAGCCTCTTTGTTTCTCGGCCCTCTAAGAGCCTCTCGAAGCCCTCGAACATAATCTCAACGCTGATGAGACTATTAAATCATTAGCCAGTTATCTCAGCTATGCGGAATCAAGACGCACATCAAGAAAACACCATTTGCGAAGCCGCTCAGTGTCTCAATCTTCCCAAAGCCATAAGGAAACCTCTCGCTAGGTGGCCATTTGCTCATAACGGATGCGAAAAGGCCTACGGCCAAAGCCACACAGTCAAAGAACATGTGTATACTATCGCTAAGCAGTCCAAGGGAGTCGGTAAGGTAACCGTAAACAGCCTGAACAGCCATGAATGAGAAATTGACTCTATGATAAGCCATCAGCACTATCTCACCAGAAAATTACAATTAGAATAGACCATACCCCATGAAATAGAAAATACGGCGCGAGTCTTTCTCTGTCATGATAGCATGGATCAGTGGCCATCTTGATGTATATGGAAGCAGCAAGGCTGTAAATTTCGAGTAACTTGCTCCATGAGCATGGTGGCTATCACTCCCATGTTTATGGTCGTGTAAAACAGCGGCCGTAGGGGCGTCATAACCTGGATTCTTTTTCACGTCTATCATATCATTTTTCTGCGGGCTAGGTAAATCTTCTGTATTCTTTCTCAAGGGCGATGGTCGATTTTCTCGTCGCTGTAGAGGAATGAATGAGTTTGCTCGGTATTGTGACAGATTCTGTCGGGTTTGTACCTGAGCATCGTGGTCTATATGGTCGTGGTCGTGATCGTGGTCGTGGCCGACGTCGGCCTTCTGGCCCTGAGGATAGGCCTGCAGGGATCGGGTCGATCGTGAGTGGCCGAAAGACGGGGGCGAATGGGAGTGGGAGTGAGAGTGGGAGTGGGAGTGGGAGTGTGAATGAGAGTGCGAATGTCCGTGGTTATGCGGCAATGGAGGTTGTGGCAGGGCATATGAAGATGCCATAGTGTTGTTCAATGGTCCACCTGATCTGTGTATCTAGCTGGCAGCGACGATGTTAGAGCCCTGAAGAACCCCTTCGCCCCTCGACTCTAGCGCATACGGACGGCGCGACACCAGATAAATATAGTATTGCCTATTGACAGTGTTGAGCAAGTCAAGTCGGCTGAATCCCCTTGTTAGTGACGAATCGGTATCTCTGGTTCTTGACCGGATGGGGCAAGAATTTGTTCGTGCTCGTACACGTCGGAAAAAAACACGATCAGACTTGGATAGGTAATTAATCTAGATATCTAATTCGAGACAAGAAATGACAAGCAGCCCGATCTTAGTAGACATCGGCGGAACGCAGTCTAAAGAGAACAAGCAATGGTGGCATCTTCTGTTGATAAAAGAATGGAGGAGAAGAATGAGCAGTAGCATCGACAAGAAGGAAGGTGAACCTGCCCCCCTGTCCCTGAATGCGGTTCCTAAATCTTTTCTCTTTCCGATCTAGTGCAAGTCGGCCTGCAGCGGATCCTCCACATTACTAGTACCCCCGTACCGATGGAGGTAATCTCTCGCCTAATTGTAGGTACTGTACAGTAAGATTACTAGGCTTGATAGGGCTCAATAGGCCTGGTATGAGACTCCCCCATTGTTGACTGGACGGGCCTACAAAAGACGCTAACTTAGTGGTTAGATTAACTCTCCTATCTCATGTAGGTACCAAAGGTAAAATTGTCCTCTGTGGGGAAGATGCAAGTTTGAGCCGATGTCACCCCGGACCAGGTGAAGAAAATCCGCCAACACGCTAATAAACATAATTTCTCAAAATTTATCATATTTAAGCCCACTTATACTATATTTTAACAATTATAATTAATAGATTATAACTTTACCTATTAATAATAATAATATAATATAACCTTTCTTATATTTAAAGATAATAACTTTTTTTTTAATTATTTATAAAAAATATTATATAATAAAAAATTATTTAATTTATTTTATTATAAGCTTTAATTATTTATTACTTATAAATTAATACCATTATTATTATAAAAGCTAATTTCCTTATTAATTAATAAAAATAAACCTTAAAAAATAAAAATATATTTATATTAAAAAACTATATTTTATTATTAATATATATAAGAAAATAAAAAAAAATTATTTTATTTATATAAGCTAATAATATAAATTTAAATAATATATATATAACATAATTATTAAAAATAAATAATTTATATTATTCCTTTTATTATAACTTTTTTTTTATAAAAAATATTTATTTTATTTAATAATTTATAATTATATAATTAATTAAATTAATAAAAGTTATTATATATTTTCATTTCTTAATTATTTAGTTAAATTATTAAGCTTATATCTTTTTACTAAATTAAGAAGTAGATTTACTAATAGTTTTTAAACCATTCTAATAATATTAAACTAAGAAAAAAATATAAAAATATATTAATAATATAAGTTATATTTTAAAATATATTATCCCTTATTATAATATAACTTATTTTAATAAAATATTATAAATTTAAATCTTAAAGGTAATAATATATAAAAAGCTAATAAGTTAGCTTTATTATTAACTTTATAATTAAGTTAATTATTAAAAAGGAATAAAGGTTAACCTTATAAAAACTTAAAGATTAATAATATAAAATTTCTTATTAAATAACCTTATAATAAATTATTTAAAGCCTTTTAACTTAAATAATTTTATAAAAAACCTTTTAAAAATCCTTAACCTTAAATTAATAAAATAATTAATTAATTATTAACTATATATTAAATAGAATAAAATTAAATAGTAAAAAGAAAATATAAGAAATAATAAATTATATAATAATTTTAACTTATTTATAAATTAAATCTTAAACCTTAAGATGGAAATATACTTTATTTAACTAATTTAAATAACTTATTTAATAATAAAATAATTATTATTAAAAAAGTTTAAGCTATAAAAGATATAAAAGAAGTTAAAAATAACCTTTAATATATAAAAATATTAAAATATTCCTAAGCTATTAAGTAATAAATAATAATTAATTAAAATAATATTAATTTATTAAGATTAAAAATATTTAAGCTAACTTTTTATATTATAATTTAATATATATTAAAGAATATAAATTTATCTTATATATATTATTATACTTAATAAACTCCCTAATTAATATTAAAACCTTAACTTAAAACTTAACATTTAATCTTTATATTTAAAAAAAATAACCTATTTTATTATAATATTATATATATTTTTCTCTCTTATTATTATTACTATATCTTTAATATTATAATCACCACTATTAATATTATTAACAAATAATAATAATAGGTTAAATATTAAGTTATTATTAAAATTATTTTAATAATAAATCTTCTAATTTTAATAAAATCTTTTATTATTAATAATATCCTTATTTTTTAACTTATTTATATTATAAATTAAATAAACTATTTCCTCTTAAATAATATTAAAATATTAAATATAATTCTTTATATTATAATTAAACTATAATCATTTCTTACTTTTAAAACTAACTATTAACTTATTATCTTAGGCCTTAGCTAAAAAAGGAATAAAAAATTAAAATAAAAAATGGATAATTATTATAATAATAATTAATATATCTTTAAAACCTTTTAATTAATAAATAATAACTTTAATAAAACTAACTTATATTTTAAAAATTTATAATATTAAGCTATAAAAGAAAAATTAAGTAAAATATATAAAGAGAAATTTATAAATAATATTATAAAATTTTTAACATTTATAATTATAATATAAACTTTCTTACTTAAAGAAATACCAAAATTATATATAAAATATATAAATTATTATTTTATACTTTCCTTCTTTTAACTTTAAAATTAAAATAAATTCCTTATGATTAAATATTTTATAAATATTAAAATAAAAAAATATTATATTACCTAACTTATTAATTTTAAATATTATTAATAAATTAAAAGAATATTAGCTTATCTTATTATTAATAAATTAAAAGTTAATAACTTTAAAAATAATATATATTTAATTAAAACTATAAAAAAACTATAAGATTTAATAACTTTTATTACAATTATAAATAACTTTTATACTTATTTTAAATAAAATATAAAGTTTTAAATATAGGATAGGATAAATATGAAAAGAATATTAAAAAAAAGGTAATTTTCTATATAAAAATATCTAATAACTAAAAATAAAAATAATAAAATAAAACTTTATATAATGATTAATTATAACTATATTAATTTAATAAATATTAAACTTACTTAAAAAATCTATATTAATATAAAAATAATAAGTTCTCTTATAAAAGATATTATTAAATAATTATAGAATAAATATTATAATTAATAAATTTAAAAATAAAATAAGGTAAATCCTAAATTTAATATTTAAATAACTTAGAATATTTATTTCTTTATTTTAAATTATATTACTTATAATTTACTCTTTATTAAATAAAACATTATTAACTATAATATAATAAATATAATAAATTAAATTATAATTTATATTTTTATTATCTAAAATAAGAAAATATAAAAATAAATTATAAGCCTTAAAATATCTAAAATAATAAATATTAATATTAAATAAATAAGCTATAATTAAAGTATTATTATTAATATCCTTAGGAAATAATATAACTAGCTTAAATTTTAACTTTAAATTTAATATAATATTATATTATATTATATATAATATAAAAAATATATAATTATACATTATATAATTAAAAATAAAGTAGATATTAAATTTGAAATAAAATATTTACTATTTAAAGTAAGGCTTTTTAAAAGTATATAATACCTATTTAAAAGACCTAAAAATAAATTTATATATAACACATTAAATATTAAATACATTTGAATAAAACCTATATTATTAAAATTATATAATTAAATACTTTTAAATAATGTAAATTTTATTTAAATTATTCTTTTTAATTAAAAATTATTATAATATAAATTATATATATATTTAATAAGCAAAGGCTATATCACTTAATATATTATAAATTTACATATATATAATTAATAATATATTATAAATTTAATATTAATTAATAATAATAAATATATATAATTAAAATTTATATTTTATAAAATAACTAATTAAGATAATTTAATTTTAATAATATAAATTTCATTAAAATATATTACTTTTTAATTATAAAAATTAATTAAAAAGGTAAATAATAACTAAAGTTTTATATTATATAAAGCTAATATATAATTACCCCTTACTTTTTAAATCTAAGAATATAAGGTATTATTAAATTTAATTTATATTATAACCTTAAATTAAATTAATAATATAAACTTACTCTTTTTAATATATTAAAAGCCTTTTAAGTTTTAATTATAATAAAAATTAATAAATTATAATCTAATTATTTTAGGCTTAAATATTTTATTTTAAATATAAACTTACCTTATTTAATAACATTTACTATATAACGTTTTAAGTTTATATTTAGCTTTTACCGCCTTATAATTAAAACATATATTAATTATTCTTTTCCACCTATCTATTTTCTTTATAATATATATAAGTAGCTTATTAAAAATAAATTAAATAAATAATTTAATATAAAATTTTAAGGAAAGATTAAATTATTTATATAGCTTAGTTATTAAAGGGATTAAAATTATTAAGAATTAATTTTAATTAGACTTAGGTTAAATAAGTTATAAATCTTTACTAGCTAATGATAAAAATATATTAAAATTAAATTAAATAAAGTATTTAATATTAAAATATATAAATAGCTTATTAAGATTTAATATTAAATGATATTTAAAAGCTTAATATAAAATTAATTAACTATAATTAAATTAAATTATAAATTTAATATTAAGATATAAAATAAGTATTTAATTAAAGTTAAATTAGAAATATAATTTAAAATCTAAATATGTAAATACTTAATATTAATCTAAATATAAATATAATTTAAGATATAAGTTTATAAATAATTAATTAAGGTTAAGATTAGGTTAAACAAAGGTTTAATTTAAGCTAAACTAAGCAAAAAATTAATTATTATTAATTTGAAAAAGAAGTTTATAATAATTAATAAATAATTAATTAAATTAGGTTTATATATTAAAGCTAAGATTAAAATTTATATATAATTTATCAAAATTAGGTTATATATAAACTTAATTAAAAATATCTTTCCTTTTATTTTCTTATACTAATAAATTTAATAAATAAGAATATTAAAATCTTTATAATAATTAAAAGAATATTTATTTTTAAATAAACTTTTTAAATTATAACCTATCTTTATCTCATCTTATTTTAGTGATTTTATTTTAATTTATTTAATAATAAATAAATTAAATACTAATTAAATATAAAAAATTAATCATATTAATATAATAATATATATATAAAATAATAAAATAATAAGGAAAAGAATATTAAAATAAAAATAAAATAAAAAAAATATATTAAATTTAAATAAAAATTAAGATTCTTTAATTTATAACTATATTATTATATGATTTATTTATTTAAATAATTTATATAAGGTTATTTTATTATAAAAAATGGAAAAAAGAATTAAAAATTATATATTATATTATATTATTATAAAGGTTTAATAAATCAAATTTATAAATAAATAAAAAAGAATATATTAAAATATAAAAATAATATAGCCTTATATATAATTTTAAATAAATATCTTATAACTTAAAAATACCTAATATAAATGTTATTTTTAAAAATTTAATCTATAAGAAAATAATTATTATCTAATAAATAATTATTTAAAAGCTAATATTATATCTTTATAATAACTAATATTAATTATTAATCCTTAAATATAATATATAATAATAACTATTATTAAATAATAATCATTTTCTTATAAAATAAACTTTTAAAAATAATATTTATATAAATACTAATAAAGGCTAATAAAGATGATTTAATTACTCTTTTAAAAATCAAAATAAAAATATAACTTTTTTATAACCTTTAATAATTTTTTTTAACTTTTTTAAGCTTTAATAAAGCTATTATTAATTTAATAATTAATGGTTTTTATAACCCCACTATTAAAATATAATTATGTGATATTAAGTCATATAATACACCTTATAAAGCTATTTTTATATTTAAACTTAAACATTATTAATTAATTTAAAACTAATTTTACTTATAATAAACTATATAATTAATTATATTTTATTACATATATAATAAATCTTATCCATTTAATACCTATAATTAATTTAAATTTATAATTTATTAATAAATATAACTTTTACAACTATAAGATTAAAAAAAAAAAAACATACTTATATAATTATTATAAAGTCTAATAATATAAGATTAAAAATCCTAATTTAATAAAGTTTATATCTTTTATCCTATTTTACTTTTATTTATAACATAATAATTAATCTTATACTTTTTTATTATCTTTATTAAAATATAATTATAACTTAAAACTATAATATCCCTTTTTACTTAAATATTAATTCCCCTTTAATACTTTATATTAAGTTATAATAGCTTATAATAAGTATTATATCTATAAATTTTAACGCCATTTTTATTAAACAAATTACTAAACTTAATTAATATTTTATTAACTTTTTACTTTTTAATAACTATATAATAAAGTAAGATATATTAAATAATTAATAATTTAAAGATTAAATCATTAATTATTAAAAGATAATTATTATTAATAAACTTAAGATTAACTTTAATAAACAAATAAACCCTTTCTCTTTTATTTAAATTAACCAAGTTATTTTATATACCTAACATTCCTATATTTATAATAAGCATATTATATTATATATTTAAAAAGGGATATATAATACTTACTATAATTAAACTTTACTTTATAATTATAAATAATTTAGTAAAATCCTTATCATTATAAGGAAAGCTAAATCCTTTTAATTAAAAAACTAATAACTAAATATTATTTAATTATAATAAATTTATATTAGATTTAACTTAATTTTCTTATTAAAAGATTAATTATTTTTAATTAAAATTAACCCTATTTTATTTTAAAAAATTATTTATTTAGTTCCTAAAAAAATAATATCCTAATAATAATAATAAAAAATCAATATTAAAATTTCTATCCCTAATTAAATTAATAATAATAAGCTTTAGCCTAAAATTAATAATAATTTAAATAATAAATAAAAATAAAAAAGGTAAATAAAAAAATTAAAAGGCTATATTTATTATTATATTTTATTAAAATAAAATATTATTATCTAAGCTTTTTTTAATTTATAATAAAACAATAAAACCCCTTAATAAAATTTAAACATTAAAACTTAAGGATTATAATAATAATATTAACCAATTAATATTATACCGGTTAAAATAAAATTATTTTCTTATTTATTCTAATTATCCTTTTATAATTAAAGTTACTTAAGATTAAAAAATCTTATAAAAGGGAAGACTATTATTAAAATCCTTATTTTATAAAGCTTTATATAAACTTACTAACTAATCTTATAAAATAAAGGGATTAATTTACTTATAATATATAATTATAAAGATATAATATATATTAAAATATTAATTATTCTTCTTTAACTTTTAAAATATATTACCTTTTATAAATATATCCCTTATTATTATTACTTTATAATTTCCCAATTAATTAACTTATAAAAATTAATCCTTATTTTTAAATTTAAACTTAAAAATATAATTATAAAATATTATAGATTTTACCTTTTAACATATTATATAAAAACTATTATTAAGCTAATTATAAATAATTTAAAGTAAATATATTAATAAAAGTTAAGGCTTATTATCTAATACTTTAACCTAGGTATAAATTAAAATAAAAGTAATATTAATATTAAATTTTAAATAAAACAAAATTAAATAAAAGTTAAATTAAATTTACTATATCTTTTCTTTATTTTTAACTTAAATATTCTTTCATTTAAACCCTTATTAATTATATAATATTAATAAAAAATCTATTTAAAATATAACCAAATAACATTATAATTTAACTTAAACTAATTTAACTTTATTAATTTTTTTAAATATTAACCTATTTAAACTTTTTTAATCCTATCTTAACACCTTTATAATCTTTATTAAGGTTTTATAAAATATTAATATATACCATATTTAATATATTTCCTATTAATTAAGATAAAATAAGATTATAAAAATATAATCCTAATCTAAAATTAACATTTCTTCTACTAATAGAAATAATAAAAAACATATATATAAATAAATTTTAAAACATTATTAAATTATAATAAATAATAAATAAATTAATAAGTAATATAATTAATTAATTCATTTACCTTATATACTACCTTATATTAATAAAACTAAGATTAAAAGGCATATTTAAAAATGAAATAATTTTATTAACAAATATTACTCGCTATTCTTTTTCTTTACATTAATTTACAATATTAATAATAAAAAAATAATAAAATAGATAATAATAACCATAATAATTACATTAGCTATAATTAAATATAATATAAAAATCTTTATATAATAAAGTTATCATTTAATTATACTACCTAAGTAATATATATATAATATCTTTTAAATACCCTAAATAAATCATATTAAAAATAAGAATTAATATAATTAATATAATATTTAAACCTAATTAAAAAGGTAAGAAATTAAAAAATATAGCAAGTATAACTTTATTTTTAAAAAAAAGGTTTAAATTACTTACCCCTAATATAAACTAAAATAAGTTAATATTTACCTCCTTATTTAATTTAATATTATCATATATTTAATCACTATTATACATACCTTTATTTAATTATATTACGCCAATTTTAATAGTTATTTACCAATTTTATAAGCTATAATATTTTATAACATATTTAAATTAACACTAATAAACAAAAGATTAACTAATACAAATCCTAACCGTTAAATATTTAATATATAAGATTAATTAATAAATCTATTTAATTAAAATTAATAAAGTTATATATAATATAGTTAAAAAATAATTTACACCATATATATTATAAAAATAATATACTATATTAAACCAATTATATTATATATATTTATATAAATTTAAATCCAATTTATAATATAATATAAAAGTAAATCACTCCTTTAAGAATAATTTTAAAAAAGGTAAAAAATAAATTATTTTAAATACTTCATTTCCTTATTATATAAAATACTTTCATTTTATTTATTATTAGATTTCCTCCCCAACTACTTATCTTAATACCTCTTTTAATACATTTTTAAATATTCCTTTTAACGCCTTTTTTAACGTATTTCTTAACGCCCCTTTTAATAACTATTTAATAATATCTTTTCGAATTATAAACTATTCTTTTTTTAACCATAATAATATTAATTTTTAATTAAAATTGGGAAAATACTCAAAAATTATAGCCTTATTTAAATCATTATTAATAAAAAATAAACCCTATAATTAATAAATAATTAGTAAAAATATTTAATAAATATAAAGCTTATAAAAGGTTACTTAATAAAACCAACTTATTATTTTATATTTATATTTTATTTATTTTATAAATATATTAATCTTTATTTATAAGTTAAAAATATTACTAATAAAATTATATAAGCATAATATTAAAATTACTAAATTCTAAATTAATTTATTTATAATTATTTATATATATTTAATTATTTTTAATTTTTCTATTTAATTTAAAATTTCCCTTTTCCTATTTATATTAATAATATTAAATATGAAATTATTTACTATATAAGTATATTAAGGATATTAAAGTAGGTAATAATATTATTAAGTAACTATTACTTAAGCCTATGGCTTTAATTAAATATATCCAATATAAAATTTAAAGAAAAGTAATATTAAAAAGTTATAAAAATTAAAACTATCTATTCTTTTATATATAATTAAAACTATATAAGTTTAAATTTTTAATTAACATTTATGCCATTTTAATTATTTACTATAGTTACCATATTATTAATATATATAAACCTTAAACCATATAAAAAATTAATTAGTTAATAATATATAAAAAACTAAATCTTTTAATATATTATTATTTAAAGGCTTTAAATTAAATATAATATTATAATTAGTAAATGATTTTTTTAATAATATTTAACAAAATAGGGATTTTTTAAAAACAAATATAATACTAATACCATTTAGTTTAAAATTTAATAACTATTTAAGATTAGGTTATTTTATAACCTAATAATTAAATATTTAAAAGAAAAATAATCTAAAATTAAATTAATATATTAAATATTAAAACATAAATTAAAAATATAAGGAAAGACTTGGTTTAATTTAATACTTTATATTAATAAACTTATAAACCTTATATAATATTTATTCTTCTTTTTAAGACTTTATAATATTAAAATTTTAAATTAACTTTAATATTTATAAAGTATTAAGTTAATACATCCCTTTCTTATTTAAATTTAACTTAAGAATAACATAAAGAAAAAGATAATTAATCCAAATAAACAATATAAAATAATAATTAAGCTAGATAAATTCCTTAATATATATATATAAATATTAAATAACCTTAAATATATAAGATAAGATTTATTATAAAGATAAATTTATAAAATTTTATAAATTTTCATTTTACAAATAATAGTATATAAGATATATCACTTATACTATCCTTAAGCTATATAACAACACATTAATCTTAAACTATAAATTAGAATAAAAAGATAAATATAATATAAAATATTAAGGCTAAATTTTATATAATATATAAATAACTATTATAAGTTATATTTTATTAGATTTAAAATTTATATAACTATTAATATATATTTTTATAAAATCTTATAATATAATATTAATAAGTTTAATTACTTATTTATTAATATATTATATTAATTTTTCTAAACCATTATTAAATTAAATTTCTAATTTTAATATATTAGAATAAATTATAGAGTTAAAATCTTATTTATAACTTAGATATAATATTAATTTATTATATATTTAAAGCCATTAATTATTATTATAAATTTAAATAATATAAAAACTTTTCAAATATAAAAATATTATTTCTTAAATTTATATAAATATAAGATAAATAAAGTAAATAATAAGATAAAATAATAATAACTATAATTAATACTATTTATTAATATATATTAAATTATAAGTTTATCTTTTTAACTTTTTTTTAAAAAAAAAGATTAAATTATAGTTAATAATAATAAAACTTTTTTTAAGGACTAATAAACCTAAGCGATTTTAATAAGGATAAAATATTTAATTAAATAACTATATATTTCCTTTATAAGAATATAATATAATAAAAAGTTATTAATTTTATTATAAAATAAAATTAATATAAGATCTAATTTTAATTATATAATAAAAATATTATAATTAATTATATTTATTTAATATAATTAAATATATTTAATTTATTAGATTTAAATATAAAAAACTATAGACAAAGTTTAATATAAAACCCAAGTTTATAATAATTAGCTTATATATTAAAAGAATTATTAATTTATTGTAATTTTAATAATTTTTTATTATTAAAAATAAAAAGAGTTTATAATAAATAATTAATAAAGAATTTATTAAATATATAAGATTTAATATAGTTATATAAAAATGAGTATATTACTTTAAGAAATTACTTAGAAAACTATAAGAATAAAGATAAAGGTTTAAGGTTAATATATAATGAATTACCTTATAATGGTATAAAGTGGTATTATAATTATATATAAAAGGTTAAAGAAAAGATAAAAATTACTTAAAGGAAATTAACATTTAACAAAGATTTATATACAAATTAATTTAATATAAATATTCATATTATTTAAAAATAATTTAAGTTTATTATAAACCATTTTAATAATTAAATTTAATCTTTAAAATATTTTATTTTTTTTAAGCATAGAAACTTAACTTTTAACCTCTTTTTTATTATTTATATATTTTTAAGTTTTATAATAGTAAATAAAATTATATTTATAAAGAATATTAAAGTAATAAAAGCAAATTTAAATTATCTTTATTTAAAAGCTTATATAACTAATTAAGTCAAAGATATAATAAAGTTATTAAAGATTATAATAAATAATTTATAAATATAATATTTATAAGCCTTTTAAATTGCTTAAATAAGGTATATATAAATAAATAAAGCTATTTATATTTTTAAAAATATAAAGGCATTTTTTTTAATTAGGTAATATAAATTAAAAAAGTAGGATAACTTAACCTATATATATATATATATATATATATATATTAAATCTTATATTTATATAACTTATATAATTAATTAATCTAATTATGTAATTAATATATTTAAATATATTATATATTAAATTTAATATATAATAATTTATAATAAAATAATAAAAATAAAAAGGTTTTATATATTAAATATAATATATAAATATAAAACTAAGATTTTAATATTTATATGTATATATTATAAGTTAGTAACTTTTACTCCTTTTAATATAATTAATATAGGATAAATTAAAAGCTTTAATTATTTAATATAATTAAATCTTAATTAATTAATATAAAAAAATAATTATTAAAAAGTTAAGATTTTATATATAGTAAATATAATTAATCTTTTATTATTTTATATTTAAAAAAGGTATTATATTAAAAACTAAAAATAAAGTTAATATATTTAAATGGGGTTTATATATAAATACCTTTTTTAATTATAATATGGTTTATTAAATTAGTTATATAATTAAATATGTTAATTATTTATATAATCATTTTAGATTTAATTATATATACAAATATAATCTTATAAGGAATAAAATATTAATATTATATAAGCTAATATAATATAAAATATTATAAATAACTTATATATTAATATAAAGATAATATTATTACTAATTTTAATTAAATATTTAACCTCTTAAAATATATAATATAATTAATTTTAAATAATATTAACATAAATGTTATATTTAATAATAAAAAAAAGTAAATTAATTATTAAAGATAATTTAATTAAAGTATAATTTTATTTCTTAAACCTTTAAATCATTAAACCACCTATTAATATAATTATAATAATTCTTACTAACTATCCTTTACCTCTTTTTATTAATAATTTCACTACTTCTTTTTAAATTTTAATTCCATTATTCCTTTTAACTTTCTTATTCCTTTGTTATTTTATTATTTATTATTTATTATTAATATTATTATAAAAGGAAATATTATCTTTTTCTATCCCAATTCCTTTCCTTTTTAGTATATTATATATATCTTTTAAGGTATTTCTTTTTTCTTATTTATTAATTTTCTTATATTTAATTATTTATTAATCTAATATATATAAGAAGTTAATATATTATAACCTTTAGTAATTAAATTATAGGATTTTTATCTAATAATTCAATTTAATCTTTAAATAATCCCCTAAATTTAATTAAAATTATTCACTTAAATTAAACCCCTTATCCAATTTTATCTTAAATTTTAATAAGCATATATAAAAAGAAACTACTTATTATAAAACTTTTATAAATTAATACCTTATAACTTAATGTGTATTACCCAATCCTATTTAATAATTTCACTTTAGCTACTTTTATAACCATAAAATTTAATAATAATATTTAATATTTATTAATATATTATACTTTTTATATTATTATTAAAAATTATTAATATAATAATAAAAATTACCTACTTTACCTTCCTAATAAGGATTATTAATTAAATAATAAAAAAGATAAAAAGTATGTTAGCTTTTATTTATTTAAAGGTAAAGATCTTATATCTATTAAACCTTTTAAAATATCTTTAAATAATATCCTTTAAATAAGTAATATTTTATTAAAGAAGCTATACTTTTATATACCAATTTTTTTCCATAAATATAAATATATATACCTTCATTCCTATTTTTATCTAATAATAATTATTATAATAAATAATAAAAAGTATAAATATCCCATTATTATAAACTTTAAAAATTAAATATTCCCTTAAAAAATATTTAAGCTATAAATGAAACTTCTAGATTAGAACTTTATATATTATTAGTTACCATATAAATATATTTTTACCAAAGAAATTAACTATTACAATTTAATTAAAATAATTCCTAACGTAATTATATATTAGGCTAATAAATAAGTATGTTATTTTATAAAATATTTAAAATTAAACCTCCTTATAAAATATTATAACTATATCCCTTTATAAAAAGATATTTATAAGCTTTATAATATAAATATACTTACTTTATTCCTTAAACCTATATTAAAAATTAATTATTATAATTTATTTACCTTTATTTTAATATTATTAATAAAGGATAAAATTTATATTTTTAAATTAATATAATATTATTAAAATTACAAATTTAATACACTTTATAAAATTTCTTATAAACTTATCTTTAATTATTTTATTTAATCTTTTTTTACTATTATATATATACCTATCTTTAATTTTAATAATAATATATTCTTTACCTATATTATTATTAATATAAATAATAACATAAAAGATAAAGGAGAGGAAATATCAACTAGGAAAATAAGGTTACCATAAATAAATTATAATATAATTAAGTTTAAAAGAAATATTAAATATTTTAAACTAAATAATACTTTATTATTTTATAATGGTCTTTATAAAAATATATATAAAGATATAAATAAAGCTATAAATAAGGATATAAATAATTATTAATAAAATATTAAATATAATATTAGTTTAAAATATTAAAAATTTACAAATAAACCTTATAATTAACTAGAAAAATATATAAGCCTATATAATATTATTAATAATAATAAATTTAAAAATAATAATATTAAATATATGCTAAAATATATTTATTATTATAACTTAGTTAATTCTTACAATGGAAAATATAAGTAAAAGCTATTATCTTATATATTTACTTACTCTTATATTTTTATTAACTTAAGTTTAAAAAGCTAAGGAAAATCTTTATTAAACTTATCCACATTTACTATTAATAATATAAATAATTATATAAATATAAGTATTAATCCAAAAGCTCCTAAGATATTATTTATCCCTACTTTTAAATTTACTAAATATAACTTAAATACCATATTTAATCTTATTAACTAATCTTATATAATATACTAATAAAAATAAAAAATCTTATAATTAATAATTTAAATAAAAACATAAATATTAATTACTTTTCCTTATTTTAATGATTAATATTCTTAAATATTATTAAAAGATTTAATATATAAGGAATTCTTTATAGTTAATAAATTAAACAAAGATATAAACACTAGTTACCCTCTTCCTTTTCTTTTATTTTAATATTTAAGATTAAATATTACTAAGAAATTTAATACTTATAAATAAATTTTAAAATTAAATATAAATATATAAATAAGCTTTTTTTTCTTATATTTTATAGGCTTATTAAATAATTATAATAAATAATTAGTTAAAATAAATATCCAATAATACTACTATACTTATCTTAATATAAGATATAAAAGTTTTACATAAATATTAACATTATTAATTAAAATATTTAGGATAAATTATTATCTCATTATTATTACCTTAATATTTAATATTAATATAATTATAATCTTAAAAATATCTATTTATTTAATAATATAATCTTTAATTCTTAACCTAATATTTCTAAGATATTATTAAATATATATTAAAAAAAATATACTAATATTAAATAAAACTAGCTTTAAATTTATATATAAGGTTTAATAAAGCCTTATTTATTACTTTAAACTTTAAAAGATCTTTATTTACTAGGATATAAATAAATAAATTAATATTATTTGGAAATATAATTTAAATATACCTTTATTATAATTTTATACTTTCTTTAACTTATAAATTCCCTAATATTTTCTTTTAAAGAATAAAAAGATAAATTTATAACTAATAAAAAAAATATATTTAAATAATTTTAAAAAATTATTAATCAAAATTATATTAACTTCTTTATATTTAAATTAAAAAGGTAATCACCAATAAATTTAACTCTTTATTAAAAAATATAATTAAGGATAAAAAAGATTTCTTTTATTACTTATAAAAATTACTTGGAAATATAATTAATTTATAAATAATATATTATTATAAAAGATAATATAAAAGAAAGAGGTAAATAATTTTTAAAGAAAACAAAGAAAATATTATTTTATTTTTAAATTTTAAAAAACAATATACCTTAATATTAATAAAAATAATAATTATAATAAAAAGTTATAAATCCCTATTTAATATATTAATTATTTATATTCTTATATTTATATTTTATATATTCTTTATAAATATTTTATTAGGTAAAAAATATAAATATAAAGTATATATTTTAAAAAAGATATAAAATTATTTTTATTAATAATATAAGGATGATTTAAATTTAAAAATAACTTATCTTTAAAGATAACTTATCTTTAAAAATAACTTAACTTTAAAAATAGCTTATTTTTAAAAATAACTTATTTTTAAAGATGGTTTAATTTTAAAGATAACTTATCTTTAAGGATAGCTTATTTTTAAAAATAGCTTAACTTTAAAAATAACTTATCTTTAAGAATAGCTTATTTTTAAGGATAGTTTATCTTTAAGGATAGCTTAATTTTAAGGATAACTTATTTTTAAGAATAACTTATTTTTAAAGATAGCTTAACTTTAAGAATAGCTTATTTTTAAGAATAGCTTATTTTTAAAGATAGCTTATCTTTAAGGATAACTTATTTTTAAAGATGGTTTAACTTTAAGGATAACTTATTTTTAAATATAATTTATCTTTAAAAATAGCTTAAATTTAAAGGTAACTTATCTTTAAAAATAACTTAATTTTAAAGGTAATTTATTTTTAAAAATAACTAAAAATAAATAATATATAATAAGTAAATAAGGATATAATATTATAAAAGGCTTAATAAACCTTTAAGAAATTTAGGTTAAGAAGAAAAAAAGATTAAATATATAAAGAAGAAAAGAATAACATAAATATTAAAATATTAATTATTAATAATTTAAATAATAATAAAATATTAAATATTTACTTAAATAATAATTAAAATATATATATAAATTTAATACTATAAATTAGGTAAAGTGTATTTTCTATTACCACTTCCCTTTTCCTAACTTTTATTATTACTAATTAATATATACCTTATATAAATATATTAAATTTATATTTTTATATTTACTTATTTACTTTACTTAATATTTATATATCACACTTATTTATTAATAATAATAAAGTTATTTAATTTATAAACTCTTTATTTAAGTTATAATTAAGAAATATAATATCTTATATTTAATAAAACATCTTTTAATTTTATATTAATATCTAATAATTAGCCATATTTTAATATATATTTATATATAATTTATTATTTTATTAATTTTAATTATCTTTAAAAGTAATATATATATTATATTAAATAAATACCTATATAATATTTAAAGAATTAATAATAATTATATTTATATTTATAAAATTAATTAAATACTAAGGTATATATTAATACTTACTTTTAAAATATATACACCTCTTTTTTAAACTTTACTTTTATATAATATTTATTTATTTATTAATACTTATTATTCATTTTTATTTACCAACTAATATTTACTATAGGTTTAATTTTTAAAAAACTTACTATATTAAAGCCTTATATAACTTATTTAAAAAGGTTAAACCAAACTAAGCCTAGTATTAGTTAGGAAGTTATTTTTAATATTATATTTTAAAAGTGGAAAATTAACTTTATTAAGTAAAATAATAAAGCTTTTAATTTTTTCAATGTTAACTTAATAACCTTTAGGTTTGTAAATAATAACTTAAACCTTAATTAAAATTAAATAAAAATCCTTAATTAAGATTTAATTAGAAAAGATTATTTCTTAGTTAAATTTCAACTATTTATTAATATTTCTTTTTATAAAAAGGTTAAAAATAAGCTAGATATAATAATAAATAATGTAAACCTTATTAAATATATAAGTTAGGTTTTAATTAAAATTAAAAAAATATATATAAATAATATTATTACTTTAATAATTAATAATTTAAATATATAAATACTTTTATTATATATATATAAATATATTTAAAAAGAAATATTAATAAAAATTATAACTTAAAATTAAATAAACTTTTTTATTAAAAAAGTAATATTAATATTAAATATATTATTATTAAGAAATTAAACTTATACCCTCGCTTATTTTTAACCATAAAAATAATTTTTTATTAACTTTCTTTAACTATAAAAATCTTTTTAATATATTATAGCTATATATATAATAATAATTAACACTATTTTACCTTTAAAATATACTTATAAAAATTATAAAATAAATAAGAATATATTTTAATATTATATTATTATATTAAATTATTTAAATAATATTTATATTAAATATTATTATAATAATAATAAAAGTAAATATTCTTATAAAATTAATATATTAGGCATTATTTATAATAATATTTATTAAAATATAATTATTATTTTAACCTTTATAAAGAGCAACACTAAATAGGCTATATGGTATTCATTTTTGCGCCGGGCTGTAGGCAGAATTTAAAAGCGGGGCCTTAACTTCGTACCTGAATAACTTCGCGAGTATTAGCTGTAACGTTATATAGTTTGGACCATTAGAAAGGTAACTTAAATACGCATATTTTAATCCTGGTTACATTATGGTGCGATATCTATAGCTAGAGTTATTCTGGGTTGAAGTTAGGAGGTCTCTCGGGGAGGTTATGTGCTTCCCCCTTGGCATTTAAGACCACTATTTTAGAAGTCTTAAGAGCCCTGTAAGAGCCTTATTAGCTAATGAGGGTGTCATGTGAGCCGTTTTGGAGACCCCTTAGCTTTAATACCTAATAACTTTAGCTATAGATATGATAGAAAGGTGCAACCGGAGTTAAAATATGCGTATTTGAGTTATTTATCTTCCTATCCAAATTATATAACGTTATGATCAGTATTGGCAAAGTTATTTAGGTGCGAAGTAAAATTGCGTTTTAATGGTGGGCCATCTTAAAAGGCGGTGAGTATATAGCGTGGCGGACTTTTCAATATCATATAGCCTGTTTAGTGTTGCTCTTTATAAATATTAATAAATATAAAAAACTTATTAATTTATTTTTAATAATTATAAAGTTAAATAAACTTTATTTAATTTTTAATAATAAGATATAATTTATTAAAAACTAATAATATAATTTTAATACCTTATTTAAAATATTTAATAATATTTTAATATAGCTTTTTATCCTTATAAGCTAAATAAAAGAAATAAAACGTTAAATTTATTTATAACTTTATAAAATTATTTAAATATATTACTATTATTATTATTAAATAAAAAGTATAAATATTACTTTTAAAAATAAGAAAATAATTATTACTTAATAAACAATTATTTAATAATTAATATTATATATTACTTATAATTAATTATAATAAAATATTATTATTAATTAGTTAAGCCTTTTTTAAAAAGTTATAAAAAAATAATAATAACATTAATAATATAAAATATAATTAATTAAACAATATATTTTTTAAATAAGCTAATTAAAATAATTTTAATAATATAAGTTTTATTTTATTATATTTTTTTTAATAATATTATTAATTAATAAATATTAATATAATAAATTAATTTTTTTAAAGCTTTTAATAACTATTATAATAACTTTTACTTTATATAATATAAGGCTTTAATTATTATTTAACTTTTTATTTAATTTATATGTTTAAAAAATAATATATTAAAATAAACTTTATATTATTAAAATCGCTTTAATTAACTTTTCCAAAATATTTAAATCTTAATTATATATATTTAATAATATTAAAATTATTTATATATCTTTATAATAATCTTATTATAAAATATAATATAAGTGGGGCTAAATATTATAAATTTTGAGAAATTATGTTTATTAACGCGTTGGCGGATTATCATCACCTGGTCCAAGGTGCGATATATCTCTCTTCATTGGTTATATGTACCTGATTGGTTTATTATAGTTTGTCACCATTTGTCATTTGTCAAATCGGTAGGAAAGATTGCTGTCAGGTTTGAATGGTACACATGGCAATTAACCTCACATATCTGGACTGGACCTCAAAGACCTCAACGCATCCTTAAATCATATTAATCTCTGCTTAGTAGTTGCATTCACCCGTCCTAAAATATCATGTTACTCCGCAGATGCTGGTCGTCAATGTAAAGGCAAACAACATTGAAGTTGTGAATAGAGCCTACGAGGACGCGTGACAAGCCGGTTATCGTGTTCACTTAGTAAGCTCATCTAAGTGTACACCTCGATATTATTACATCTTAACCCAACGCAATATCAAAGATCAAACATCTTACTATTCCGACATGGCCTATCTTGCCATCGTCCTAGGATTTACAGCAATCGGGTCCCTACTCGGCCTTGTGCTGGTCTTGACAATGCTGCCTTCACGCTATGTTAAGCATTCTCCCGCCTCTCATGAATCAGTCTCCGTTCAAGTCTTGGTCCTTGGAGATATTGGGCGAAGCCCGCGTATGCAGTATCATGCATTAAGTGTTGCCAGACATGGCGGGAGGGTTGACCTCATTGGTTATCATGGTATTTTGAATTTCCTTTCTTTTTCAAGTCTAACAAGGGGTTTTCGCTAAACCGTTATACAGAGTCGCCTCCTCATCCTGACCTTCTTGCAAGCCCTCGGATCAAGATCTATCCTTTAGCACCCCCACCTGGTTTATTGAAGTATAAATCTATCCCCTTCATTATTTCAGGGCCTTTAAAGGTGATATGGCAGATTTGGACCCTCATTCGAGTCCTAGGCTATCAGACCCCCCCTGCAAGATGGCTCCTAGTCCAAGTATAACACATCTACTGTCTTGAATCTTCATGAATTATCATTGACATATAACGCAGAACCCTCCTTCTATCCCGACCCTGGCTATTGCTCTTTTGATTTCTGTCTTGCGCAATACCCACCTCATGATTGATTGGCACAACTATGGGTGGACAATCCTCGCTGGAACCAAAGGGCGGAACCACCCCTTCGTTAAAATATCGAAAGCCTACGAGTGTGCGTTAGGTCAGGCGGCCCCAACTGCCAATATCACGGTTACTCACGCAATGAAGCGGCAACTGGAACGACCACCCTATAATGTGAAGGCGCCAATACTTACCCTTCATGATCGACCGGCCTCAATCTTCCAACCGCTGAAGTCTCACCTCGACCGTGGGAGTTTTCTTGAGAAACTACCGGAGACTAGGGACTTTGCCTCGAACATCGTCGCAGGTCGGGCCAGACTTATAGTGAGCAGTACATCTTGGACACCCGACGAAGATTTCTCGCTCCTGCTCGATGCCCTAGTCAGATACGCTAAAGAGGAGACCGCGCATCCAATCATTGCGATTATTACAGGTCGTGGCCCTCAGAAAGCATTTTACGAGGAAAAAATCCGGGACCTGCAGAGAGCAGGGAACCTACCAAACATTCGCATCCTGACCGCATGGCTTACAATGGAGGACTACGCTAAACTTCTGAGCTGTGCAGACCTTGGAATATGTCTTCACATGTCCAGCTCGGGTGTTGATTTACCTATGAAGGTTGTAGACATGTTCGGATCAGGATTGCCAGTTGCTGCTTACTCGGGATACGAGAGCTTTAGTGAGCTAGTCAAGGAGGGAGTGAACGGATGTGGCTTCGAGACAGCAGAGGAGCTTGCCGCCATCTTAAAGCGATTGTTTAGCGAGGGGGGATCAGCTGAGCTTCGGACTCTCCGCGAGGGGGCTGAGAAAGAGAGTGACCTACGATGGGATGAGGAATGGGATCGAGTTCTGGGCCGTGTCCTAGGAGTTATCGACTAATCGACGGCTGTTATACGCGATATGAATCAGAACTGTTAAATTGGATCGGAGTCTTAACCCCTAAACATCTTCTGAGTTCAAAGTATAGTAGGAAAGATACGGAATTTGACTTGGAAGAATACCTCCAAAAAAGGCCTCCTGGTTACTGTATGGTCAAAGTCCCAATCGCCTCGATATCTCAAACTCAGGTATGCAATTATAAAATTCTGTTCATTCCAATATGCTTTTGGTTAATCTTCCCCTAGACTCTCCCTAACACACTTCCTCACCCTCTTCCTGAACTCTTTCGGGCCGCCTTCTCGCTCGGCACGCAGCAATTTAGCGGCATCCAAATTGGCAGGACTTTCGTCATTTGGTTCGTTAAAGAGACTAAGAACGCTTAGGAGAATGGTCTCGGGGGTCTGGACGGGACTCCATCTCTCAGCGGCGCTCTCGTAACCATACTTATCCTCCTCGGGAGGATGTAAAATCGATATGCAAAGCTCGCCATTCGGATAGATGTTGGGGTGAAATGGTACTGGGTTCTGGAATACGATCTTGGGAGGTAGATGAGGATATTCTGGTGGGAAAGTCATGATTGCCCGGAAATAAGCACCTGGGTTTTGTCATGTGTCAGCTGTGTCAAATCTCAGAACCAGTCGCTTGTGCCGCGGAGATGACCCTATATATAGGATGGCGGGACACGTAGATTGTCAGCTAAAGGGGTGAACAAGATGAGAACATACCGCCGTAATATTTGCACTCGTCGTTAATCATGAGGATGACTTCCCATTCGAACACGTTACTTTCCTTGGCTAGCCCTACCGAAATACCCGATAGATCTGGGGACGTGTGCATTTCTTTAAGTTGCCGTTGCAGAAGTCGAGCAGCTCCCGAAGTCTGCGATGACGACGATGCGTTCGGTACAGACATGGCGGCGACTGGTGGCACGATTGTGTAGCGGGGAGTAAGGAAGCTGTGGGACAGATAAAAAAGTAGTAATAATGTGTGCTATGAACAGCCAATTCCCGCTCCGAGAGGATCGTCACGAGGGTTAATCGTCGGTGCGACTATGCGATCTGAGTTCAACGTTACTCTTCCAGTTTATGCTCCTACGACAGTCAATAATCGAGTGGAATGGAAGGTAGGATCGGTTGGTACCTTGTCCAATCCGTCACGGAAGTCTTCGCAATCGGTAGTGGGGTAGATATATGTGTGTATGCATGTACTCACTACCTACGTATGTACGTATGATCTACGTCAAAGATATCTATACAGGGGTATTAAACTGGGTCTTCTTTTACCTTCTTACATGTATTCACTTGGAGAATTGACGAAATACACTCAATATGTACATATCAATTAGAGACGTCAGTAATAAAAATTGACTTCTATAGAAATGGATAAAGATAGAGGGGTTCATCTGTTATATTGGATATCGGTCAAAGCGGGTTGAAGTAACAGAAGTCTTCTACGTGACCGTCAACTATGACATGTACCAAAATTTATGTCAAAGCCCTTTGAGCGAACCATACCTAGGATTATGAGTTCCATAGAAAAATACATATATTCCAGACATGGCACCGCTCTTTTATTTGAAAGAAACAAACCATAATCGAGCTTGTTGACGGATCTTATCATTCCTCAATTTGGCCACCTGAAGTGATCACACTATGTTTTCATAGCCTTCTGCAGACAGGTATCATATGGCCACAAGAAGATGCATCAAGGTAAACTGTGACGAAATCACATCATGCCACTCACTGTCCAGATAGACCCAGCCAAAAATTAGTCCAAACGCCGAATTTGATGTCCCCTTAACGCCATACCCTACCTCATATTCATCCCAGTATTCGAATGCAACGAAAATTAAGCTCATCTCTTTTTCGACGTGCCAAAACCCGTAATCCCCATCGCAGCCATCATATCGTCCTCGTCGTGCTCGCCCTCGATCCGGACATCGTCACCGTACTCAACCTTGATCTTCTCAGTAGCTTCCTTCTCGGCCTTCTTCTTCGCTAATTCCTCCTGCCTCTTGAGCCTTCTCGCCTCTCTCTCCTTAGCTGCTTCCTCCTCGCGCAGCTCTAGGCGCTCCTTTAATGTTGTGGTGCTCGCCTTCTTCTGCTCTTGCAGGCGCTCCCACACCTCAATAATACGCTGGTGTACTTCTTCTGCCGTCGCCTTCTTAACCTCACCCGTCTCGCCGACGTTCCTCAGATGCTGCATGCTGTTGATGTGCTCAACCCACTGCATATTATCCTTGAATGTAAGGTCGCATGCGTTGCAGTAGAACCCGGCGCTGCGACCGCGCTTGCCCTGACCTGCGCCCGCAGGCACCAGCAGTGTCTTGCCGACATTGGCCTCGAGATCGATGACTTCGCGTCGTGCCGTCGTGTGCGTCTCGTCGCCCGTCATGGGCTTGTAATATTTCTTGCCCGCCAGCTTTGCCTCATACCGCGCCTTCGCCTCTTCTTTCTCGGCGGCCTCTCGCACCTTGGCCTTCTGCGCGTACTCGTCTAAGTCGTAGTTCCGCCGAAAGGACGTGTCCGACGCTGGCGTGCCGTACGCCGAGCCCTTTTTGTCGGGCATCTTGAGGACTATTTTAAAGCGATTGTTTAAATATGACAACAGTTTGATAGCTAGTCGTTCTCCAGGACAGATTCAATAGCGACGGTTTGGGCGGTAGAGTTGACGCGGTTTAAAGTGGACGCGATCTTGAAGAATGGATCGGGAAGCTTAGAAAAGACAGGGACTATAGGTTATCAGAATCTAACCCCATATTTAGATACATGATGTTTATTGGAATACCCCGCCATTTATGCAGGTCTCCATATTATTCATATATGTAGCAGCTACCCCCCCGCTTTGCTTCAAAATTCATATCGAGACAGCTCAAACGGTACATACTAAGGATTTTTTTTCTAGATCAAGTTGAGTAATCTACGGTTAACTACAATGCTCTATCTCGTAGGCCTGGGTCTCTCCGATGAGACAGATATTACAGTCAAAGGCCTCGAAATCGTCAAGAAGGCTTCTCGTGTCTATCTTGAAGCTTATACCAGCATTCTCCTAGTAGACCAGTCTGTGTTGGTGAGCTTTACCCATGTCGCATTAAAATCTCATTCTCATACAGCTAACGCTAATAGCACAGTAGGAGAATTATTATGGCCGATCTATCGTAGTCGCCGACCGAGAGATGGTCGAATCGAACAGTGATGAGATCCTTCGCGATGCTCAAACGGAAGACGTCGCGTTTCTAGTCGTCGGAGATCCTTTCGGGTAGGATGACAAAGGAGCCAGCTCTTTTCGTAGCATATATAAGGTATGGCTGGACTAACATACTTGTCTAGCGCTACTACACATACCGACCTCGTTCTTCGAGCGCGCGAGCTCTCGATCCCCGTCCGGACGGTCCCAAATGCGTCAATTATGTCAGGGATTGGTGCTACTGGACTTCAGTTGTATAACTTTGGCCAAACCGTGTCCATGGTATTTTTCCTGGACAACTGGCGTCCTGCCTCGTTTTACGACCGCATCAAGGAAAACCGAGGAATCGGGCTCCATACCCTCGTACTTCTAGACATCAAAGTCAAAGAACAGAGCTTAGAGAACATGGCTCGAGGTAGGAGGATATACGAGCCCCCGAGGTACATGACTGTTGGTCAATGCGCGCAACAGATGCTCGAGATCGAGGATGAGAAGAAAGAAGGTGTTTACGGACCAGAGAGTCTTGCTATCGGCGCTGCGAGGGTCGGCGGCAAAGCAGAGAAGTTCGTTGCTGGGACCTTGAAACAACTTTGTGACGCAGATGAAGCCTTAGGACCGCCACTACATAGTTTGGTGTTACTAGGAAGAAGAGCACACGAACTAGAGAGAGATTACACGCGTGAGTTTGCCATCGACAAGGAGCTATGGAATACAATCTGGAATAGGGATTACGGCAAGCAATGAAGAAAGATGCCACTAGTTGCCGAACGAGCTTGTTCCATTTCAACTTGGTTTGAGTAAATGAACGAGTACAGGCGTTCAGCTTCCACCAGCCATCACATAAGTTAATGGGATGCTCTCTACGACTGGATCTCGCCCTTAATTATCTCACGTAGTCTTAGATTTAGTGTTCATGAATGGTTGGTCGGCGCTCCTCCTAATGTGAATGTTTACATAGATAGGGGTAGAGAAAGAAATGTGGGAAGATGAACCTAGCTTTTCAGCCAGTGCCACCCAGCGGGATGCGAGCTTTCCAGCTCAAGGGTGCTGGATAGCCATCATTCCGCACTCTTTAGGAGGTGACAGAACTTGTCTAATGTCTTGACTTTTCCCATTCACAGGAAGTTCGTCTCCTTGTCGGTGGCAGTGTAGGGGTGGACAGGCGTGCTACTTATATCAGCATTGGCAAATGTAGATATGCTGATCGGTTATCAAAACTAATATGTTACCATTCTTGATTAAGCCGTAATTTTCCTATGAAATTTATGTGAGCGACTTCGTTATAGCTATACGTCAAAGTATGGGAACTACATCAATTTGATATCAAGCAAGATTATATGGGGATACAATTTTATCTCCTAGATAATTTATGGCGTAGGTGGCGTCCGAAGCGCGTGTTTCTTTTAGACATACTATTACAGACAGGTCCCTATATACATGTATGTAGTATGTTGGACAATTCTCTATGTGCAATAAATAAATGGAATATTGGCAAATTTGTTTCGTTGTATATACCTAACAAGTTACCACCTATTTATTTACATCTTACCTTATAGATTATACCTTACATACATGTATGTATGTAACAATGGATGTTGTTCCTTTAGACGGTAGTTGGCGAGGTTGTCCGTACATGTATGTAGATAAGATAGGAGTTTTTTAGGTCGCTAATGCCGAATGTGGTATGGTCATCAGTGGGATTTGGCAAACTTTAATTAGAAACAAAATTCCCGATCTGGACCGAGCTGCACGGCATCGAGCAGATAGGTACAGGGGGATACAGAAAGTCTAATCCTGGGGTCAGGCACGACGCGCAGGACCCGAATGCGCTACGCAAAATCTAACTCTTACCATTGGACGCCTATTGTAGCATATATGCAGCCGACAATCGAAGAGGAAGCAGCTATCTCCCAGGTAAAGCCTCGCGAAGGAAGGAGACAACACCTTATGTATATATGTATATATACATACATCTCTGGATATACATACAAGTACATATACATATACTACCCCTCTTCTTAGGCGATTATAAGGAGATCGATGCCCACTAGTCTGGTGCTGATAAGACCGATGTGTTGTATAGTACTTACTTGTATATGTGAATACCGGACATACATGTACATACATGTATCGATTGATGTGAACATGAATCCTCATCCCTCACCTGATAGACCCGCCCTGGCCTTGGCTCCATCCCGATTTCAGCATGTTAATGTTGGTGGACATCCAATTGACATCCAATTGACATTCATCACCACTCAACCCATTTCAACTACATGCCTACATATACACAACCTCAGATGTAGATACTAAATCTAAGGCACTTAATTGGTTTGGACTTCCATCATCCGACTTCGCGAGTCTTCTTCAATCCCCTATTGGGATCTTCTTCATAATACGCGCCTTGTTGGGTCATCCCAAGGTAAATAAATATGCTCTAGGATCAGACCCGAATTCGTGAGACGCCACTCGGCCACAATTTTTCATGACCTAGGCTCGGACCAGATTCAGGCCCAAATTTTAGACTCATACGTCGTTTGACTTACCAGATTTCTTTGTCCTGTTCAGAATCCTTCCCCAAAGCCACCCGTGCTGCCCAGCAAGGTATACAGACTACACTCAGTACATGACAACGGACAACCTGTTTGGGCTCCGGATCTGAGTTTCTTTGCACACGTCGCCATCCACAGATCACACCAAAATAATTCAAGCTTCCCTGGTTATGATCAGCACCACGAAGGCTTGCATCGTCGCGCGTCTTTCAATATGGTATAGCCCCAACACAATTAATGTTCCGATTATATATCAGTTTTGCTAACCTGCCCCTACCTCTATAGAGCATCGCTTGGGAATGCCGTGATCAGGCTGATCAGGCCGAGATCTACTACAATCAGCCCCTTCGCGCCAAGGTAAGACGCCTCGAGGATGAGAATATGAACTTGAAGCGATTGCTCCGAGAGAACGGCATTTCGTGGCAAGGCCGTTCTAAGTCGTCCCAAATGTCTAATGGGCGAGTTACCCGTTCCTCTAGCAGAATCAAGTGCAGACCTCTGCCGCACATCCCAGTTGAGATCCAACTTAGAATCATGTCATTCGCCTTAACCAGCCCGCATCCCATCATTGACCCGCTTTGCAAGGTCAAGCCAGAACATCTACTAGTTCGAGAGAAGGCCAAGTCCTACCAGATCGCCATTCACTTTTTAGCGACCTGCAGAGCCTACTATGCGGAGGGCACCAAGTTCTTGTGGACCAACAACTCCTTTGTCTTCACTTCCCCAGAGGCGCTTCGCAACTTCGCCGAGGTCCCTCTACATTACCGGCAGAATATCAAAGATGTCAATTTTCGTATCATTGCGAAGTTCTATGACGACGAAGAACGAACCCATAAGATCAGCCGTCGTCATCACCCCGACCTCAAGAAAGCCATCCCCTTGTTCGTGCATAAACGACCCAAGGAGAATACACTGGCTCGCCGTGGTTTCCGCGCTTACGGCTGGTACCAGCTTACTGACTTTCTGACTGCCCTGTTACCCCCTTTTGACCCCTCACGTGCCCTTCCCAATAACGGTGTCTCTGTCAAGGATCTTACTCCTCTCCCGAGGTTGCTGCCGGCCCTCGAAAAGCTTCGCATAGACTTTGTTAATTTTGGCGAGGACATGTTCAACAGCCCGCCGGCCCAGCTACACGAAATCGCCTCTCATCAACTTGGATGCACCCTGAACGAGGTGATACTGACGGGCCTGCCAAGTGACGAGAGCGGTCTTCGGACTAGCGGTGAATTGTCCGGCCTACTGAAGGATGAAGGCCTTCTCATTGATCATGCCCCAACCATGGTTGCTCTCAAGAATTGCATACGCCCTCTCGGTTGCGATGCAATCAAATGTAATTATTCTTCCAAAGTTGTTCGAGCGATGCGAACAGTCGTTGGTCATAACCATCACGACGATATTCACGCCCATGTCTTCGGGATCGACTGCCCCCCTGCGCCCAAGGACGAAGGCGAACCTCCATACTCTATTTATCATTCTTGCCGAACAATCTGGAAGAAGGTACCGGTCAGACTCGACGACAGTGATGAGCGCAAGTGGGAGTTGTTCGACAGGATGAGTGGACTACCATGGGACGATGTTGAGGACGAAGTCACAATGCTAGACTTTTTCGGCGATGATGACGAAGCTCTTGTATGTGATAACTGCGGCGAGATACACCCCGGAGCTATTCCTCCCATGGAATTGCTTGATCTTTACGACGACTTTTAAGCTCACGACATGGGAAGTACCCCTGATCTTTCTACGATGATTACGAACGATATGCATATGATACCATGTTTGCTTTTACGCGTGAGCAAAACGGATGCTCTGAAAGGAAGGGGGGCTGGCATGTAAAAAAAACCAAAATGACTACATAGAGGAGTACTTCACGTCCAGAACAAATGACGCTGGTGGCTTGCTTTGCAATATATGAATCAGCCAAGTGCTTGGGGCCAGAAGTTATAACCAACTCTTCCTTTACCCAAATAGATTCTTTTATAATAATATGACCCTCTGTGAAATACCATGAGTATTAAAAACGTGTTCATCAGATGGGAATATTACTTGATTTGATGGTATTCGATATATCGATATTCCAAGTAGCTTGCGTGCGGCTCTTCCCATTACATACTTTTCCCAGAGTTTGTATTTTGCCATACCCTCTGCCTAACCTATCTCTCTTCCTACCCCAGTCACCGAAGGCTTTCCACTTTCAACTATTGGTAGCCATTGAGCGCCAGCGGTGATCCACCAAGTAGAAGGTAACTTAAAACTCGCCATGGACCTTGAAAAAAGTTGTCAAACTGAACCCGAAGTCGGACGACTAGTTGTACCCTGCCTATGGTTGGATGCTGCGTATAAGCACATCGCCAAATAGGGGGGGATTTACCACCACATCGACCCTGATGATAAGATTTTTCTACCCAAGTCCGTCGCAGGGAGCACGATCAGCTCCTACTCTAAGGAGGAATGGGTCATGATGCCGGCTGAGCAAGCAGTCTGTTTGTTGGGTCTAGATTTGGGGTTATGTCTGAATTTGACGACAGGAAATACGGCAACTTGTTCCCCAAAACTCAGATACCGTTCGAGTATATGGTGTATAAAGGCGTATTGAATATGCCAGTGGTCCTTGAAAGAATGCTGAAAAGGCCTTTATAATATATTGGTGTGCGTGCCACCGCCGGCGCTCCTTACATGAAGACATATTAGGCTTCCGTTATATCTCTTACTGGATAACTTTCCCCATTTTCCGAGACCTCCTTTATACATCTACTAAGGGCGCTAAGAGAGAAGAACTTGGGAAAATCACCAGCGGTGAGCGGAACATCGGATACTTTGACGATATTGAAGGCATGCCGCACTTGACGGCGATACAGCCCCTATCTACGCAGAACGCTATTTTAAGGTATCCTAGTCCCTAGACCGGCCGAGTTGAAACCTTGGGAACGATTAGCTGTAGGCTGTTGAGTTGGCGTGAGTGGTTTGCCTAGTAATTTGTGGCTAATATGCTAGTCTTTACTATCCTTAGCAAAGAGACTTCACTCGTGTAGGTATAGGCCCGTATAACACAAGGAGTTGTAACAGATTTTGAGATAACTAAAAAGGGGCCTAAATTAGATTTAACCTGAACCCACTGAGAACGGCTGCATGCCTGCTTACTTTATGTCCCTTAGCCAGCAATGGATATAATCCGGGATACCCCTTTTAATGACAGAAGTGAAAGGGGCGAGCTTAGTATGACTTAGCCTCAGCATATTCAATCCGAGTAGAGTGCCTGATTTCTGAAACAGTACAACGATTACCTACGATTTGCGAACGCACAGAGTCTGTTCCAGATTGTCGTAGCACTATCAGCTGGGACAATTTCGTATGTAACCTCATATTCATTATTCGGCTATGGCAACTCGCCCGGCTCTCTTTCCAGAGAGAAGTGTTTCTAGATGCGATCAACTGCTCAACTTTTGCTGACTTCATCCCTCTAACTCCGTTAACAGTACCTATTTGATGGCCGTAGGAAAAGTCCCATCACATCATAGCCTGACCTAAGGTGAACTGTGAACTCGTAACAAAACGTTAGACCCTGCACTACTCGTCCGCCTCAGACTCGGATTCGGCTTCTGCCTCGGCCTCAGCCTCGACCTCTCCACCTTCGCCGTCAGCGTCTCCGTTGGCTACACCGCCCTCGCTTTCCAGCCGCAGCCACTCGTCCCATTCTGGGAAGAGCTCCTCGTCTTCTGTCGGAACACCAATCATCTTCGCCACGCGGCCCTTTTTGTTCTTCTCTAAGCTTTCCTTCCAGGCTTTCGTCACATTCACCGTTAGACTCGGCTTATATGTCTGTGAGAACAAGACAGCCTCAGCTAATCTGTTCGTCTTGGTGAGAACTTCTACACACCCCTCGGTGTCGCCAAGCAACCACTTGGACGTGAAGGCAACGTTGTGTGCACCTGACTCCTCCGCCTGCTTAGCAAGAGCTTCTAAGCCTGCCTTATCAGATGTGCTCGAGTAAATCAAGAGCAACGAACCCAGATCACGTGCATGAGTGAAACACTCGGTTGCAAGAGGAACATCCCATGCCGCGAGAGCTGCATCACCCACTGTCTTCCATTTGTGATCGTTATCAGCCTGCCGCGCCAGGTCGAGAGCAATGTCAAGCTGGTTTAGCGCTAATGACAGATCAAACTTGTGCTCTGGGTCAGTGGCAACCTCAAGTGCCAATTCCTTATGACCTTGACCTTCGAGGAATCTGGCGATCTTGTTGAGCTGATCTGCAGGGATGCTGGGGAGTAATTCAGCGGCTGTCTCCATGTCGCCCCGGAGAACCAGAGTCTGATACTCCAATACGGGAAGAGAGAGGGCAAAACTCGTAACGTTCACATCTTTATCCGCAAGGTATATCCTGGAATCTCTCTGGATATAGCCGAGAACGTACATCGGCTGATCGAAGTGTGAGATAGTGTAGATTTGATCACCGACTAGGTAGTTGAGTCGGTTTGTACTGTTCGTATAGATGAAGCAGTCGCCAACCCATTGGCCTGTTCGCACGCTGCGGAGGAATTAGCAACAGCCCAAGACTCAATACGATGCATATACATACCTTTCCGAAATATCGGTAATGACCTCGAAAGCGGCCTCGACTCCATCTTCGTCTACTTGACCAGCCTGGGCGGCTTCAATGTAGCTTTCGCGGGAGAATCTCAGGACATAGAAGGTATCTTCACAGGCCAAAGTGACAAGCTCCCCGCTGTCGGACCAATAGACCTGCTTTGGCTCGACTTCGATTCGTCTAACCAAACCGCCAGTTACCCAGTCGTAGAAAGATACACCTCCCTGGCCCTTTACGCCCAATAATACACCGCCCGTCAAACCGTCGGCTTGGAAAGGAATATCCAAACCGCCAGTCTTCTCAACGAAGTTCTTGTACACCTTCACACTCGTTGCCGACTCACGAATGGCGAAGTCGTTACTATTTTCCTTTGACGCCCATACGAAGTCAAGTGCGGACCCGAATGCCTTATTTCGCCACGCCAAAGCTGTATAAATAATGTACTCGCCGTCGCCGCAGACGGCAACGAAGCGGCCATTGGGGGAGTGGATGAGAGTCTGGGGATAGACTTCGCATGTACCAAGCTCTTTTGTGGGAAGGGTGATTGCTTCGTTGTCTTTGATCGAAGCGTCTACCATACCGATTAGTAACTATAGTAACCATAGTAGGAAGGGAGAAACATACCACCGCCCTTGATTATAGAGGAGACCACTTCGTTGTGTCGGGCCCAAATCAGCTTGCCAGAGCTATCCATAGATACAGCGGGCTCTTCACGTCCCAACTTGACTACGACTGCACCGTCATCGAATCCAACCGCCACGCCTTGCTTGCCACGCTGGTAGGAAATACACCAAGCGCGTTCTAGGCCGTAGTTGAGAGACTGTTCGAATCGGTAAGTATTTGCGTGCCATATCCTGATGGTACCATCTTCGGAGCCAGAGATGATGACTGGCAGTTCAGGGTGGTAGCATGCGAAGGAAACATTATTTGTATGGCCCTCAAGGCTGGCGATGAGACTTTTGGTAGTGTAGTCCCAAACTTTGACCGTTCTGTCATCGGACGTTGTGAGGAGGTATGGCTTATCGGAGTGTGGGTAGTAATCGACATGGTTGACACCCTTGGTTTCATGAGCCTCAAGAGTGAAGTTAGCGGTGGAAGAGCCCAGGCTCCAGATCTTGACAGTTCTATCTAAACATGCCGAGGCAAATGTGTTGGTATCTTTGGGGTTAATGGCTAGCCCCATAACGTAGTGGCTGTGACCCTCGAATACCTGTACGCACTTCCATCCCTTTTCCCAATCCCATAGCTTGATGGTCATGTCATCAGAAGCGGTCAGGACGAAGGGTTGTGTGGGGTGAATAGCAATGGCGCGTATGTAATCGGGATGCGCCTCGAACGAAGTGATCTTCTCTGACGTATTATAGTTATATACTCTAAGCTGGAAGTCGTCGGAGCCGCAGACGATCCAATTCTTCCTCGCGACGAATCGACCAGCTCTGACAGGGACGTCAGTGAGTTCGAAGGTCTTGACGATCTGTTGCGTTTCGTACGACCAGATGTAGACATGGCCTTTTAAATGCTTTACATTAGTAGGAGGCCTAGGAAGTGTAGATAAGTTTTAATAAGACGTAAGATGAGCTCACCGCTGTATAATGTGGTTAAGATCCATGGTTCTTGAGGGTGGCAGTCGATGCCTTTGACACGCTCGCTGCGCGCGAAGAGTTGTCGCTGTGCGTCAAAAGCCATGTCAGCACATCCAATGTCTGTATGCAGTCCAACAGGCTACCTAATATAGGAGACATGGGAGTATGTATTTGTGAAGAATAATCGTAACACGTATGACCTTGGCCATAACCGAGATGCGGTAGAAGGAGAAAGGCCAGGTCTCATTGTTTGAGTCGAAGGTGTCCCGACTTGAATTGAACCAAAAAGGATTCGGAGCTAACGGAGACATTGCACGCACCTTCACATCCAGCCTCATTTTGCCGACAGCTCCAATACCGCAGAATGAATGGCTCGGGAATGCAGTGATTCGTTCTCGGCGGGGTGGTGGTTGATCGTAGGCAGATCGATAATGTTACATGGAAGAGAAGACCATCTAGATCGGCGATAGCAGGTTCGTATAGGTATTTCTTGTAGACTGCCGGCAGAATAGATATGGCAGATATGGTGTCGAAGTAAGGTTGTTCGTTGTGCTACTGTCTTGTACTGCTGAATTCTTTCCTTAGCCTGACTGGCCAGAATATACGGAAGTACAATTTACCCAATTTCCATTTCCACTTTCACATTTTCAACTTCAACGGTGGTCACTTCTTCTCCACCAATCAATTAGCTTACCTAAGTTGTGGCTCAACTTTTAGCTTCAGGGGACGTGCGTGCAAGACTGCATCTAGCGGCATCAAGCACCAGCCACAGTTTACCATTATTGAGAATTATGGCGCTCATGAACACCAATACCAATACCAATACCGACATCTCATATCTTCACTCGAGTAAGTACATGTACCTATCCATAAATTTATACAGATGAAACTGTAGGGGATTCAATAAATCATATACTATGCGATGGCATATAGTCACCCAGTTTTGTAAGAACAGTCCATATTTATTCATGTTTTTTTTTATTGGAAATCGTGGACTTCGCATCTAGTTATAAGACTAACTTCAGAAATTACCGGCGAGAACGCAACGCATGCCATGCTTCTACTAGCATAATCTTGCTATAATCATCGTAAAGCGTCCTGCGTTCCCTTAATTTCCTTTCCGGTATCATACACAAACGCCTTTATCCCGAATCATTCCCAGTGCCCGTCATTCGCTCCCATGCCGTAAAATTCATATCAAATGCAGACGCGGAAGTATAGCACACGTAAAACAGGAAGTAGTAAATGTGGATGTGCTTAGTCTTGGCTGTCCGCCTGCACCTTTTGGACGATCTCTACCACCTTGGGGTACAGCTTTTCCGACTTCTGCAGACCACATACCTTGGCGACCACATCATCGGGGCTGTTCTCCGACATGATCTTGGCAAGCTCCTTGCTCTCGTCATCACCCTCTACATTCTGGAAGCGGAATGCCATCTCGGCAGCAGCCAGAAGCGCTGGTGTTTCGTGACCCAACTCTGCTAATTCGGCGGCAGGGCCGATGAAACGCTCCTTGCGTCCAAGCTTCCTCAGAGGGGCACGACCGACACGTTCAACGGCATCGGCAAGATGGGGGTTGCTGATTCTGTCGATGATCTTCTTCTTGTATGCATCTTGCTCCTCCGGCGCGATGCCGTGCTTGTCAACGATAAGCTTAGCGGTCTCGTCGACAGCAGCGGCAACCTGGTTCTTGATGTCCTTATCTCGCATGGCATCATCGACGGTCTGCTTCTGTCTGTTGTAACCGAAGTAGGCAGCGGTGGCGTGGGACGTGTTGACGGTGAAGAGCTTGCGCTCAATGAAGGGAAGTAGGTCGTCTACCCACTTAATACCCTTGATCGATGGCTTCTCAACATTGCTTGCTGTGTTTTCGCCTGGCTTGAATGGAGTCTCCTCGACAACCCACTCGTAGAACTTCTCCAGAGTCACGTCCAAGCCTGAGTTAGGATCTTGAGCAGGGACAATGCGGTCGATGGCAGAGTTGGCGTAGACGGCTCTCTCGTGGTGGTCGTCGAGGCGATGCTCGGGAGTGTTCTTGGGGTCCTTGATGTGGCTAGCAAGGGTATCCGTGGCACCGATCATGTTCTCGCAGGCAATGACGACGAGGGGCTTTTGCTCGTTCGAGCGCTTGTCGATACCCTTTGCGATAACCGGTGCGATAAACTTGAGGATGTTGGGACCGACAGAGCAGGTGACGACGTCGGCAGCCGCAATCTCGTCAATTAGTTCGGCCTCGTTGTACTTGGAGTTAATGGCTCGGTAGTTCGTAATCGTCTTGGTGACTGTACCCTCAACACCCCGTTCAATGACGTTGTAGGAAGGAGTTGAGTTGAGGGAGTCAACCAGCTTGTCAACGACATCAGCGAAGACGACCTCGTAACCTGACTCATGTAGGAAGCAGGCAACAAAGCCTCGGCCAATGTTGCCGGAACCGAAGTGGACTGCCTTCTTGCCCATTTTGGATGGAGGATGGAGAAGGTCGAGATGATGGGAAATGGAAGAGTGTTAGAGTATTTATGTGAAGGACAATGAAAGAATTGGTGAAATCTAGTTGTCTAGGTGAAATGTTCTTGTATGTATTTGGAAAAACACTGAGGTATAGCAGTGTGGATGGATCTGTTGGAGGAAAGGAGATGAGAAAAATTAAAAATAAACGAAGAGAAAAGGTTGTTCTTATGTATTACACGGAGAGGTTGGCAAAGGCAACGGGAAGTGACGGTGACTGGAAGCCACGACAATTCGACCGGAAGTGGAGGGGGTACCGTGGACTGGGCGGACTCTAGGGTCCAATTGCCAAGCAAAAACGTTAATACTGTATTGTACTGTATAACCTTTGGCAAGGATCCACCGTTTCATCGATTCCATTACGCACCTACCAAGAACACGCAGACGGCGATTCCCCAGTTATAGCCGTCCCACTTTTTACGTATCACACCTGATCCGTTTAGCGGGTACTGACCCGGTCAGATACTATGTATGTATAATGTATGTATATATATGCATATGTAATTTTTTATATGAGGTAACTTACTTCTTGCTTGGGGATTTGAGAATGATATCTATGGCTATTAGTCGCGCTTGTGATACTGTCTATGAGGCACTTTAAGAAGCATCAGGGAAAAGAAGAAAAAAAAACCCTCAAGTAGATATGTATAAGGCAAGCTAATTGCCAATCAACTGAACACGCCTACCAGCTATTATGATATTTATGAACAAAACGAGTATCTGCTGCCGAAATGGTTGCTCGTGGTTGATCATGATTCTTCCTACACTTTGGTCTGTCCTGTTATATCACCTGTCACAGCGCAGGAATATTCTATTAAATTCGAACCGTGCATACCTGACAACATATGAGCCATGGGAAAGTCGAATTCATCCAGAAAGCGATTATATCTCGCAATGCTAGATGATCTGAAAGGGCATCACACTTTTGTCGCTATCGTATGATTTGACTTCTACTCCGTGCGCATTGTAAACAATACTGTAAATCCCGATTCGTTCCTTAAGTGCCACTGCGTTTATCCATCTCAATGCCGTCATTGGGCTTCATCCATCACATCCCTGGAGTTCGCTAGCGGTTCCATGTTCATCGAGATTACCTCAAGATCGGCAGGAGAGGCGCCAAAAGAGCCCATGGGGTACATATATCTACGGCCCACCATAAGCGCTATCATGTTGGTCGGCTACATCAACTTACACGCGAACATTAATGAATTCATGTCGACAAGGCCAACGAATATACGGTAATGAAAAGGGCTACATGGACCCCTAATCGCAGAGAAGCACATGCAACCTGAACATACCAAGGTCTGGGGGAGCCGTGGCCTTGCCTTCTATCCTCTAGCCTCCCCCCGCCCGACATCCCTGGATCTGATTTGATATCTGGTAAGTGCTTGGCATACATTGCAGCCCACTCACATACGAATTTTACAGTCGAGGCTAGGTAGACTAGTCCCTGCAGCTTTATCACAACCCATTGTTGTGATTCTAGCACCAATGGCGGCATAGGTAGAGATGCCGAGCAGATTGCAACAATATTAATGTCAGTATGGCCGCTAATAAAGTGGTGTGGCCCTCGGCGCTTCTTGATTAATTATCGTGATACCGTAGCTCCACACACACGTCCTCTAGGCGCAGTATAAATGCGTCCATACTGCTCTATGGATGGTGGGACAATAAGCCTGTACGAGTATCGCATGGTAGTCAAGAGACAAGATGGTCTCGCGAGTCAGCATCATGGGCATTTCTAAGTTAGTCATAACAGCTTAGTAACGAAGAAAGCTGAGATATATCTTCTACGTCTATTGCTAGGGATATCCTTTCGAATTCGGAGCCAGTAATGAGACATGCTTGAGTACATGCTTCCAAAAGCGGAAAACATATACGGATAGAAACCGTTGGAAACGTCAAAAACATTAATAAAAGGCTTGGAAAGCAGAGTATTTAACCGGGACAAACGACAAACATTAGCGTACTAGTACACAGAAGTTAAAAGCCCCTCTCAATCCTTGTCGATGATCTCATCAAGCATTGCTTCCCCAACGGACCCACTAGCACAGTCTTAACACCTATGTACCTCAGGTAGCCAGCAAATCGGAGCCAAGCTAAAAACCACTCAAACTCCTTAGGACGAACACATTGCAACTTTCGAATGTGGGTCCAAGGGGTTTCAGGGTTGCATTCAATCGACTCTTGGGTCATCCCGCTTTTATGATTACGTATCCTGGCTCGACTATTCTATCTTCCTTTTGCATTTTATGTATTATGTGTCGAATTTTGACCTCCAACTCCAATGCCTCCTCACGACTTTCTCATACCCTTGCTTCACCAATTCACGGAGGGTTGCGGGGTCTTGGTCTACAACTTTACCTCAACTTTACTTGACGCCACCCCGTCGTTTTGTCTAGTGGCAACGCGGCCTCGCTCATCTACCGTGCCGTATAATGTGTTTGGAAGAATCGTTGAGGAGAGGAAGCAGTTCCTTGACCAATCACTGCTCAATCCTCCTGTCAAAGCTTGGCATGTCGATCTCATATCCTATGACGCACTAACTTGGACCAACATAGCAGCGGCCAGGTTCGCCATTCGTGTCGAGTGCTTCCCCAGGTTTTACGTCGCAATCTTAGTTTATGTTGTACAAGAACCCAGATTCGTTCTCAGCCTTATATTGGATGAGACACAAAACCGTTTTTTTCGTTGACCCAGACTGATAGTATCAACGTTCTTTTCAAGGACGTCAACCATATTAGAGACAATGCCGGTATTAATGAGCGAATTCATAGGAAATTGCCCTGCGAATAGTCCTAAAGTTGCATTTCCATCATCCTGGTGACAAGTGTCATCCACTTCAAAGCAGTGTATCTTTTCTAAATATGAACAAACTCTTTACCCCAGCTTTGTCAATTTCCTCCTTAACCGATAGCAGCGTGACTTAGCCGAGGATCCAGAATAACAACAACCTTGCTGTCAAGCGGCCAACCGTTCAAGCGGGACCTCCACTCTCTTGCATGTCACTGAAGTTTACGGTTGATCTTTTGACACTCGGACCAAGCAAGATCCACTCGCCCTTGAAAGATTGCTTGCGACTCCGTCCCTCAAGATAAGGCCAAAGTTCGTGTCAATTCATTGGACAGGATAGTGAGATTCAGCATAAGCAAGGCTGTGCATTCTCACTAGATTTGTTGCCGTTGATAGTCAGGCAGAGGACGGCCCACAAGTGTCGGGAGAACAACACACGATGTTCCTGGACAGCTGTATCAAGTTCTGTAACCAGCTTAGTAAAGCTCATACTGTCCTAAATTCTCACTCCTTATCTTGCCAGGGAGATTTGAGGCCGCCTGCCCGCATCCAATCTGGATCATGAATTTTTCCCGTTCCGTTGGGTTTAATCTCGATTCTTCCGGTGCTAGCGGGCCGATTATGCAGCAAGCTGAATTATTTCTTTGGGGCTGCTGTGGGGCACGCACGTGCCCTATTGACTTAAAAGGGAAGGAATCTACTGTACCACACTTAAGAAAAACAACATCAATACCACCTATTATCCCACATTTGGTGAGAGCTAAAGATTCGATTCTTTTGTGCCGTTTGGTTTCCCAGCATGGCTATCCGTTGAAATTCCGTTGAGATGTCGAAAATATCAAGAACACACTCCGGCAACAGCATCAAAAAATCTATACCTTACTCAGAATGACACCCGACTCTCGCGTCTCCCTCGCTCAAGTGCGGCAACCTCCCTGTGTCGATTATCCCACGGTACCAATACGGATATTTGAGAACGCTGAATTCGAGTCTGGTATAAGTGTCGTCTGGGGCGTGTACGGGGTTGTTCACTGGGTAGTGGCACACGTATAGTGACTTACAGGATCACTGTGGTTTATTATGGAATGATGGTTGAAGATACGGTTGATGGGTATGATGGATGGGGATCGAGCGCGGAGACCCGGCTTGGAGGAGAGGAGAGCGTAGAGAAGGCAATGCATTCGAGGAGGAGAGCTTTGAGATACTAGACAGTCACCCGGACCCTTTGGCGTTGTGTAGGCGATTCGGGAATGCCCTCATCGTCTAGGGAGGTTTGGCCGTGTGTGGGGCACGCACGTGCCCTATTGACTTAAAAGGGAAGGAATCTACTGTACCACACTTAAGAAAAACAACATCAATACCACCTATTATCCCACACTGCCTATCTGATGCTAACTCGCTACATTACTCTCCGACACAAGGGGTAAGATCTAATTCTGACCTTGTCAGTTCATGAAAAAGGACCGATGAAATTTTCACTCGTCTCGATGCGATGGCACAGTTTTGTTTCGTTCAGCATCGAGATATACAACGTGTTGGAATCCGTTGTCACGGTTGCTTGAGAGGAATCCGCCATAGTATCTGCTTACCTTCCAGGATCTTTTTTCGGGTATCAGGCAACTAGCGGCGCCATCTCCCGGCCTGTTGATCGTCAGTGGGGCCGATTTATCCCGATGTCTTTCAAAACGGTTGAATCTTCCATATTTACATTCTCAAGATGGATCCCGCCAAGTCACGATACCCGTCAATACTACATCGAATGAAAACATCCATGGATGGCTCATGGCTTCTCATGGTATTACCCATTCTCCCATCTTTTCTGGACGTGCCTGGGAAAACCAGTCATTCTCTCGGCTCATTTCAAGTCATGTTATCGAATCAAAGCAGTCTTCCAGGGGGAGGGAATTAAAACAGCATCGGTAATGCAACGATTTTCATTTCAATCTGCTAGCTAGCCACGAGAACAGGGAAATCACCTTAATACCCGCCTCGCGGTCTTTCCTATAGCTAGTAACTTTATAGCTTCGCCTTAACGCAGCGCATCTAATAACAGCAACTCTTGATCATGACTACTGCTCCAGTACTTTCGTATCGCGGAAGCTTCGCAACCCGAGTTGGGGAGGAACTATTATCGTATCTATGTCGTGTTTATGTCATCATCAACTACTCCCAGGACGCCATCTCTAGAAAAGAAAGAAAGGGCGCAAGAGCCAGTGCCTAATCCTCACGACTCATCATATCCGAGAACTGCGCCTCAATCTCCGATCGTTGGCGGCCGTATTCGGTGAAGAGTTGTCGCATATCCTGCTCGAACTTCAGGCGGAGCTCCTCAAGACTCGCCATCTTCCGTTCCTGCCGTTGACGGAATCGTTTCTTGCGTTCTCTGCGCTCCTTCTTGTCCATAGGCACCTTGCTAGTGCGAGGCCTCTCCTCGGCGTGAAGCTGCGACTCCTGTTCATGTATGTCTTGGTTGTTAGCTGCCATATTGCCGAGATCGAATTCCAGCTCCCTATCGCTAGGGAGGCTATTAGCCGCAGGGTAAGCAGCAGTGGCGCCTCTCTGGTATTTGTCGAATGCGTCTAGATCTCGGATACCGTCTCGCTTGAGAGTCTCGTCTACGTTGGCATCCGTAACGATCTCGGGCCAACCATATGCTTCCACTGCCTCATGCAGGACAGCACCAAGCTTGTCGGCAGGAACACGCTTTTTCGATGTCGCCCAGGCAAGCGAGTGAGATGTCTGGCGGGCGGTGTATTGCGCAAGGGTGGCCTCGTAGTCGATTCTTGGGAAGGCGCTAGGTCTCATCTTCTTAACCTCGAATCTCTCCTTGTTTTGGGGGCTGGCAAGGATCTGCTCGGTGGTATGGTTCTCCTTTGTGTAGTTGATCTGCATGACTCTCCGGTAGTAAAGCTGGCGTGAGGGCTGTGCCTTGGGGACGAATATGGTTCGTATATGTCGCTCTACGTACCATTTATACTTGTCGCAGTGTTGCTGATTGATGTGAGCAACGATTTGCTCTAATTCTCGATCGCGTTCCGGAGAAGCTGGTGCTTTGATACTAGCCTCCATCTCAGTCCAGGAGCGCAAGGTGTTGCGGCCGGTGTTGCGGTGGTTTGTCTTATATTGCTTAGGCAGCTGGCTGTCGACATCGGCGCTACGAGTGTTGTGCTTGTTGCAATTCGTGGGTTCATTATTGACCTCGACTTTGCTTTCTTTCTCTTCCACCCCCATCTCTATCTCCATATCCATCTCCTCTTCGACCTCGCCATCTCTCTTCACCAAAACCTTGTAATCTTCATCGTCATCTTCTTTCACATCCATGTCCATCCTGGTGTCCCAGTATCTGTGGTCATCTTTAGGGGTAACTTTATCCTTGGCACCATTTCTGCGGCGCAATCCTGTCGCGTGGATCGCCATGGGATTGAGAAGATATGTCAATCGATTACGCGTTGGCCGAAGACTGGTAGGCACCTGGGTAGTTACAAATGCAAGGTCTGCGTGTTGGGAGTTAATGGTGGTAGGTTCTAGATCAATATCAGCTGAAAAGAACTGGGGCGTTTCTTCCTATCGATTGAATATACTGGAAATATCCGAAGTGCAGTAAATAATTGAAGTGTATCAACTATTCCTGCTGGTAATCAATAGGGGGTAACAAGGTAGGTAATTACATGTATGTAGTCGACGGTGGAGGTGAGTATCGCATCTTGGAAAGATTCTAGAAGTTGAAGTAATAGTCGGCAAGCTTAGTGTCACTTGACGCCAGCGTGCCTTCCTTAGGAGTGCATGATTAAGAAGATTAAGTTCAAACCACTGTGATACAAAGTATGTGCCTTATGGTAAGTTACTACCTATGGATAGGGGTTAGTGGGTAGGAACCCCCAAGATTTAAATCTCAGTCGTGACTAACTCAGGTTGGATAGAACGAAGCGTTTCTGTATGAAGTGAGATAGGTATCTTCTACCCTAGTCCGAACGAGGCAGGTAGAGTCCTCAACATTCTATGTAGGTATATTCTGTCTAGTTTGAGGAAGTAGTCAGGTAGTTCCCATGATGTTGTAAGTGATGGAAAGCCCAGTGTCAATAAGTACATGTAGGTACATTTCATAATTATAGCAGCTTTATACATGCGATATATACCTGGATGGATGTATACATCACGCTTTGACAACTAATTTCTTTCCAGTAAGCGCAAAACGTAACGCAGTAATAAATACTGCGGTCCCTACGAAGAGAAACCCAGCGAACAACTGCACCCCGAGCCAGTTCCCAGTGGCACCGAGTATGGCCCCCCCGATAGGAGCACCAATCAAGGAAGACAGACCATTAAACACTGAAGACATGCCTAAGCGAGTTCCAAGGCGGCTGAGATCGGGGGTGAATGAGGTAAGTACCACTGCTGGCAGGGCCACGATGCTGCCAGTGAAAAAGCCGAAAAAGGCGGCGAACGCAATATTTCCCGGTCCTGAGTTGGTGTTGATCCAACCGAATTCTGTTATAGCCGCTAGAACGATGCTCATGAGAAACGTATGAACAGGGCCAATCCGATTCGCGATAAGGGACGGTGTTAATCTGCCCAACACGGACGCGGCGTTGAGTATGGCGACTAAATACAGTGCCACGGTCTGGCCTTCTAACCCGTGCGAGAGCGCATAAGTTTGGAGGTAGAAGATGGGCACAAAGAATGCGATGTAGCTCAGACAGATGCCGACGCAGTAAAGGACATAGGGAGGCTCTCGGAATGCCTGCAGATCGAGAAGTGAGCGGACTTCAACCGCGGCGGTGCGTCTCCGCAGCACAACAAGGGATATTGATATCGTGGCGAAGGAGGTGAAGCCCATGATGCGAGTCGCCCATCCAAAACCAACACGGGGTACCAAGCCTTGGAACATGAGAGGGTAGATAACGCCGCCAAAGCTGCTGCCGGAAGTGACGATTCCTAAGGCTAGGGCCTTGCGCTTGGAGAAGTATTGCGGTATGATTGCAACAGACGGAATATACAAACATCCTGTCCCTATACCTATGCACACAGCTTGTGCAAGCATTACCTGCCAGTATTCTTTGCAAATGCTGGTCATCATCATGCCAAGAGTCGCTAATACTAGGCCAGAACATAGGAGAAACCGCAGGTATCCAGCATCGTAGAGAGGGCCACTAAACACGCCGACTGCTAAGAGCAAGAATGATTGAAGTGATCCGATCCATGATATGGCCGAGGGCGACATATGCCGAAGCAGATTAGTTTCGTAATAGGTTTGGAACACCCCAAACGTGTTTATCATGCCCCTAAACCGTATGTCAATTACTGAGAATCCGTTGAAGGTCCACTATCTAACCACATACCACGTATTGAATAAAAGCGCAAACCCCCCTATAACCTGAAGCCATGCTATTAATCCCCCATCGGGCGGGATAGCCCCATCCGAATCAATGACTTCGGCAAATCCCGCCTTATTTTCATTCTGATTTGAACTTTGATCGCTTGGAGCGATCCCATTCTCGAGAATATCTTCCGATTGACAAGGTGGTTTAATCATTCCTATCACGAATTAGAACTTAGAATCGAATACCGCAGTGGGCAAAAGGGGAGGAGTCTTGTGCAATTCGGGGTGGTTATAAGGGCGTATATCGATTTATAATATCTCCACAAAATTTAACCACGAACGCCAACAGAAGCTTAGCAATCCCGACGACAGTGACAGACCGTGAGCGGCACGGCACGGTACGGCCAAGGGTTCTTCGGCTTCGGCTTCGGGTTAAACAGCGAGAAACGCTTACAAATTAATATGGAATGGCACAACTCGAACTGGTTTGTGAGTGGGGATTTAAATTTCGAGTTGAAGCTGACGCTATCGTCAATCGTGGTGTTGGTTGAAAATCGTGGATCTAGTCAAAGCGGCATGCCCTCAAATGCGACAAACCATATAGTGAGATGGCCAACTTCTTGCAGAGGAGCTCACCAACAGAATTAATTATCCTACCTAATTCGAGTCCTAATTGGTCTTGGCACTGCTTAGTACCTATTATACTTACGTGAGGCAGCCTCCAACTTAACATCACTAGATTTAAAATCATTTATTAATAATACAAGTGCCTGTCTACCCTAATACGAGGTTAGCTGAATGAAGTATGCTAAAGTTTCCGTGAGCTTCCGACATAACTTCTGTGAATACTTGGTGCCTCTGGCTAACGACAAATGTCGAAAGAAAAGAGAAGAAGTCCCAAAGGAGCATGAATGGCCGCAACACTTTCGACATGTCGTGAGGGAAAAAGGATGAGCCCGTACCTAATCAGCGTTGGTACTCTTGCTCAAGATGGCCTGCTGCCCAACGCAGACTTGTTAAATTGCGTACGATAGAAACGCACATCTAATTCAGCCACTCTAACCCTGCGTAAAGGTACTGCTTCGCATATCACCCTGGCTCCTAATCTTTCTGTTGCTGTTCTGGATGTCGAGCTGCGACTCCTAGGGATGATTGATTAGTAGATAGAAGAGAATATTATGGGAGGGTAGAGTAAGGGGCTATCGAGTACTTTAGATGGGTATTGGTCGACCGGAACTCCATCTGATTTAGCGACTATATTGGCTAGGATGCGGATGTTGTGGCTGAATGTGAAATTTTCGTTAGCACAGAGCCGACTTTGATTTAAAGTAGCTATAGAAAAGTTCTTTAGGAGATCGTCGATTGGACATGTAATATGATCGAATAGCTGGTCATGTTGTGCTCCATCGTGGAGGGAGAACTTGAACTTTCGTCTGATGGAGATTCTGTTTTTAAGCTTCTTTACTATATCACGTATCTTCTCGTGTAGCAATGTTGCCGTATGGTCAAGGATACCTTCGTCATAGGAGGCAGAGCTGGGCTGCGACTCTGGTTGATATTTTGATTTGTCGAATTAAAATTAATTCAAGATGATTTTATGGATTGGGATATAGTTAGCGTTGCTCTTAATAGCTGAGTGTAGGTCTTCAGCACTGCGCTTTAATTACCTCGAGGTAGGTATCTAGGCACGTAAGAAATCGAGTAAGAGCAAGTCTAGTGTCCGAAGCATGCCCGAAAAGGTAATACATAATCCTTGAGCATAATTCCGATGGCGCGAGAGGCGTCCCAGCCAATGCTAGGGAAACCTGCAAGAGCCCTGTAATATGCAGATTCTCACAGAATGTTAGATTACAGGTGGTACGTAAGGCATAATAGAGATTTGCTTCGAGCAAGTTCGTATGGATGTGGCTTATTTGATATCCACTCACAGAGATGCAGTACATGGTGGCCGCTGTGGCGTTTTGCACAATTCGGTAAGTCCGTCCGTCAGCTTCAAGGAAAAATAACACATCATAACGGAGGGAGAATCCCCTGCTACGTATGTGGTTTAAATACCTCCTTGGGGTCGTAAATATCAGTTTATTGGCATAATCTTAGCAAAAAGAGAATCACTGCACGATAGCTTCATCAGCTAGTGAAAATGGGTGACTCGGATGTGGTAATAGCAATTACCGCAGTGGTTCTGGTGGCCTGTTTGGTATTAGTTGTACTTTGCCTTTGTCATCACGATACCCGCCGTAAGCATGTATATATCTACTTCATATGCGCGACTTATCTTTGGCTAATTTCTTGACATGAAGCTCCAAGACGAAGGCCACCTCGTCCTGGTCTACCTTATCCTCCCTATCCTCCCTATCCTCCTTATCCGCCGTTTCCCCCTTATCCTCCACCCGGTCCTCCTGGACCACCCGCACCAGTTGGTCCTACCCGTATCCCATCCCGCCCCGATCAACCCCGCCCTCCTGGTCCACCTAGTGGTCCCCGTCGTACTGTTGTGCCAATTGGTGGCCGTGACCGAGGCCCCCCCCCGCCGCCGCCGCCGCCGCCTCCACCGCCTCCGCCACCCCCTGTGCGATGGCGTGGCTAAGATATTATACAACCAAGACACCTCAATTTCATGTTTAATTTCAGCACAATCACTTGTCGGAATTAACTGAGAATACCTGTATACATTTTCTCTGGTTTATTTGCGACCTCTGTGGTTATGCCATTATTCACCATCTGAAGTTAATTAGTGAGCATTATCCCATCTCGTCGTGGCTCATTCTACTTTCTGACCACGCAGTCAGCCATAACTACAGTTACATTAGCAGCAACATCGAGCGAAGGCGTAAAGATTATGGTCTTGGCTTTACACAATCAGGCTATCAATATGTTAACAATCGAAGCCCTTTCTGCAACTAAAATAAGGGGTGGAGATTACTCACCTCGAGGCCATCGTATTTAGTAATCGGCTCCGAATACTCATCTGCAAAGTATACCTCGTCCGGTTCTGCATACTGCGGTTGTGTGGCCTGTGGTGGATTTGCTTCTTGACAAGGAATTTGCCAGTCAACGCCGGCCCTCGGTGGCCCTACCCCTGCAGGTGCACCCTGTCCATCGTTCGGCCAGTTCACCCCTTTAAGTCTCTGAGCCTCTTGCAGCAAATACGCTTTAGCGTTCGGTACTGTAGTCAACCCCTTGGCTAAGTACATGGCGACGATACCTGCCACTTGGGCCGTAGCGGGCGACGAGCCGGAATTTCTTACGTAGTTGTTCGTAAAGCTAATGCCGGCACACATGACATATTGGCCGATGGCGTATATGGACAGGATATTTCGGCCAGAGCTGTCAATGAAGGTAGAGTGCTCCCATCTATTAGACGTATGGTCAGCGGCGCCCACGACGATCATTTTTGTATTAGCGCCGCCGTTTTTGCGGGGTGTCCGGTCCGCGAGGTCGTGGTCCTCATAGTTACCACTGCTAGCAACGGCTACTATATTCGCCTGTTCAATACGCTGAAGAAGGTCGGCAAATGGGTCGACTGTATTCTCCGGCTGTCCTGCAGCCACCCTAAGATCCTTTACCTGGAAGCCAAAGGACATGCTCAGGACGCCGGCCTGAACACCACTTCGCGCCTTGTCATCGAGAGCTGTGGCAATGGCTCTGACTGCGTCTGCGAGAGTCGGAGCAATACTACCGTCTACCATAAACTTTATGGGGACAATGCTCGCCTGCTTAAAGGAGCCTGCGAAAGCGCCGCCCACGCAAGAACTCATACAAGTACCGTGACCGTCAGTGTCTGTCACACCTTCGACCGGGGGGTTCTGAGTGGCGTCATAGGAGATTTCAATCCTCTTTGTAATATCCTAGAGTCTAATGTGAGTAGGCTCCAAGGTTGGAGGCGCCGGGCTTAGCTTACCTCGTGACCTAGCTTAGCCCCTGTATCTATAACATATACACGAACACCAGGGAGTGAATCACCCTTCTCGAATAGATAGTGTTCAAATCCGAGGTCTTGGAGAGACAGGTTAGTATGATCCCTAGAGAACGACAACTATAAGGTATTTATTAATAACTTACAGCTCCCCGTGAGTCCCTTTTGAGCCCAGGTCGCGGTAAGCCAGTCGAGATGGAAAGGGTATGGGTAGTCGTTTTCCGCGTTATTGTCGAGTCTGCCGGCAACCCATAGGCTTCTATAAGGATCGGGAATGTCGCGCTTTTCAAACATGGTCATATTTCGTCCCAGATCTTCAGAGCTGGATCCCGGTTCCGCCCTTTTATCCACCACATTGATTGGCATGTTGTCTCTCTTATCCGTCGGCGAATTGGCCGTTGTTTCAGCTTCGCCATCAATATTGACACTTAACGTCGAGACAATCTTGTTACCTTGGAGATTCTCTACATCGCAATCGTCAAGTTCAGCGACCAAAGCGCGGAAATTGATGGAATCGAAGATCATCTGTTGAGTGATAGCGGTATCATTGATCTTGAGCTCATTCACAAGTGCGTCATATTCGTCTCTAGTAGAATCATGGGTTGTTAGCACAACAACTGGGGTTGGCGCTTGTGTCGGTGAACAGGTTGTTGTCGTAGTCGATGTGGCACTGGAAGTCGTCATAACTGTCGTGCTCTCGGGTGGTATTATTATTGTCGTCGTTCCAGGCCCGGTACTTCCTCCGCCATGATGGAAGATCCCGAATAGAGTGACAATGGTTAAAACTAGAGTGAGTAGTTAGAGATGTATGGATACGAACTCTTGGGAGGGGTAATTTACATATTCCTGTAGCTACAGCTGCACCGGTGGCTGCACCAGCTTTACCGATCGTGCTGACCTGTAGTCATGATGATTAGATAAATATTGGTATGTAGGAGTTTGAGGTTTGCTAATTACCGCGCTGCCTGCTACGCTCAAATCTCCGTCTAGATCTAATAGTGGCGAGCCGGATCCGCTGGATTCGGCACTTGCTATGCTTGCCGCATCACTTGTGGCCGCATCTGATACTTGGCTTAAGACTTCGCTTGCTTCTTGAGCTATTGTGCTTGTTAATACAGACTACGTCTTGTAACTGTCGGTTTTATAACGTACTTGCTTCGCGGAGTTGAGTCAGATTATCCGAGGTGACCTGTGTAAATAGTCAGTTACGATCTAGTGAGGCTGCAGAAGGGAGAGCCGTTGATAGGATCTCTTACTAAGGGAGATGTCGGTCTCTGAATGTCTTCGCTGGCGCCAACTAAAAACAGACGATTGCCGTTCCTAGCTGCTCTATCTGATATGCAAAGTCATGCGTTAATAGATGCAGTAACTTAAAATACAGGTTATACACTCGGTGGCCGATCTTACCTAGCAAGTCTCGAACTACTTGTAACTGATTCGCGTCGTTTGTGATCTCGCGCAGGAGGATTGTTTCGGTTTGTGACTGCCGAGCAACTAGTCTTCCATTCAGGCTTCTCTTCTTCTGGTTACGGAGATCCTTCAGTTGCTGGATGTGAGACTTGTAGTCATTGATAGCATCCAGAACTTGAGTTAGAGTTGAGTTATACTCTTGGAGCACATCAGCGAGTTGATCAGCCGTTGGATCCACCCAGTCAGAATCTTGATAGACTCCAATGCGATTACCAGCACCGCAGACTTCAGCTGGATTCCCAGAGCAGGCTTGGTTACAATCGGTAGGATTCGAAGCAGAGGCGCCGTGCAGAGTGTTTCCGACGAAACACTGAATTCCGAACTCCACACCAGCAAACCGCCAGGCCCCATCATCAGCAAATTCGATGCACTTCTCAACTGTCATGTCATTTCCGCTCATACTATCGGCGACTAACACTCGGGGGTTCTCTTGGTCAAAGAAGCAACCAGTATTCGAGAAACTTCCGATGGACGGGACGACTGTGGGAGTTGGTGGTACTGTCGTCGTATCTGTGGGGGATGTAGTTGGTGCTGTTGTAGGACTTGTGATGGACGTAGATGGAACTGTTGTGGGACTCGTGATGGATGTAGATGAGGCTGTGGTGGTCTTTGAGGTTGAGCTGTGACCTGGGTCAACATATGATTTGTTTTCATAAATTGCGAGTCTTCGAGCTCCGCCGCAGGTCTCAGCGGAGTTTCCAGCGCAAGCTTTGGTACAACCGTCAGACCCAGACGCCGTGAGGTTAGTACCGAAGAAACATTGACTATAATCCCAAGTCAGTCGTGTCATGAGAGTGAATACCTGTTTATAGTGAACCTACTTTCCGTTCTCAAGGCCGGCGTACTTGGCGTTCCCAGCTGTTGCCAACGCAACACAGCGTTCGACTGTCATAGAAGCATCTTGATTCTGATTGGGAAGTACTCTGCTCGCTGGATCATCAACGAAACATCCGAGATAAGTGAACGATCCAACTTCTGGGGGTGTCGTTGACGGATCCGAGTAGTCTTTATTGAGATAGACATTCATGCGATTGCCATCTCCGCATAACTCTTTAGCATCACCACCGCACGCCATCGTGCATTGCCCGCTTGCTTGAGTTGAAGTCGAGCTCAGGGTATTCCCCCAATAGCATTCGCTACGTAAAACTGCATTAGTTATCCTAGATTCATTATAGCTTATTCGCGGGGTTGGGACTTACGTTGAGTATTCCATGGCAGCATATTTGTACCCTGCCGCGAGCTGGACGCACTTCTCTACCGTCATGCTAGGGCTTTTGGAGGAGCCCGCAGTCAACCCTCTAGCTGACTCGCTATCGGTATAGCAGCCCAAGGAAGAGAATGGGCCAACTGAAGGTTTCTCCGATGCAGGTTGGCTATACGCATTATTCAAATACAAGTTGATGCGGTTACCTCCACCGCACAGCTCGGACGGGGATCCCGCGCATTGCATGTCGCAGCCAGAGTCTTCCTTCGACGCTGTGGGCGCTAGGTAGTTTCCGTAATAGCATTCTCTAAGTGACAAAATATTCATCAGCGGTGCGCATCGTCTAGGGGAATGTGGATAAACCTACTTTCCATATTCAACAGCAGCGTATTTGAACCCAGCAGCAGCATCACAACATACTTCCACCGTCATTGAGGTGCCGCTTGGTGCAGTATATGTGTTTGGAAGACTACGTGCGCTTGCCGAATCCGAATAACAACCTTGCGTCACCCATGTATTATAGCTGCTCACCTCTTTAGGCACAACATTGGAAGGGTTCACGTAGAGACCCATCTGTCCTGTCAAGCCTCCACATGCTTCCTGCTGGTTTCCAGCGCACCATGCCGTACATAGGTTGGCATCCTGCTGGGTTGAGACTGAGTTGATGCTATTCCCCCAATAGCATTCACCGTAATATTCTACGCCAAAGTACGTGGCACCTGCAGCTGCGGCCTTGGAAGCACACATCTCTACCGTCATTTTGTCATAGTCTGTAAACGAACCACCCGTCAAGGTCCTAGAACTCGATGAATCTGAGTAACAGCCCTGATAAGTGTATTTGCCTGTACTTTTGACCGGATTGGGGACAGGCTGATCCTCGCAGTACCAGTAGCTTGAACTTGGACTGGGATCGAGGCAAATATTTCCCCCAGGCCCTCGAGGGTCCGCGTAGATAAGAACCTCTTTAGATCGAGTCAACTTCGGGTTCGTATAATAATTAAAGAAGTGGTTGGGTTAACTCACGATTTTGAGCAGGACATGGGTTTGAGGTCGGACAACTGTGATGGCCATCCGTAGGTGCTAGTGGCACCCAAGCAGCACTTCGGGTTGGAAATGGACAGCAGACAAGAGAATCTTGGTTGGTGCACACATTTCCGCTCGAGTCTTCAAAAGTACGAATGTGTAATGTCAATCCAGATGGGCAAGAGCCAGTACCACAGCCTGTGTGAACACAGCCAGGGTAAAGATAAGATGGTGCTGGTACCCCCCCTTGCCCATAAACAAAGTATGGAAGAGAGAGTGCGGTAAGGAACTTGAAAGCCACCATCTTTGTGAAGTCCGGTTTTGGGTCACTACCTAGGTACAGGACGTGATCTTGATCGTGTTCTTCATGGTGGCATAGATGGGGTTCTCTCTTTATTATAACTCATTCGTATTAAAACTTGAGAGCTGTATGGTTAATTATTGCAATAACTAGATAGCTGGTTTGAGGTGAGGGACGAAATCTAGATCAGCCTAGATGAAAGAAAAGGCTTACATACGATTCCATGTCCGAGTATGCACATGATGGGTATAATTTTCGCTACTATGGAGTCCAATGCGGCTCCGCTTAGGCCAGGGGATGATATAATATTGTAGAATGAGGTTACGCCTGTAACCTCGTAGCCTCTCTTCCAATGATGTTCTTCTTCGGGCTGAGACCCTTTAACGGTCTAGAGGCCATCATCTATACATAGAGTAAAGCTTACTTAACTGACAAATAGTGGATATTTACTCTTTAGTCTCAGGGGAGAAAGTCGATTCTGGCGTCAGCAATAAATCTGGGCGGCGATACTGTCGCATGACCTAAAAATTACGAGTTGTTGATTATAAAGTTAACATGGGGATAAGTTTTTTTTTTATGTAACTGTAGTACCTTTGCATGTTGTATAGCTAAAGTCGCCTCACATGCCATCTAATGTCAGGGTCTTTTCTCGGGGGACCTTGTCGCATGAGAGCGTCACATTGAAAGTGGTGCCGACAGAACCCTTTCAACGTCTAAGTAATATAGTCAATAGCTTATCAATACCAATGAACGGGTATTTCTTTGACATCGTAACTAATAATAAACCATCGTGGAACGTTGTATTGGTTTACGTTCCTTGGTAAGCGCTGAATTAAGTCTAAGTTGCTCAGAGGTCAAGGTTATTAGAATATGAAAATTGCAACTAGGTCGGATATGTGTTCTAGATTCAACATTAATCGTGCTATCGCGGACATAACCGGCGGTGTTTCCTAAGTCGAAAGGCCCGCGAATTTTTTTAAAGGGTAAGCAGCTGAAAAGTATAGCCTTGTCTTTACCCATAGCTCATCGTACGAGGGTCTCGGCTAGGAAATGCGGTCCGTTGCGCCTCTACAATGTCTTGCAATGGCAATGATACTTACCTAGTCTAAGATTTAGGGGAAGGGAATAGCGTAGATGACGAGAGATCTGTGAACCTAAGGTATGGCCTGAAATGTAATATAAAAGGTCTTGAGACCAGTAGATTTTTATAATCATGCAACTCCAAGTTCTCCCTCGTTTCCTCACATCTTCAAGAGATAATATGCTCAGCCGCGCACTTATAACCTCCCTTGCCACCCTCCTGGGCTCTGCGGCCGCCATGCCTTCCCCAGCGGACTTCATCGCTGGTCCCGGTATAGAGATTAAACTCGATTATGTCCCCCATGAGCAAGGCATCGAAGTCAGTCATACCACTCTGGGAACTCCTTATCTAACAAATCCCTTGAACAAACTGGGACCACTAACGCCAGGCAGGCTGTTGATATTTCAAACGCTACTATCCATGCTCGCGATAATATCTTCTTTCAGGGCACGTTCTGGGAGAACAAAAATGAAGGTGGTGCCTCGTATAACTGGGGTATGCCCAGCATTGGAGCCGGATACTATCTTAAAGACGGCTGGAACGATCGAGTCTCCAGTCTGTATCAGGCATATGGACCTGCTATCACCGGCGATGGATATTTGTGCTGCAGATGGGTGAGTTTCGGATCCAGATTAAATACCTTAAGAAAAGTAAGCTAACGCGGGAATTCTAGTACAACGACTACGATGGCTCGAAGTGCTATGGCAGCTCGCTCACTGTGACAGGAAAAGGCTACATCAACTATGTTGGCGATGCCCAGAACGACCAAATCAGCTGTGGTGCTTGCTGGAATTACCAGGGGTTCTGCTAAGTCGTCAAGTATCTACCTGTTAATAGGGACTTTAAAAAGATATGCCCTTTTTGACACTACGACTTTGACGAATATGGTAATTAGAGTTTGTCAAATATATTGATAACAAATTTGAGACAATGAAAATAAATCGCGACGGTTGTTTGGCATGTGTAGCTTAGGTGCCTAGATAGTTACGCATCTTGTTGATATTATCATTTACCTAATTCCTCGTTCCGCATCTTCAAGGGAATTCATGTTCTTCTGTTCTCATTCCACTTCTCCGGTAACCTCGAGCCCATACGAAACTCCCACAACTTTCTATCAAATCTACTTTCCTTTAGGGCTACTGCATCACCAGCATACTTAAAAGTGCTTCCAATAACCTGGCCTGGCTGCTTTCCGTCTGTAAAATCTATAAGGCAAGGCGCAAGTTCGTACGCGTTTGTCTCGTAGTACGCCAGGTTATACTCGTGCTCGGGCGATTTAACTTCGTAAGCCATCCCTGTGACTTCTTGGCCAGGCTCGCCGTCGATAAGCGCATTGTAATCTCCCCATTTTGTGAGCGAGTAGCCGATGATCTTGGCTGGCCGCATGATAGGCTTGTGGTCCAAGTCAAGAACCTGCTTCAGCATCTCGGGTCGTGTGAGAGTGCCATACAAAAAGTAAACCATGGGCGTATACTTTCGTGGCAATGTCAACGCAGTCGTAGTAGTTTCCCAGACCTCATCACCAGCTGCTTCAAGGTTACGGAGATATTGCGACGGTTTGTGATCCATGTGTTGTGCTTTGAATTGTGGAAGAACAAGCTAAGTCGTGGGAATTCTAGTTGAAGTTGATTTCGCCTGCTCGGTTTGTATTCTACGATAATATAAAGAAATAAAAATCATAAATATTCTATATTGACGTTGGTAGAGATAAATATATGATTCTTACATCACGGAAGGGATGTTGGTTGGCCGTAATATTGTGCATTAGCTGCAGCTGTGGACGCCGTCGTAGACAAACAATTTCACATCGGTAAACCAATGAAGACCCTTTTTGAAGAACTACCTAGGTACGCGTTACCTTGGAATGGCTTTGATGTGGACTTTGCTGGGTATCTGCACTTCTTTTCTGAGTGTAGAACGTATACAGTAGAGAACCCCGAACTGACCCCTGTAGATAGAAGTCTTGTGAATTGCCTATTTAGGAAATAATGGATTTGGCGTCACTGTAAGTTCCAATGTCATCTAGGCATTAGGGCAGACACTATTCTTTTCAACAAAATAGATGTGGTTTACTATGAGATGTATCATATATCAACTTTAAAACTACCCCGATTGCGGAAAAGACTTTTGAGTTGATCTTCTGAGAAGATTAAAAATACCTAGTTCAAAGGAGGAGTAACATTTCGGTTTTCTTTGGGTTCATTATAGCCATAGGAAAGCCGAACGTAAGCAAACCTGTCCGTGGCCACTCCGACAGATTTCTCATTCATTCGTTTTGAGGTAGATAGACTGTTCATTTCACCTATTCCAGCGCGTGACAAGGCAATTTTAGGCCCATTCCCACAAATTACTTAAACTCATCGTATCTCCTACTAAGGCGCCTCTACCAACGACTCAAAGCCTCGAACAATTTTCCGGACTACGAGTCGTTTCTGACCTTCAGATGCCGGCGAACTTCTTAAAAGCACCGATAAGACTACCCGTGCTAGCATCGTGACCTTGTCCGTTTCCAGGCTCGTCCAGTTCCTTGAGAATCTTCTTGGCGAGAACCTTGCCCAACTCGACACCCCACTGGTCGAACGAGTTGATGTCCCAGATTGCTCCCTCCGTGAATGTTAGGTGCTCGTAGTAGACGATCAGAGCACCTAGCTCAGCAGGTCCAATTACACCGCCCACTAAAATGCTGGTGGTCGGTCGGTTGCCCAGGAAGACCTTGTGTGGCACTAGTTCATCGGGGGTTCCCTCACTCTTAACTTGTTCGGGTGTCTTGCCAATCATGAGAGCTTCAGCTTGAGCGAAATAGTTGGATGCCAGCATCTTCTGGTGCAGGTTGTTGGAGATTGGGTTGTGGGACTTGGCGGCGAGGATGAAGTCGGTAGGAATCAGCTTGGTACCTTGGTGAACGAGCTGGAAGAATGAATGCTGGGCGTTGGTGCAAGGTTCACCAAAGAGAATGGGGCCGGTGGTGTACTTGGCAGGTGTGCCGTCAGATGTGATAGTCTTGCCGTTAGATTCCATTGAAAGTTGTTGAAGGTAGGCAGGGAAGCGGTGCAAGTATTGGTCAAAGCTATACGTTGTCAGCGGAATGTACATCAATCGTCTTGCCCAGCTGCGGAACTTACGGAGCAACTAGATGTGTTTGCGCGGCGAAGAAGTCGCTATACCAAACACTCAGTAGACCACCAAGGACGGGGATGTTGTCCTTCAGGGGAGTCTCGCGGAAATGCTTGTCCATCGCATGAGCACCAGCTAGGAACTTGTAGAAGTTTTCATAGCCGATGTACAGGGCGACACTGAGGCCGATAGCACTCCAGACTGAATAACGACCGCCAACCCAGCTCTCGAAGCCAAACATGTTCTTGCTATCGATGCCGAATTTGGTCACCTCGGACTCGTTGGTGGACAGGGCAACGAAGTGCTTGGCAATTTCTCCCTTCCCACCGGTCTTCTCGAGGAACCACGATTTCGCCGTGTTCGCGTTCGTGGTAGTCTCAGCGGTGGTGAAGGTCTTGGAGGCAACGAGGAAGAGAGTTGTCTCAGGGTCGGAGTCTGCGAGCGCTTCGGCTAAGTGGGTACCGTCGATGTTCGAGACAAAGTGTAGGGTCATGTCTTTTGCACCATAGTGCTTCAGCGCCTCAGTGACCATGACAGGTCCTCTACCGCATTGTTAGCAAGCTCATACGACGAGCGACGAGGGTTCCTGGTGAGTAAAATGTAAGTGCTACTTACAGATCTGATCCGCCAATACCGATGTTAATGATAGTTGTCAGCTTCTTCCCCGTGTATCCTTTCCATTCTCCACTTCGAACCTGCTCGGAAAATTCCTTCATGTGCTGTAAGACCTCGTTGACACCACCCTTGGAGTTCATGACATCCTTCCCATCCACCTTCATCTCCCAGCCGCCCACATTGCGTAATGCTGCGTGGTAGACAGCTCGGTGTTCGGTGAAGTTAATCTTCTCGCCCGCAAACATGGCATCGCGCTTCTTCTCGAGGCCAGCCTCTTCTGCGAGCTTCACGAGCAGATTAATCGTCTCTTCGGTGACGAGGTTTTTGCTAAAGTCAAACAGGATGTCGGTGCCGGAGGCGCTGTTGTGGAAAGTCTTGCTGAACTTATCGAAACGGGACGGGTCGGAGGCGAAAGCTTCCTTCAAGACAAATGTCTTTCCGACAGTCTTGTAGTGCTCTTCTAGAGAGGCCCAGGTGGGCAACGAAACTGCCTGAGGCATCTTGGCACGGAAATCGGGATAGGAGTGAGAAGGGAAAGGAATTGGAATTGGGTTGGTCCTGCGTCAAGCAGTTGGGTAGTTAGTATATTGCTATCTTTGAGATAGGGAATGTGAGAATATATAGAGAATATATCAAAGAAATAATTCACTCAGGGTATCGGTAGAAGGGTTGGTAAGAATTGTATGCGTGTATTATAGTTATCCGATCGTTTCAACGGATGGGAATAAGGAGGGGAGCAATGCGCGCAGCGGGGCAACCAGCAGATGTCACAACCGCGTTTCACTTACTTCAGGGAAGAAGAGGAATGATTATGCAGCTTGAAGTTTGGAGAAGTTAAAAAGAAAAGAGGATTAATGACGTTGGATATATAAACAGTTGAATTTTTCTACACAGGTTTATTTTTTGTCCGATTGAAGAGTTAAGGTAATAAGGTATATCTAAGGTGGGGGTTTCAACGGATGAGTGAGCGACATTTTCCAGCTCTCTCTTTCCTGAGCTACGGTACTACCTACCCATGCCCATGTTCGCTGAGCTACATACATACTACTATGGTCATTCCATCCCATCTACCCCGCGCTAGTGACGTGATGCTTTTGAAAAATATCGGGCGTTACGGAACATGTGCATGTTAGCATGTACCTCCACGGATATTATACTGGGTACATGTACATAATGCAGGTATGATGCATATGACTGGAGCTATGCACGGCGGTATCGCGGTGGCATCGGATGTAACTATCTTAATCTTTATAGAAACCAATGTCAACCTGATGAGTATATGTATCGAATACATCTTCCTAAAACTTGAGTTAATTACTTACCTAATAATACTGGCGAAATTAATAGGTATTGCTCAACCACATTCGGAGTCATACCATATATGTAGGTCTACAATAGTAAGCTTCGGCGTAAAAAGAACCAACCGACTATCTCGAATGAGAGGCTTCGTCAAAGTTGATAAAATACATATTCACTAGCAAAACAGGTACGTAGCACGATAGAAAATGTTGTTAAGAGCATCTTTCTTTTCCCCGGTCTCGATCTTCTCTATCTACAGAGTTGTCTCGTCTTTTGAGATCACAGAAAAAGTGCAAACTCGGAGGCATCATCAACGATTCATGCCAAACTCCAATATGAAAGTGCTTCCTGCGCGGTCGTAACGCAACGCAGTGCAATTGTGCTTGATGGTATCTCCAGTCAATAGGTAGTCGCGCGGTCCCGAAATCTACCAACGTAGTCTCGTCCCTTAGGCATCATTCCGAGGCTTCCAATCTTTTGCTCGTATAGCTAGATTTTCAATGCGTGCGTTATAAACTTGCGTCAACCAGGGTATACGTCGCAGTATCCTAGCGTCACATTCAAGGAGACACAACTTTGCTTAGTCTATCGTCGGTCCTGGATGCTGCCTACGAATGAAGGGTCCTTAACACTGCCACCGGCATCACCAAGTCCGGCAATTGGTCGGTTGTAACTGAAACCCTCAAATTGGTGCTGTAATGTCTCCGACAATACTGGTCCCTCAACATACGAGTCTTGAGGAGCTTCTGAGGTGAATTCAGGGTCGAAATTCTTTGTATCAAGAGCGTCGGTCTAGGTGCATGTTAGTAACGGAATGAATAGTAAGGATTTAGAGGGTACTTACCACGCTGGGTTTGAAAGTAGGCTCATACTTGCGCTGCAATAGCTTGCGCCAATCTATGGCGTGGAAGAACGGGTGAGCCTTGATCTCAGCGCTACCTGCGGCCCCTAATCGTTCGTCGGGGTTGCGGTTCAGAAGTTTTGAGAGCAGGTCCTTGGCGGCCGGGGGTACAATATCTGCGCTAGGGAAGTGCAGAGGCTCCGACAAAATCTTGCGGTACATCTCATTAGTATTCTCGTCGTAGAAAGGCGGGAGCCCCGTCAGCATTTCGTATAGGAGAACTCCTAGGGTCCACCAGTCCACTGTCTTATTATAGCCCTTGCCCATTAGAAGCTCGGGGGCTAGATACTCGGGAGTACCACAGAACGTGTTAGTTCGGTCCTCATCCTTCATGTCTAGCTTGCAGAGGCCAAAATCGCAGAGCGCAATGTGGCCTTGGTAATCGAGCAGGATATTCTCGGGCTTCAGATCTCGGTAGATAACATTGAAGCCGTGTAGGCATTCGAGGGCGCAAAGGAGCTCGGCGGTGTAGAATCGTGCTCGGTTGACGTCGAATCGCTGTTCCTTTTGAAGGTGGTGGAACAACTCTCCACCGTTGACGAAAGCCAATACGAAGTACAGCTTCTCGGGGGACTGGAACGTGAATTTCAGAGGTACGATAAAAGGGTTGTTAATCTGTGCCAGCACAGACCTCTCGGCGAGAGTGTGGGCAACCTCGGATCTTGAAATGATGTGCGCCTTGCGGATTGTCTTGAGCGCATAAATCCGGTTGGTATCTTTCTTGCGAACCTGCATGACCTTGCCAAAGCTTCCCTTGCCGACTACCTTGAGCAACTCGAAGTCTTCGATCTTAAGCTTGCCCGCACGATTCTCAACGTACTCCACACCGATCTTGAGCCTACCAGAACCATATTGTACATCAACCCAGTCAACCCCGCTGTGTCCCAGTTCCCGCTCCCGGTTATGGAATTCGGCCGCGGCCTTCTCACGATCTTTCTTGCTAGCTTTAGGATCCTCGACGAAAGTGTGCTTCTCTTCAAATCGAGGATTGATTCGAACAACTCCTAAAAAGATGTCTTGGCTTCGTCCCGACCCTGGAGGCGCAGTCGGGTTGCGCATGTATAAGTGTACGTTCAACTCTGTCACTCGAGACACATCGAACTTGTACTGAGTGTTATCGCCCGCCCAAAGAGGGTTCTCTGGACTACCAGAGACCGAGTTGACGAAAACCTGAACTTTATCGAAATCCAGGAGGGCATACGGTAGATATTTACTAGAGATTCGACCGTGGTTAGAAGGTATACCAGAGAAACCACCTGCTGAGGTCTGAGGTCTGCCGTTCATGTACGAGCCCGCCGCCGATCGCTGAGAGGATCCTGGCCGCACAGAGCCGCTACTCAGGGCATTTCCTGTAGACATAGAGCCTTGGCCATGTTGCGAGAATGCGTTGCGATGTTGTTCAGGGAGGGCAAAGTTCTGGCCCTCGTGGAGCGTAACCACGAGAATGCCGGGTTTCGGGGGCTTTACGACAGGTTCTTGCACCATGTGCTCCGAAGCAGCTGTAGGAAAGGAGGTGTAAGTATATAGCTTCCTATTTTAGAGAAGAAGGTTACGAACCGATTGCATTGTCGCTAGGAGTTGGGGTGGCTGATGTGGGAATAGGTGACTTTTCATCCTTTTCTGTAATGGTAGACGTGGAGGGATTTCGAGAAAATGTATTGGTAAGAGGACCCAAATGGGTGTCTTTTAACTCTGATCGCACGTAGTCAGCAAAATCGCCCACGGTCGTCAGGGAGGTAAAGAGTTGGTCGTCTCTGGCGAACACAACATGGCAATAGACGATAATGGGGATTGGCTGATTGTGCACTTACTCTTGGTGAGCTTCCACGACATTTTCCAACGATGCCCCTATTACGAATGGTAGAATGGAGCGTGTTATAGTGAGTCGGAGTCGGTGAAGGTCGCGAAGCCAAAGATTGAGAAACACGAGGGAAACACGAGGAAGAGTTGTAAAAGAGGAGACGACAATATCTTGGTATCAATGGGGGCGGCTCTTATCGGAGTCGCGATATTTTAGTAGATAGAGACGGACGGATGGGAAATAGAAGAAGAGAGAAAAAAAGGAAGTGAAGAAAAGGTGGCTGAGGAAGAAAGCAATGATGTCGATTTTCTACCTAGGATGGTTTGAGTTGGGTTGATCATCAATCAATTGGAAAAGGTCAAAGACCTGAGGTTGGCCAGGTCAATGTTTCGGTTCATGGGCTTTGCTGCGGGTGGGCGCGCGGACTATCGGGGGTGGATCTTCAGCGTATCACAGGCGGCTGATACGACGTTTGAATAGGGAGTCAAGGGGAAAGTCAAGGGGAGTTTTAGGGGGGGTGACGAGGGGTTGCCGTCCCTGGCCGTGTTACTGCTGTATTGAAGGTTTTAGCGATGCCCATATTATATATGGTCCCCTTTTTAACGATAATGGATGGATAATAATACAGAGAGCCTAATACCACAAAGGCGGGGTACTCAGTATAGCACATGCGCGGTTTCCAGAATTAAGACACTTCCGCCCAAGCCGTTGTGGGGTCCCATTAGTGACGACTCACCTGGCTTTTTTTTTTTTTCCCTTAAAACCATTGAATGTATTACTGTGCTAAGTCAGCAAATACGAACTCGCATTATGTACAGTAGATACAACCCAACATTACAGGACTTAGTACGGAATATATCTCTAGAAATTTCTACGCATCGTCCAAAGTATATGATATATACGAGCATACGCGAAAGAGGATGAAGGACCAAAGTAGTACATGGGTATCGTCGTATCTAGGTAATCCACGCGGTTAGTCCGTGTCCTTGGTAGCGGATCGTGGCGGAGTACATGTAGCTCAGGGGCTGATTCAAAGTAAATTATCTCAGGCCGACCGCCTGTGTGTACCGTACCTAGCTGATGAAACTCTGTTTATTGGTGCTACCTTGAAGAGCAAGAGCTGAAGCATTGTGTCCTTTAATAAATACTTCAGCTCGCAAGCTTGTCACTACCTAGTGAGCTATCTAATTAACAAATCAAAAACTTAAGTAGTGTTATATACGGTATAGGAAGCGCTCGTCTCACAGAGGGTGACAGAAGTCTAAGTGTACCTAGGTAGTTACAGTTTATGGTATGTAGGTAAGAAAGGCTCTTGTGAAAGTTGAATAAACCTCCCAACTGCCACCATTTTGACTTTAAAAATCAAATTGTCACTTTTTCAATTATGGATGACCGAGTCCAAGTTAGTAAGCTTTAACAAATCATCTGAAAAGATTAACCCCCAACTATACGGTACGTGTTTCCAGTGGCGTAACACGTAATTCGGTTGGGTCTAGCCGAAATGGTTTAGAACAACGATCTCTTAAAAACAGTTGACCACTACCTTTTCAAGTCGCTACTATCTAGAAATAACCAGGCATTTACATGTGCTGTCTACCTACCTGTATATAATGTGTACGAGAATGTTGCAAATGGCAACCCATCAGTCTATACCATACCTTGCAACAAAGAAATGCGCGTTCGTTTCCCTTAACTGTGAAACATCGAGTAAGGCAGACAAATCAGAATAAAAGAACTTCAAGCCCTGCGACTACTGAGCATCTGCTTCTCGTTTTGGAAAACAATTAGTAGAATTTTTTGCGCATTCAAAGTTGACTTAGATCGAGTTGTAAAACCTGTCCAAAAGCAGATGCATCTCACCATACGACGCTCCTGATTAGTCAGGCTAGTATATCTGGAGCATGGGATACCCCTGTTCCTAGACTGCGCCTCAAAATTCCTATTTTATACATACACTGCATACAAAACTGTCCTTTCCTTTGATCAAATATTTACGAGTTCATCAGTTTCTAATCACTATGCTCCGATAGTAGTCTTGTCGACGTTTTCTGTTTATTTTTCTTTATTGTCGAGGTTCACACCTAGGTAGGTACCTACCTTAAGCATGGCGTCGAAGATTCCCGAAAATCATGAACATGGGAATTCACCCTCAACTGTAGAGAACGCCCAAGCTGAGGCTGGCGGCATCACACTTGGCTCGGTCAAGTCAAAAGCGTTTCAAGATGGCAACAAACAGCAAGATAACCAAACCACTGGAGATGATATCGCAGAGCCGCCTCGCCAATACTTAAAAGGATGGAGATTATATACTCTCAGCTTCGCGTATTACCCCCATTACATAGATGCGCTCGTCTGAGTTCTCTCGCCTGACCACACGTAGCTTATGTTTGTCTCTATTTCTATCGACACTAGAAACGACAATAGTTAGCACGTCTTTAATCTCCATCACGAATACTTTGGGAGACTTTGAGCAGAGAGATTGGGTAGTGACAGCATACCTCATTACTTACACCGGTACTTGATGCCACGAATATGCCTACAACTGAGATTGCCTTATTGACTACGTCCTAGGCTTCCTAGTTGTGTATGCCAAATTTAGCGACATCCTCGGCCGCAAGCTATTGATATTAGTGGCAATTGCCTTTTTCACGGTATTCTCAATCGTCTGCGGCTCAATCTCGAACATGACCCAACTGTACGGCGACCCAATACTTGGCCTGAAGGTACCTATTGTAGCGTTACTGAATTCCAATATAGGATTGTGTTTCGATCGTTGCAGGGTATGGGTGCTTCCGGGATCTACGCAATGGTGACCGTGATCCAACCCGAACTCGTTCCTCCTGAGAAATGGGGAAACTATATTGCAGTCATCTCTCTAGTCTCCGTCCTCAGCTCTGTGCTTGGCCCTATACTCGGAGGTGCCATTAACGACCATTCTTCCTGGCGATGGGTTTTCCTTCTCAAGTTCGCTCACCCCAATCATAGGCTCCCCTGGAATGACTGACATGAAGAACAGTGCCCCTGCTGGTGCCGTGGCAACAGGTCTTATAGCCTTTGTCATGCCCACTCATTTTCCGAACCTTGACAACCCGACGGTTCGGATGAGCTTTCGCACCAAGATATCGCGAGAATCACTTCGCCGACTCGATATAATCGGAGCTGTGTTATTGCTCTTCTCGTCAGCTCTGATCGTCTTCGCCTTCGAAGAAGCTGGATCTCGATACGGTTGGAAAAGTCCAACCATTCTTAGTACAATAGTGGTCGGTAGTGTCCTTTTCGTCGGGTTCATCGGATGGGAAAAGGTCATAGATCGTCCAAGAGCAACCCAAGAGCCTATTTTCCCTCTTCGGCTTGCGAAAGATCGTCTTTTCGGCGCCCTCCTTATGTAAGCCGACTTCCCCAAAATTGGGATTTCAAGTGTTGATGTGAGATAGGGTTGGGCTTTGCACAGGGCCCCCATTCATGACTGTCTTGATCAATCTTCCACAACGTTTTCAGGCCGTCGATGGAGCAAGCGCATTTCAAGCCGGCATCCGCCTGTTACCGCTCCTCCTTGCTTCCCCTGTTGCTACAGCTGTATGCGGACAACTCGCTGGAAAATGGAAGATAGCCCCCTTTTACCTACTTCTATTCGGGGCATCTATGCAACTGCTTGGTATTGGCCTTGCGAGTTCAATTCGCTTTATCAGCAGCAATGCCATGTACGGATATGAGGTCATCATGGGATTCGGGTTCGGAATGAGCCTTGTCTCCCTGTTAATATTTACGCCATTGGTGGTGCAGCGGGCTGATATGGGTAAGGAAACGGAATCCATTCAGTACTCTACATATCTCGGCAGATTTCAGTAACACTAATCCTTGAGGGAACAGCTGTCGCTATGGGAGCAATTACTCAGATACGAGTCCTTGGTGGGACAATAGGACTCGCCATTAGGTATGATACTCACCCCATCTCAGTTGGATTGTCTTAGACAACTAACTTGCGATCAGTTCCACTGTCCTCAATAACCACCTATCCTCTAATCTGCCTGCTCTGCTCAGTCCAGAGGATATCAAGCAGATATCAGATTCCGTGCAGTACATCAATACACTTCCCGACGTAACCCGCGACGCGGTACGGCAAGTTTTTGCTGATGGCTTCCGCGAGCAGCTCCGAGTAATGATGTATTTCAGCGCGGTAGTTTGGGTCTTCGGGGTAACGCTTTGGGAACGCAAGTTAAGAAGCCCCGCGACCATCGAAGACTATTGATCTTTTAGATATATACACCATCTCTACCTCGATATGATGTTTGATACATTGATTAAATCTCAAACAATCCAAAATTTAACGACGTCGGTATTTATATGTATACGATATGCGTGTGCGGGTAGATTATAAGAGCGATATGTCTGGTCTACTTAGACTGTAGAGTTCACCATGTTCTCACCCAAAGGCTGTCTCTTCGTTCTATCTTTAACTCCTCTACCTAGCCCCCTCGACTACGGGCGATCCCTTATGTGCTCCCCATTCCGAACCCTCTCGCAAAGCCCTTTCAGGACCTGAGCTCCCCTTCTAAAATCCTCCACATCGACATAAATCATCCCGCTAATACGCCACCACCACACGTCCCTGTAAAAGCAAGTCTGGAAGTACATATTGCTCTCCCGGATACCCGTAATTTTGAACCAGTCCGACACCACCTGCGCGTGCGCCGGGTCGACCTTTCCAGGTTCATCCGTGCCCAACTCGAGCGGGAGCCGCACATTAGCGAAGAAGCAGTCCCGTAAGCATGAACCTTCGCAGTCCATAATAGACGTACCGAAGATCTCGGCTGCGACTTCAGCGCTGCGCTGCGCTACCTCATACGAGTACTTTTGGATAGCGGCCTCGCCAGCGCAGACCTTGCTACGGAAGTCGAGCGCAGCTATGGAAAGAAAACTTAGTTAGCATACTCGATAGAATGAATCAACAAACGTAAGCAGGGAAGGATATTTACCCTGGACGCAAAGCCAAGCCGTCGTGTCGTTAGTCCCTGTTTGATTAAATAGAATTAGTGTTTGCTAACGGCCATGGCCACTAACACCTCCTATATCCGGGGTTAACACACCAGTAAAGTCGAATTGTTCCACAAACGCGTTCCCATCGTCAATTTTCGCTTCACCAAGTTTTTTCCTTGGAATAAACTTATGACTTGTCGGCAACGTCGTTCTAATTAGATGCTGATGCTTCTTAGGAACGTAAAAGGCAGCGCAGCCTCTCGGCACGAAGAACCATTTATGCAAGTTGGTGACAAAGAAGTCGGGTTTCAGGGAAGCAAGGTCGATGGGGATATGCCCGATGCCATGTGCGCCGTCGACCAGAACCAACGCCCCTTCGGCCTGCAAAGCGGGCACCAACTTTTCGAACGGTACCCGGATCCCAGGCATACTCACAATCGTGTCCACAATAGCAAGGCGCACCCTCTTCCCGGGCTCCGAATTGATCTGTCGTGCAGCATCCACCATCGCCTGTACGAGTTCATCGTCCGGGATCGGCCACGTAGCCCGCACAACATGCACCTTGACGCCATGAGTCTCCTCAAGCCACGCGAGCCCTTTAGCCAAAGAATCGTAAATTAGCTCATAGCACAAGATTGTATCGCCCTCCCGCCACTCTAGATTCTTCAGCACCGTGTCCGACCCCGTAGTAGCATTAGGCACGAACACGAGCTCGTTCACATCCGGGCAGTTGAGCACCTTTGCTGCGAGAGCCCGGTGCGGGGCAAGTCGGTCATGGAATTCCAGTGCGATAAAGGGATCGGGAGCAGCATCGACTTCGGCGCGGAGGGCGTCGTGGGCGCGCCGAACCGACACCGGGATCGTCCCGTAGGACCCATGGTTCAGCGGCGTGTAGTTTGGGCTGAAAGCGAAGTGCGCTTTGCGGAAGGCCGCGCCAAAGGGGACGTCGGAGTCGAGAGGAACCGATGCTGCCATTGTTTCCTCCTTTTCTTCCTTATCAGTACGATATATGATTGTCATGATGAAGGCTTGGGGAGTGGGTGAGTCAACAATATAACCTGGAGTTGAGTAGACCTGTGACTATGGATCTACCCGATTAGCGGCAGCCGGCTTCGGGCATTGATTTGAGATTGGAAGACTGTTGCGACTAGGCAGATTGGATCTATCATCTAGATCTATTTAGTGAACTGCCATGTGGAACATGTCCATATTATCCGTTGGAGGATCGGATTCCCTTCCCAGCATGTCGGCTTGCATCGGAGATCTTGATCTTTTTATGTAAACAAAACGAACTCTGCAAACATGGATGTGTAATTATATCTAAATTCAAAATTAATAGAGAAATAAAATATAATTTTTTTTATTTCTTCTATGTACCTACATCTTTAGAATGTCGTTGAGCAATCCAGTGTTATTCTTACGATGGACTCGTCCAATCTTCAAATTGAACACCAAAATCCCGGAGCTGAACTTGGAACTACGATGTTTTACGTAAGGGCTTGAAGTAAGACCCCATAGAGTATTGAGATGCGATGGGGTTGATAAATTTAGTGAATAAGCGATTTCCCTATCTTGTTACCGATGTCAAGGCCTGCAGAATACCTAATTAATATCTATAGTGAAGAGCCACGGTTCCTCAAGTGCAATGGTGTCAATGTTAGTTGCAAAGAGGTAGCCGTCTTCATTAATCATAATCATTCCCTCGAATTTTCGTTCCTCATGTCCATGCAAAGTTGGATATCCTGCCCGCTGCGCACCAGGCCAAACCTTGAAACGCCGTCCAATGCAAAGCCTGCTAAAATCAGAGATTCCATTCCCTAGAATACAATATAACCTTGCATGATCTGGCTGATCATTTCAACCCAGATCATGGCAAGGGGCGCCTTGTAGTTCCTTAGTAGGACTACTTGCCTACCAGTCAACGGCCCATCCATTCTGCTCCAGGAATTCCCTGCAGGCTTCGCGGAGTTGAATGTTGGGACGTAGCTCGTGGGGGTAGAGAGGTTCTCGCGTCAGGGGATCGGTGGGGTGTCTTCGAAGATGCTCCATGATAGAGGCTCTCTCGTAAGACTTGCCGGTCTTGGTCTGTCGGCCTTGTTAATTATGTCTAGTTCAAGATTTCTCTAGTTAGCTGTGAATCACTTACAACAACGGGATCGACCATGATGGCAAAAGTGATCTCATCAATGGCCCAGTCGGGGACTTCGCGTTTCTTCTCCGACGCGGCTCTGGATTTCTCAAAAGTTGCGCGCAGAACGTCGATCTTGTGATTCCACTCCTCAATGACTTGGTTCTTGTCCAAGTCATTGTCACAGGTAGCAAGCATCTCGTCGCGTTCGCGCTCCATTATAGCAATAACTTCATTCTCGAGCTCCTGGCCCTCACGGATTCTCCTCTTTTCCATATCCTCCCAACGTTCCTTCTTGCAGCGTAGGACCTGGTTGGTAACGGGGCCCAGAGACTTGTCGTTCGTCTCGACACATAGACGATGAGCTTGTAAAGCGCTCTGGAGGGCACCGTCAAAGTCCTTAATGGCAAGTTGGCACTGAGAGAGGATGAAGTATGCCTTCAGGTTGCCTCCGCTCAACTTAAGAGATTCGTGGCAATCGGAAATGGCAGAGTCGTATAAACCCAGTCGGATTCTTGCCATGGCACGGTTTGTGTATAGTGATGGATTGCTGTCGTCTGCGATGATGCTACCAAACCGTCAGTCCATTGGCGCGGAGTGGCAGATGCGCCTATATTTAATATATCCGACTCACGCTTTAGAGTAGAGACTTTCGGCGCCCAAGAAGTCGTTGGACTGGAAGTGCTGGTTGCCCTCCTCCTTCAGCTTGCTCGACTTTTCCACGTCTCGAGCCATTTTTGATGGCACGTATTCGCAACCTTGAGAGAGAGGATTATGGTTCGCGAGGTTCGCTACGGTTCGTTGCGATGTTGGTTAGAACACCTCGGAAGGCGGTACAAGTGGAGGAGGGAGTGATCAGGAAACAGAATGTTGTTGACGTGAAGAATTCTTTGTTTGTCGTGTTTCTAGGCGCAAGGCAGGTGCAGGACTACAAAGCAGAGTGATGCCAGGAGCGGTCCATGCATTACTATTGACGACTGTGGTTCATTGGGTTGGGGAATATATCGGCAGGACAATCAGGTGCCTCGGCGGCGGACGGTGAATCTAGCTAGGTAATAAAGGAACGGAGATCGGGTCAAAAAGGTTGGGACAAGGTTGGAACATGGATGATACAGGATTCATCCCATGATTCCATTCGTTTCGAGGGTTTCAGCTCACGTCTATTGAACTTTGTTGCATCGTCACAACATAAAAGATAACAGTGAGCTGTTACATGTCGCCATTTGTCAGGCCGAAGCTTCGAGAATATGCCCATAAACGAGATCGGGGGATCGGCGCTTATGTATGATTAAAGCAGGGATCAGCTACATGTAGGTAGTATCTACGCTATTATTATCTTAGGTACATTTTCGGGCACTTCCAATTAATGGTCATCCTATATTAAGCACTGCATTTAGGTACCTACATGTACGGTACAGTAGCGCCAGGAATAAACTGAGTGGGCCTCTAAGGGACTGGACCTTCTACGGTACAGCCGCTCGCTATATACATGTAACGTTAAGCGCATTAAGTACGTACATACCTACATGAATGTACATGAAATCTGGACCTTACAGTACAAATACATGTAGGTATCTTAATACACGCTCTTAATTACATGTATCGGGATATTTCGTCATGTACGGTACGCTGGATCGAACATTGAAGTCAATAGTTACATGCATTACTTCGCGATAGCATGAAAGGTAAGGTAGATACATGTAGGTAGGTAGGTAGGTAGGTACATACATAGTCAAGTCCCATGTGGACTTCTTGTGGACATGGACTTCAGTACTATCCACATCAGCCCTATGCAAGTATAGGTACTATACAGTAATCACCCAAGATCCCTTACAGAATCAGTCAACCATCATCCTCTCTGCAGATACTCTTCTTACTCGTGACCGCAATAGATAGTACCATCACTTCGTTCCATACAATAATCAGGCTGTTGGCAATCGGGCATTTGATGCCATCGGTTATCACTTCCGCAGGCGAAATTGTGCCCTTCCCTAGTTGAATTTCATTAATAGTGCAATTTACAAGGCCTTCGGTGTGAACATACAGGCACATGTAAGTGCTCGCCTTGCATTCTATTGGTGTGTCGCCCTGGGGCGCTGCATGAACGACGCAGAGGCTTACCATGAAGAGATTGATGAAGAGCTTCATGACAATGGTAAGTTGCTGGTTATTAGCTTGCAGAACCTCGACGAAGTTGTATTCTATGGACTCCAAGAATTCGGCTGTAGGCCACATAAATTTGTAAGCGGAGATGCCTACTTGATAGAGATTCTTCTCAGCAGTTGAGCGAAATCACTTCTAACTACCTACACTGCCGTGTCGAGGAATCAATGGGTACAGAATTCGTCTCACTAGGCACATAGGTAACAACCTACATTCTAATAATAACAAGCCCATCCCGCCTTGTCGCACGCAAACATGCAGCGAATCGCTGTCTTCAAGACCAAGTAAGGAATGCATTACTTAATACTGTCCCAGAATAGTCGAAACTCGCTTATTGGAGATCGATAACTCGCAGGGTCGAGGCGTTGGTCGTACAAGAGGCCACACTCCGGCCATTCAATTTTGAGAAGAATAGAGGCGAAGTTCGTACTTCATACTTGATTGCCAAATGCACGCATGACCGCTGAACTCACTACTGGGTATGACATGATTCGATCGTGAAGGCCGTACTTCATGATTTCCTCCCGTATAACCCCTTTCGATGCCTCCCAATTAACCACCCAACCACCTGCTCCCCGAATCGACTTCAACGCTTCTTTCTCCCTCTCTAACTTTTCGTAAGTAATCCCTTCGGGTAATGACGCATTAACAGCATGCCAAAAGACCTGCTCACTGTGAGTCCATGGGATATCGTAGTCGTCCTCAGCATGAATAATAGTGATATGGTACTTCAATGCATTCCCAGGCATGTTCTCACACCGGCGTACAAACTCTGCTAACGTATCCTTACTTGGCCATTTGCTAAGTATGAAGGTGTTAAGCCAAGATAGAAGGCGTGGAAACCTAGCGATGGGGTCGAGGATGGGAATGGTACCAGCTACTCTATATGTAGCGGTGAGAAGTTCAATATCAGCAAATGGGGCAACCAACACTATCCCGGAGAACAGAGTCGGATCAGATTTTGCTGCCATATAGTCCGCTAGAGATATGCCGACTGCAGTTCCTAGCGATTGAGCGAAGAGGGCGATTCGTGAAGACGGGATGCCGGCTTCGTTCATCGCCCACTCCGCCAATGAGATAGCATCCTTCAGAAGGCCTTCTTCTGATGGGACACCGGTACTAGCCCCGAAGCCCCGATAGTCTATGGCGACAGTATGTATCCTGTCTGGTGCCCCGGCAGACATTGCTCGATAGCTTGGGGGCCGCCATCCCGACCCTAACGTACCAGCCGCACCGTGGAAGTAAAGAACTAAAAGGGACGACGGATCATCTCGCAAGAGCTTGAAACCAAGTCTTTCCGTAATATCAGGAACAAGTCCAGAAGGCTCCGCTAACAGATCCTGTTCGTGCTTTCTGTAGAGTTCCAAGGGTAGAACATGCCAAGCATGTAAGACTTCTCCATCCGGGGTAGGAAGCTGAAATGGAGTTACTTGGTTACGCAAAAACCCCCAATGTTCGGGCACGTTAACGTCTTGAAACCACGTTAAGGTCACACTGTTCAGATAAATGATTTGATTCTGCAGAAATGGTATTGTGAGGGAACCTAGGAAGATAGCGTATAGTCCCGCCGAAGCAATAAGGCCATAAACAACAGATTTGACTGCAGATATAAAGACCATTGTAAAAGGGAAAAAAGAAAAAAAGAATTATAGATTGAAGCATATAACAATAATTATACGTCCTAACGAATGAGTTTGAATATAGGTAGTGAGAATAGCCTTCGAGTATAATTTAAGGGATGAATTTTGAGTTGGCATGGTGAAAGTTGCGACGCGGAACTAGACGCACGGGATGAGCCGTCAGTTGGTCCCGGGTCGTAAGCGCTATTCGATGGACTGTCGCTTTTCATCACCATACGTCGTCATGTCATGTCGATGAATCTAGCTATCACCGGATCCGAATTACTTCTTTGTCAAATCGGCTACCTCATCATACAGTGCATCGGCCGTGCAGCGCAGCATCTCGCCATCACAGCCTTGGAGCTTAATGCCCTAGCGATTGTTGTGTGTTCGCTGATGTCTGCGTTCGCCTGGCTCCATAAACCATCGGATGTTCGCACGCCAGTACGCATACCTACTCAAGCCAACATCACTGCAATAACCGGGGTGACATCGTGGAGGAATACGCCACTGGACTTCATCGATGAGAATGGACCTGGCTGGTCCATGAACGTGTAGCCTTTCATGGGTATGCCTGTCATCCCTCCCGATCGACCAATTCGTCGTATCCCGAATGATAGATTTCCCATGAATCCGTATGGCTGGCAGGAATATTGCGTCTGCTTCGCAACGTTACTCTTCACCGGTTTGCATGTGCTCGGATGGAACTTTTCGTTCCCCACAGCTCTTGAAAGGATGTTATGGCGAGTATCAAGTCTGCTGCTATTTTGCGTAACTGCCACGTTCTGGGTCCTCGAAACCATGGCCTCTTGGAAGCGGCTGGGCCGATGGAAATGGATATATCTGAGGCTTACAGACCGAAAAAGGCTTGCCGAATACGAAAAAGCTAGGTCGGAGAGGCTAAATCAGCAAGAAGCACGAGAGCCTACTCAATTGCCCTTGCCTTGGGAATTCTGGACAATTCTTCCGATCGCTATTCTATATGGTGTTGCGAGATTATACTTGATTGTGGAAGCGTTCTTGGAGTTGCGCGCTCTTGATGGAACTGCCTTTGTTAATGTTGAGTGGTCGGATTTTCTGCCTCACATATGAGTACCTATTGCAAGTGGGACGGCTTCGGTTCAAGTGGAATGTCCCTACTTGCCTATCTACCTACCTAATGTATATTTATATTACATCGATGATTTCATTCTTTGCTCTACCCATGTTTCTTCCACTGGCTGATATGATGCTTGCTTATTAAGATATAGTCATGTATTTAAGTAATCAAAGAAGAATAAGGTGTTATGGTTTTATCCGCTCCAGAGTACGATACCTAGTTTGCGGGGGTATATAAATCACGACATTTTGAGTATAAGTGACGTCTTGTCATTTGTGAATCCGATGCACTCATTCGATGGCATCCGAGTCCGGATAAAAATCCGAACTGTCAAGCCAAATATCAAATACCCTGAAGTTTACTTAACAGGGAGATAATCATTATATCAAGAGATACGTGGGATTTCTTATTATGTCGAAAGAAACGCACTTCGAGGCCTTTACCTTCGCTGGCCAGCACGATACGACCGAATTTGGATTGGATAACAGCGCGTTGTTCCCGCTGGCACTTAAGCCAGCTGACACTTGGAAGCCAACATTAGAGGAATCCATACAGTCGATTAAGAACCTATCAGAGTCCGGTGAATTGTTCGAAATCTTGAGAAAGCATGGAGGCGCTCTGCTTATTCGGGGACTACCTATAAAGACACCCCATGATTATAGTGATGTAGCTCATGCATTTGGATTTCCCGCTCACGAAGAAGTTGGCCGACCACCGCTACGAACCGTATTGGCTAAAAACGTCAAGACGGCGAATGAAGGGTACGTCTCATAAATGTCCATCGCAGCAACATCATTGAAACTCTTGTAGCCCACCGGAGCTTCCCATATGGCCTCACAATGAGTATGGGTGGTCGACGATACACCCCTCCTGGGTCACTTTTTCGTGCTTGCAGACACCTGAGTCTGGTGGGTTAAATCCCGATTCTCCTCGACTCAACTAAGGCCTGACCCATTTTCAGGTGGCGAAACTCCCATCATCTCCAGCATCGGCTTGGCAACAGCACTTAAGAAACAGGCTCCTGAATTCGTTGCCAAGTTGCTTCAAAAAGGGGTTAAGTATGTTTATAGATATGGACTGAAGGACGTGAAATCGAATACGGGTACAAGCGTTATTGGGGCATATGGGCAGCATGTAAAGTCGGATGATGATAATGAGACGACCAGAAAGAAGATTGAAAAAGAAGTACGCCGACATAGCAACTATTTTACATGGCATGAAGACGGATCGCTGAGCGTAACTCATGTCGTCCCCAGTAAGGCACTTGTATTCACCTCGCTTGTCTAAAAGATTAACATACGGGTCAGTTATAAGAAAACACAACGACACCGGTCTCACCACGTGGTTTGGCAACCTCACAAGTGCATGGGGCAGAAGCAAGTACCACGGAGCGACAGAGCACCCTTATCTAGGGGACGATGGCTCGTATCACCCACCTCCTGAGTATGGAGACGGAACACCAATAGAAAATGACTACCTCGACTTGGCACTCGCGCTAGCAGAATCACTTCAAGTATTTGTTAAATGGCAGGAGGGTGATGTTGTGCTGCTTGATGTGAGATCTCTTTTTCCCATTTTGGGAATTGATCTCGGTTAGGGCTAATTTTTCAATAGAATTGTGCTGTCATGCATTCCCGGTCACCTTGGACTGGGAAGAGGACGGTGCTTGCTGCATTGTGGGATGATAGCCGAAGAAGGATCAGTGATTACCCTCGGAGTGAAAGCAGGCCTGCTGCTAGCACTTCTCCAGATGGTCTTACGGAATCTAGATTGTGATGATAGCGCGAGCCTCTACCTACGACCTGCATGGTCCAAGCGGGATCACGTCTAATGCGAGAAATGGACGTTATCTTAACTTCCGCCGAATAGTCGGGTTGATTTACTTATGAGCGTGGAGTATAAAAATACTTTAACGGCTCTCGGTATAATGGCCAATTCTAGTCCATCCTAACAGTCAATCTCATTGTCGTCCCTATTGCCAACCTTATGGTCAACCCTGAAACACTCATTAACTATAGCGTGGAACAAATTACTGGTTTCGGAGCTACATATTCAGCTAAACACATTTAAGGTACACTAAGGCCGGGTGAGAAGCTAAGGGAAGGAAGCCCAGTTTTTCAGACTGGCATCGGGAGCGTAGGCAACTAATGGTGGTAGCAGCGTCGTCATAACCATGTGCCCTCCAAGTGAACAACGCCAACGATAGACAATGGAAGCGATCTATGAGTTTACGGGCGCGCGGGAGCAAGTGATAGCATTAAGGGGAGCAGTCTAGAGCAAGCGGTGCAGCGGTTGTATTCGTAGGTAGCCACAGATCAGAGCTGTCATGAGCCACACAGTCGGTGATGGTAGAGCTATTCATACGTCTGGATCATGATCACGCTCTATTTTCCTAAGCTACTCTCTCATAGGATCCCTATGTATTACCGACTTATTCTCGTCCCTTCCACGCCTCATCCTGTACGGTTACACCCGCGTAGCCCAATTCTGCTAGTCGATCCTCTATGACATACAACATATCCTCTGCCTCATCTTCAGGTGCCTTGCTCCAATAGTTAGATTCTAGGAACGACTTGTGGCGTTGAGAAAAGTTCGTGCCCATACAGAGCGGACAAGAGAGGCCTACACCACAGCCCATAAATACATCAAATTGTTGGGCTATTCCTCCGGTGCAGCCTGGACAAATGAATCTCTCTTCTCTGCATACCCAACAATTGCCATGATTGATGGTGGCAATAATATCAGGGACACTAAGGGAGGCGTAGAGGTATGGAGCTGTTGACGTGGTATCTAGGATAATGTCGAAAGTAGTATCCGGGCCGGAGAGGAGTTGCAGCTCAGGCAGTTCGATGTCCAGTGTTTTTGCTGTAGATGGTGTTGTAGACGCTAGATAACGCTCAAAACCATACACGCTACCCTCATCTACGAGGACGTCATCTACCAGCTCGTCTGTGGGACTGTCAAACGCGTGTCGAAAACAGCGAATAAGCATATTTTCGGGCGACGCCGATACAAGCTCTGCTTTGACGAAACAGAAGTCATTGTTTGTGCCTTCATACCACTTATCGCTCATGCCTTCATGTGCAAACTTCAAGATCATGGTCCATATCTCGTTAGGCAAGCTTTTACCACTCTTGCTCAGAACTTTGCTGATGCCACGGGTAATGAGCTGTGTCATATAGTGGGGGCCTAAAATGCCGATGTTGAGGAGGAGGAGGCCGTTCTGTTCGAAGAGTCCTCGGGAGACATCGTCCATTTCTACCGGCTTCATCTTTCGTCTCGATGAAATGGATGGTCCCTATAATAAGGGAAGAGTGCAACAGAATTGAACTTCGTCCAACAGATTTCGAGAATGATGATGATGGTATTGATGGTGGTGATGATGGTAAAATAGGACAAACAGTTGACAAACGGAGGTAGTGATAGGTTGTAGAAGAACTGATGCCTGGCCTTTAGCGTGAACTTACCTATACAATGGACGCCTCCTATTTACCCCGCAAGGAGGTTGCACAAGAAAGTTGCACAAAATCCCTGAGTTCATCCGAGAGATGCAAGTTCGAATCTTCCATCTTGTATGAGGTTAGGTGTACCCTTTTTTTTTTTTCGAAGTCCTTCCACGCATCACGTTGAGAATATCGCGCGAGGTTGAGCCGCTAGGATAATTATCGGATGCCCCGTTTAGTACGGGGGTGGCGCAGCACATTTAATAGGTACCGATTTTCCCTAAAACTCGTCATTCCTAGGCTTTCTTCTGTCTACCTACCTAATTCCTCCTAAACGTCTTCTTAAAAGTACAGTCAAGTAGAACCGCTGCTACTAATATGAAAGTAACATCTCGGAAAGCAGCGAAGACAGGCGGCAGTCCACTCAATAACTTGGCTCGGTGGCTTTTCAATAACCAGACTGGTATGTCGTACGAAGCTGCCGTGGTTGGTCTTCTCTTCCAAGCAGTCCCCTGAACTAGAATGGAGCTGTCGCTAATAACCCGGCTCTCCGTATAGCCCTGTCGTTCAATATCACTGCACTCCTGTTCCTCCTCCAGGCCTGCATACCTAGAGCAAGGCCTTTTACGTCCAAATTCTTTACTTTATCCTATTATAACGTATACACAGGGAAGTATGCTTCCGGCCGCGACGATATCTACTTCGTTGCATTCTGCGTTGTGCTTTTCACCGGCATCCGCGCGGGGCTGATGCAATATGTTCTCACCCCTCTGGCCAGATACTGGAGGGTCTCTTCGAAAAAGGATGTCATCAGATTTTCCGAACAGGGATGGATGCTAATGTATAACTCCGTATTCTGGTCCTTGGGCATGGTATTTTATTCTAAAATTGTATCTTCAATTTGCGACTGACCGATTCCAGTACATCTACTCCAAGTCTCCATACTTCCTCAACCTAGAGGGGTTATGGACTGATTGGCCACAGAGGGAGCATATATGCTTGCGCAGTGGTCTTACTGGATACAACAACTCCTCGTCGTGAATCTTGAGGCTCGCCGCAAGGATTACTGGGAAATGATAGTTCATCATTTCGCCACAATTTCCTTGATTGCCTCGGCATATGCATACCATCAGACTCGAGTTGCTAATCTGATTTTAGTCTCGATGGACGTTATTGAGTTGCTTTTTCCTGTAAGGCGCACCGAGTTCCAAGGTGAATGCATGCTAACACTTGAACAGTTGGCTAAGTGTCTTAGATATATTGGCTTCACAACTATTTGTGATGTTACATTTGGTATATTCATGGTTACCTGGTTTCTGACACGTCATGTGTTCTACCTGATGATTTGCTGGAGTGTCTACTCCGATACTCCTAGATTGATGCCGACAGCTTGCTATGAGGGCAGCGCGGACGACCTTCACGGCCCGTTTCCAGTCCCCGATGGTTGGCTTCATTTACTTAAGCCCTTTCGCAACCCTACTGGCGTCGTCTGCATGGATGATGGTATCAGGAAAGGCTTCCTATTATTCCTCCTCTTACTGGAGGTCGTCATGGCTATGTGGTTTGTCCTTATTATTCAAGTAGCCATCCGCGTACTCAAAGGCGACGGTGCCGAAGATGTCAGGAGCGACGAAGAAGGGGAGGGCGAGGAACAGGAAGACTTGGAACATGGACAGCCACAAATCCTTGAAGAGGAAGTCGGAGTCGAGTCTATTAACTTTGAAGTGTGGAAGCGTCGTCATGGTGTCAAGGAGGCTTCGCGCTCGAGTGCGCTGGCTCTACCTGGTCATAGCGATCGGAAGGAATTATTGAATAGAATCGGATGCGAGAAGCAGATTGACTGAGAGGATATCTTGGCTGGCGGGGTTTTCGGGCTTCACCGTATCTGCGCCATACGAGTCAGTTCGCCCAGTGCCAAAGCCGCAATGGCATGTTAGAATGAGCAGCCTCTTATAGCCTTGGATGCCATTTCGGTGTATGGAGGTTCATAGAGTGAACAAATACAAGTACCTATGGCCACCCAACTTTTCCAAAGAGCACACGAGGAAACTAAAATGGCATCATTTACCTTAACATATTAACAACGTCTAGGGGCTATGCCGCGAGATCAATTACCCTCGGTTCCCGGACATGACGCACAGGCTACACCCTTACCCTAGGCACGACGTTAACTTCGACTTGATAGGAAAGCCGGGGCTACTAAGCTTCTCGACATCTCAACGACTAGGAGCCGCAACTGTTATAGCCCAGAGCGATTCCTCTGTATCCATGTCCCGAAACATATCAGACCTCTTTAATTTCCTATTTCTGACGCAGCACATAATTTGGGAGAATGCAATTAACTCAAGGGGCCAATCGGAACGAGTGGATTCCAAACTCGCCATCCGCGGACCCCGAACCGACCTCAACTTCAGTACAGATTCGATTGGAGATGAATTTATTTCCCAAGATGTTCAAAAGCGACGAATAACTCTTCGATAACGGCATTGCAAGTAAGATATACCATAAAGAGTTATAAAGACGACCGTGATTGGTGTTGGGGTTGTCTTGGTATTTCCCTGTGTCATCGTTCAATCCCGAGTCCGCTCTGAGTCGTCCCCGTCTCATATCATGGCTCCGCATGAAGACTCATCGCTCCTCAATATTCTAGACGGCCGATTGCACTCGTCGGCAGGAAATAAAACATTACTTCGACATAGGAAGCCAAACCTTGGAGCCGACCACGCGTCCCGGAGACCTAACATCACAAGGGCTCCCAGGCGTAGAAAGCCTCGGTCTTTCCTACGTCGCACCTGGGCCTTACCACTACTCCTCATATTAGCCTTCTTCGTCTTATATGCCATTAATCCGACCGATTCTAATATTGTCCGCCACTTTATCTTCCTTTCATACAAGCTCGAGAGCGGTGGCAACTCGGTTAAATATGGCAAGGGCCTGTGGGACGTTGCCTTTGTATGCTTCTATACCATTTTCCTCTCTTTCGCACGCGAATTTATCATGCATGAGCTGTTGCGCCCCCTGGCTCGTTTCTGTGGCATCAAATCCCGAGGGAAACAGTCGCGTTTCATGGAACAGATGTATGTAGCCGTCTACATTGCATTCGTCGGACCCCTGGGTGTATACTGTATGAAACGAACGCCGGTATGGTACTTCAACACTCGAGGCATGTACGAAGCCTTCCCGCACAGAACTCATTCTGCGGAACTCAAATTTTACTACTTGTTCCAAGCTGCTTTCTGGACGCAACAGGCTCTGGTCATGTTACTGGGTATGGAAAGGCGACGAAAAGACTATAAGGAGCTTGTGGTGCATCACATCGTTACCATAGCTCTTATCGGGCTTAGCTACCGATTCCACTTCACATATATGGGGTTTGCTGTCTACATAACCCACGACATCAGCGACTTCTTTCTCGCCGTAGGTTAAATTCCACCTGTTTGACGATCCCGTGGCACTACCCGAAAGAAAAATATTAACATATCTCTATGTACCTAGATATCCAAGTCACTCAATTATATCGGCAGCCCACTCCAAGGACCATCCTTCGGCCTATGTATAATAATGTGGACTTATCTTCGTCATTACTTAAACCTACGCATTCTGTATTCGATTCTCACCGAATTCAGTACCGTTGGTCCTTACGGACTTAATTGGGAAATAGAGCAATACAAATGCTTCCTCTCCAAGTTCATCACATTCGCGCTCTTAGCCGCGCTCCAAGCCCTTAACCTATTCTGGTTGTACTGTCTACTGCGCAATGCCTACCGTTTCATCTTCCTAGGCATCGCGAAAGATGATAGGTCGGAAGATGAAGACACGGAGTTGGGCACGATGCATCCTGAGAAGGGGATTGCGAATCCGGCCGAGGCCGTACCCTTATTGAACAATAAAGGAGCGTTGAGCCAAGCCTCGAAGGCAACAGATATTACTCAATGAAGTCACACTTGACCGTTCAGTTCCGGCTGCTTCCTGTCGTTAGATATATTGCCTACCTAAGCTTGGTAATGGCGCATTGTTAGCGCCTGGTTCCGGAAGACGCCACATGGGTAGGAGCGAATTTATCATATTAAAGACATATTAACACTCTCCCAGGGACACCTATAATAAAGGGTGAATAGGAAAATATGATGCAGGGGCGTATACTATATACCATTTAATATTTAATGTAATTAAGGATTATATGATCAACTGAGCCAAGGATATGGGGAGGTCTAGGTAGCCTTCGTAACCTCGGAACACTCCATGTTAAAACCACGTCAATTATAACTTCCCATCAAGAATTATCCATTCCACCGGTAGGGGCTCGCATATGAGACCGGATTTTCCCCATTCACTATGTTTCTGTTACAGCCAGCCGCTTTCTAACCCAATAATATCCCAAGCCAATTATCCACATGACAATAACCACGAGCGCTAGCGTCGGCGCGAAGAAAGCTCCTCTGATGACTACAAACCCACTGACAACAGCAAAGACCAGAGGGACCAAGATGAACGGCTTGTATGGACGACGTAATTCAGGTTCCCTGAACCTTAGGACAATAGCACCCAAGACCGTTAGGAAAAAGAAAGAATACTCGCCAAGACCATTGAAAGTTAGAAGTGCGCGGAAGTTCCCTAGGAGAATGTACAACGCTGAAAGGACAGCCGAGAGCGCGATGGCGTTGATAGGGGCATCTGATTGAGTCACGCTCGGGGAACTTTGCTCATCATTAAGAAGCTCCGGTTCATCTTCCGTCCTAGACTTCAATCCGATCTGGCCAACAGAGGCGAAGATACGAGGGAACCAATTCAGATTAGCCGCAGCGACTGCCATACGACCGGCAACAAAGGAGTTTCCAAGAAGTGAACCAGCGACAACCAGACAGATCAAGACTGCGGTAACGATGCCGAACCCACGGCCTAGGAGACGGGTGATGGCAGTCTATCCAATTACTTGTAAGTAGAATTTCATACCATGATCAAGATATCAGGCTTACCACAGCTACACTATCCGTTGTCGAGACGACGTCCCATGGAAGTAGAATGTAGTACGCGGCATTTGCGGTGATAAAACAGAGTATGATTGTTGGAACAGCGGTGTTAATGGCGAGCGGTAGCTGGCGCGCCGGTGCTTGGAGTTCAGCTGAAATATAGATTGCCTGGGAGATCGGGTAAGCATCTCATAATAAACAACTTGACAAAAATGCGGACTCACCTTATCCCAGCCCGAGTAAGCCCATAATGCGCCATATAGCGCTGCGGAGTAGTGGCCGAGAATTTCCCATTCGCCTAGTTGGTTCCAGTCCGTTTTGCTGCCATCTGGGTTGGTAACTTCGCGATTACCAAACCAAGGCCGTTTAAACCAATCTCTTCCACCGATATCCCTCTGGGGGTCAGTAACCTGAAGGATGGTGACAACTATGCCTGCTATGACAATTGCTGCAATGCTGACGAATTTGGTGACCACAAAGAAGTTGTTTAGACGAGTGCTGGCTTTGGTGCTGATGGAATTCGCGATACTAATGACAATGAGGACAAGAATGGAGAACAACTTGTGTTCAATTCTCCCAGCTTCATCGGTCACTCCTAGCGAAGAGTATATGCTCTCAACGAACACGATACTGAGAATGGCAAGTGTGGCTGGCATTACAGCAACTATCCACGTCCAGGCTGCCAAGAAGCCGAAGACATCGCCAAAAATATACTGGAGATATGGCTGGACTCCGCCTGTAATGTCAATTAGCGTCATCATTTCACCTAGAGCGATTCAAGGAATTTAATAGATGAGGCTGACTCACCCTCGCCAGGAATCGCAGTTCCTAACTCTGCCATGGTAGAAGCACCAGTCCACGCCAGTACACCACCGACCAACCAGACAGCTAGAGCAGAACCAGGAGACGGAACATTGGTATCAATTGATCCGGGAGACGTGAAGACACCGCTCCCGATAACTATGCTGATGACGATAGCGAAGGCCTCAAGAGCGCCGAGGTTCTTGGTGAACGTGCCAGCCTCCTCCCGGGTTAAAGCTGGCGGCGGGGCATCATCTTCCGCTACGCCGGCATCCCGCGACTCTCGCTGGTCAGCAAGTAGAGGTCTTGAGGCACCATCATCCGTTTCCGATATCGATGCCATTGTCGCCAGGTCAGATGGACCCAATAGATTGATGCCTATCCTGAAGAAATGTTGTTAAAAGAGAGTTGAAGCGGGTTAATTGATCACGCAATTTGTTCTTCGTCATAAGTGTAAGTGGGGCAAATGGTGTAACCGTTGCACCCCCTTTTCCCGGTCATCTACAGTAAATACAAAATAATTTCACTTCTATTCATCCCCCATGAATGAAAGTTTGAGTAATTCTGGCTTTGTAAGTTCCGTACCTGCCTACTTCAATATTATCAGTTATAACGTAGAGTAGAATTAAATACTCATCATTATTTTAATACTGCCATAGCACTTACACTTTTACCAATCATATATTAACGCGCTACGCATTAGGCACCTAAATAGGTACCTAGTGATTTAGCCTCGTCATCCAACGATATCCTTAGCAACGCATCTCGCCCACGAAAAGGAATTCAGTTGAGTCGTTTACCTACCTACCTACCTACGTAGGTAAATATAGGATTACGTTTTGTAGTGTAGAGTCATGAGGGTTTTGGATGCCATGTTATCAAATTCATTCACCTCTCAATAGTGACTGACTCCAATTACCATACCAATTTTATATTAATCAAATCTGCTCAATTCTTGTTTTCTCTATCCTCTACAGATATACATTTCCATGCCTATCTACCTAGGTGTAAGTACTCAAGATTTTCAGGCTTTGCGCTTTTACTTGAATATCTCCTGCCAGTCAAATTTTCGTCTGTAGGCCAACGCTATACTAGGTAAATTGTCAGACTTCGTTTCTTACCCTTAGAAATATGTTTTCCAGTCTATGATAAGCTAATCTAAGTCTCCCACATAGCCTTTCTGACTTAATTCTGTTGGATAGGTACTAGTCTTCCCCTATCGTTCCATTGGAATCCTGCTGGCGTTGTTGGCTTGGGGCCACCGTTTTGAAACGTATATATTTCGTCCATGAGAGGGTGCGTGAGAACTTCCTCTTTTGTAAGAGATTGTCTGTAGATGTAATCATCCAGTAGAGTGTACGACATCCACATTTGGTGGGGCACATTCTTTGGCTTACTGGCAACGCGGCCTCGGTGCTCAATATCAGGGATCCAGCGGTCCTCCCTGCGTAGCCGGCCACCCTCTTCTCCCCTTTCTTTTCCAGTTTCCCCTTCATCCGAAAGCAGAAACTCATCCATATACATTTCCACAGATCGCTTTCTCTTTCGACTTCGTTTGCTCTTGGCAACTTTCGATGAGGTCTGGCTTACATGGAGAGAAGTATCATTCGGCTCGCCTGTGATACCTAGTAGTTCGCACTGTTCACGCTGCTGCAACAACGATAGTCAATAACAGACGTTGTTTCAAGAATGAAGTTCAAGTATTTTAGGTACTCTCGAGAGTATGGCCCCTCACTCATCTCAATTAAGAAACAATTGCTCCCAAGACAGACAAAAAGGGGAAATAAAATATTCTTGATATCACTCACCGCAGCCTCGGGTTCCATAGCTGACACCCTATCTTCAAGGATCTTCGTAGCTTTAGCCCGTGCGCCCCTGGCAGCTCTCTTGCGTCTTTTATCCTGCTTCGTTTCATTTTGGGATGGCTTGTGTACACCGGCTCCCGAGGCTAGTGCTGTTTCAGGTGTCTGCGACAGCGAGGGCAGTTTGTGTCGAACAGAACGTCGGGGCTGTTCGCCCGATGACGAACCCATTATGCTTGCGTTGTGTTTGTTAATGAGTTTCGTAGGAAACTAAGATCGGCTTTTATACTATATCAAGTGATGTTTTTCCTAGCCTGGGAATTTAAAGTTGTGGTGAGGAAGCAGTTAAATAACTTGATAAAAAGATACGGCAGAGTTTTCATTCCACAAAGAAAGGTTTCCTAGCCTGCGGGTTGATGTAACATATGAGAAGGAAACAAAGGAATCCGTCTATTATTCCCTTTTCTTATTATAGTCTCAAGTTCTCCACGTGTATACCGGTAGGAAACTGCAGTCTTTTGTGCCAGAATACAAAGGAATAGGAACAGGTGTGAAAACTATGCTATTCAAATCGAAAGACGGCGAAGTCACGATATTTTTAGAATTGATTCTGGAGCTTGGGAGATAGGTTTCGTACCGAGGAAAAGAAGGTCTTAAACTTAATAGAAGTTGAGCTGCGAAGCCAGGTACCTGCCTGTTACACTTTATATACATTTCTCCATGCCATTTTTTCAACTTTGACCAATACAACCTAGGTATATACTAAACAAAATTCTTTTTGTAACGAAAAGCAAAGAAGCATACCGTTACGTATAACCCATTTAATTCAGCCGCTATCGGGATTGAGTCAATGTTCAATAATACGTGGCAGCAACGTGACAAGCGACTTGCTTATTAACCATGCGCCTTGAGGTGTCGTAGATGGCGTCTGGGATGACTGATCTTACTGCTCCCCTTAGTGACAGCTTCGCCAATCCCCCGCTTTGAGGCGAGATTAAAAACGGCGGGACCAGGGACTTTATATGACTCTAAATCGACAAATATGTCAAGGGCGATACCAGGATCATTGCTGTGGTACATCTCAGTTGCAGGCACACCATCCGGCTGTTGATTACCCGAACCGGAGATCTCAAGGTTGATACACTACCTTACATTAGAAACTCATAGTATCAAATTGTTTAGGGTTCAGTGTACACTAACCTGAGGATAGAATTCAGCCTCGCCCAAATGGGCCCTATGGAGGCCGAGAATTTCATGTCGGAGAATATACGGACCAGGCTTAATGTCCTGGGGGATATTGACAGTAAAAGTGTCAATGTACCCATCTCCCTCCGCCTGGACATGTTTGTGGACCTCAGTCGTGGCCCATTTCTGAGTGTTCCACTCTGGACTATCTGCCATGCCACCCTTAACGAGGCCTCTCTCATATATTTTGAAGAATCGAAGGCTATTCTTATCGACATTCGCGCAGCCAGTGTCGCCGCATGGGGCGAGATAGTGCATTTCGGGACCTGGGTGCTCAAAGCCACCTATTGTATTATAACGCACGACTTGTAACTGGGATCCGGCAGACACTGGGATGGAACCATGAGCATTCGTAGCGCCCTCATGACAGATGATATCTGGATCATTGATACTGGATACCGGGACCGGGCCTTCATCTTCTGTTGTGAAATGCCATGTAACAACTTGGCTCTGATCCTGGTTCGACCAACGCTCAAAGCCTGGGTAAGTCACCCCATCAACGACTACTCTCCGAACATGGCCATGTCCTCGAGCCAATTCTGTTTGGAAGGCAAGAGCTAACAGAACTGCATTAAAGGAAACCATGGCGAGAGAAAGTAGGTCAACACCAAAGATGAGATAATGAAAAAGGATAGGGTACGGGTCCGAAGGTAGTCTGACTTGCAATCAACTAGCCACTATACCTAGGTTCCTTGTTGTAGGATATGAGGATATGAAACGAATCGAGAGCGATATCAAAGGCACTTTAATATACGAAGTTGACGAGAAGGAGCCTGGGACACTCCTAAGCCTCCTTGGCAGCTATCACCAAGTTTGCGACCTCAAACATGTTTGGATAGTGCTCGGACTTTACATATATGACACCAACATAATAGAAACACCCATGTTTCGAAGGAGCTAAGATGATCTGTAAAAGGAAACTGCGTAGTTGATGGATGTAAAATTACCTAATAATAGGGGCCGCTCCTGTTCACCATCAGATATGAGGCTCTCCTCTGCTTCATAAACCTATGTAGTTCCAATCTAAAAATTTCCGGTACATGCCCACCGTTAGAGAACCCGTTTCCAACACAAGATAGATACATTTGTTTCTCAGTACTACGAACACAGTGGTTTCGGTGGGTTCGTACACACCCTAGATAAGATCTGCAATGTTGCGCTTAAAATCAAATTCGAGGGTTCATTCTCAGACAGGGACCTGATTTATTCAGAGGAGCAAATATAGATCTCATAGGCTTACTGCGATCGGAAATTAATCTGAAGTATCACTGGGTCATTTCATTGAATCCCTTCGGTCCTCCAGGTTAACAGAATCTATACTATTCTATGCTGCTTAAAGGGATAGATCGAACTAATATGTATTAATCAAAGGAAGGAATTCGATACTGAAATATATGCGTATTAGTATTTTACTGAAAAAAAAAATTAATGCACTTGTCGCAGCTCCATGATACCCAGGCAGCCAGGCAGTAATCTTTCATAACCAAAGCTAATTCTCCACTTAATATTTCCTCCGTCCCTTCATTCTCAATCTTCACATAATATTAAGTCCTTTATTCTGCGTCAAGCATTTAGTAATATATGATGACTCTACGAATAGTTTTCTTTGACGCATGCATAGTAGGAAGAAAAGGATCTGAGGATCTGCAAATCCTAGCAGTTGGTGGCTGAACCCGACTTTGTTGCATCGTCTCATGATGAGATATGCCAGGCGTGCCTGAGATTTGGGCTGTTATTGACCCCGACACTGGATCCATACGATACCTGCCAAGACCCTAGGAAGGATGCAGGAGGAGCAAAAGTTAGCATCAAGACCAGAACAATCTCCTCTAACCGAATCCTGTACTACTCTTTCATATATCTGAGGAACCTTCACCAGTCACAGCACCTTTAGAGCTGTCATAAATTAGCGGCCAACGCTTTGACCTCGAAATAGAGGATGACACGCACTGCCCTAGCTAAGGGCGTTGTTTCTCAGCAAGCAGCCTAAGGGCCCCTGTGTAGGTATCTGTTAATTAAGACGAGGGAATGATGGAGCAGCAACACTACACCCTTCTTAAGGGCATCACCTCCCTAGAAATCAAAGGGTGTCACCAATTCTAAGTACCTTGAATGTAGGCGCACTCAAATTTTATGATAGCCCGTTCGCTCCATTCTCAACTACTATCGCACAGACTGCGTATAACCGTCCAACTATTCATCTGTTTCCGCATAACACGGCGTGTGGCGCTAATGAGATTGGGCGCGATGCTCATACGACCAATAGCCATCAACTGTGCGCAACCGTGAGTTACCGCTGGGATTCTCATGTTCAAACCCACGTTCATTTACGTACGTACCTAATGCTTGCCCTTGAGCGGAGAGTTCGTCTTGCCAGTCTACCTTGCTAACTTATCATGTAAGGTGGCCACCATATGTAGCGATCTAACTGCCGATGCAAGTCTAAGTTCGGGAAGGTTGAGACTATTATCCCTCGCAGCTTCATCATAAAACTTCAGTAAACTTGGCCGAAATTGAGAATGCCGTTGAGGACGTCTGGTCGGTTAGGACTCGCACCTATTTAGCAGCACCGCCGCACGAGTCTAGTCCCGGCCATTCTACGCCGATGAAAACTTCGGTGCGGCTTGCCGGGTTAAATCCGGGTCTAACGTAGGTGGCAGGCTAGCGACAAGCAGTACCGCAGGGCCATGGTTGTGACTTAGAACACACTGACTTCATCACATCAACTATCTCCCGCGTCGGCAAAGTGAGCTGGTGGAAACCTAGATGTTACACCGCGTTTTATCATCGCCGCTGTGGCCGTAGAATGAGCTAGGCTTGATTTATCAACAACGGCAACACATGCTGCATCGAAGTGATGAATCCGGATGCGCGTCTAGCTATGGATGGATGATCGCGTTAGTGAAGACTCAGGGATCTAGCGAAGATAACACCCTACGGCCGGAATCAGCATTCCTCTCAATGTTATACAAGGAGTCCTGGGGAAAGGAAACATCTGATTCAATGGCAGCCAACATTGTTTCTGGGGGAAGTCAAAGCAAGACTGGGGAATGGATGGGGCAGTTACAGCTTGAAATAATTGATCCAGTCCTCATCAGCCGAAACGGCTCCGGGGTACTTCGTTTCCCGCCAATGATAAGCCCGTGAAAGCTCCACTCGGCTTACGGTTTGCTGCTGTTGGTCAAGGGGGAGGGAGATGGATCGCTCTATACTGCAGGCGAGTCTAACGAGAACGGCAGTTCGAACACCGCAACGGGCATTGAGGTTCCATCGTACCCAGTTATTGCAGTTGTAATCCCGGCGGATTTTATCACCATACCTGCTAATCTCCGTTTTGTCCTCCAGTATCCCGGTCCCTAGCGGATGAATAGCAAAAATAGATGAAGGGAAGGGCGTGGTAGTGGAAAATAAATACTGAGGCCTTGCGATCTCAATTTTCCTACGTCAGACTTATCTCATCAATTCCCACAAGTATCGACTTGAGCCGCTTCAACATCCTCATTTCGATCTATCGACGTCCCTTAAATATCGGTGACCTAGTCCTCAAAGCGCACCTAATTACGCTCAATATGCCTTCAAATAATAGTGTCAAGACTGCGATGTCGCTCATTGAGAACGACAAATCGAAAGTTCTCGGCTTGAGCATCGGCAAGCACACGAATATTCAACCCGGGGATCATATCCCTAAAGCTGGTACGCACTATAGAAGTCGAAGGAAAAGCAATTGGAGGGCTAACTTGAATCCTTCGACTTGTAGAAGCACATGCTGAGCCGGAACTGAGCTTCGCATCTGCGTCCCCCAATAAGACCTACCTGGTAGTGGGACTAGATCTTGACGCTCCGTTCCCATCTTTCAGCGTGCTTGGTCCGGTTCTGCACTGGATCCAGCCGGGCCTGAAGGCAGAACCTGCCGAAGGCGGTGGATTCACTCTCAAAGCTACCGAACCTTTCATCGCAAACTGGATTGGACCCGGTCCCCCACCGCCGAGCTCGCCGCATCGGTATACTTTCTTCCTATATGAGCAGCCCGAGGGCTTCGATGGAAAAAAGTATGCTCCGCCCGGCGGTAAGACTGTCGGCGTTGGTCCGCGCATTCGTTACGATCTGGATGCTTGGGCGAAGGAGATCAAGCTCGGTCCGCCTGTGGCTGTCACTTACTTCAATAGTAACTGAGCTTAGGTAATCAAGTCAGGTAATGGGTGGCCTCTAGGGAGATGGTAATGTTTCTTTCCAATTCTGTTTCGTGTTCGACGGTAGCTAGATGGGGGCTACTCTGGATGAGATGCTATTATGATGATGTCGTTACCTTCATACCCATATATCAGTACAATATTGAATCGTTGAGTCTTTTTACAGGACACGCCGTACTCTAGAAAATCGCGATGCCATCCTATGAGTTACTTGTATCGCAGGCAATAGGTTCTGCAATCCAAGGCTCGATGCTTATTTCTAAACCTTCGAAACCCCGTCCCGCACGTCACGCATGCCTTGCCGAGAAGTCGTTGACACATAGAAAAGCCAGGTAACTGATTCAACGGGCCGCTCCCGAGAAGACGGGAATCCCGGGGTGTACCATTATTAGTATGCTACGGGAGATTGGTTGAAGTTGTGGGGTCCCGTCATCGTGCATACGCCTGAGCCCATCAGAATGAGCTGCTACTACAAGACCAATGAGAGCCATTAGGAATTGCGCCTAACTTCGACAGCTCGCCCACCCAATTCAGAACCACGTCAATATCCCCAAGCTGTCGTGGGTCCTATCAAATTAAATCGTGCATTCTGTGCTGTTCTTGTTCCCAACATTCTCGTTCCGGGGCTGGGACGGATAGACCGCTCTATGTGTTGAATATAATATATTATTGTTTAACAAAACAATATCTACCTATTGTATCTGCGCACGTGCAAGATATCATCTCCAAATTTCAGTCATTATTAGTATTTATAGTTCTTTGTGGTAACACATATAAGTGGCATTCGTTGAAGAGCGACACGCATGGGAATGGAGAATACGCAGTTGCGTTTGAAGCCTGATATGTGAGTCTTTAGGCAACCATACACAGTGTCTATTCATATGGAGTAGGCCTTTTGGACCTGTGTACCACGTGTTGCACCTTGATACATGACTAGTAACATTCTCTATGCCTCGCCGGTTGGGTCAAGTTGGGTGTATGTAGAGAAGCGGTGTCGAATATGCCCTTAACCCAATTTTTCATGCACGAAAGAATAGGAATCATAATATGGATACACCTCAAGACTTGGCTAGGGTGAGAGTCATTTGACATGTCGATACAACGCTGCTAAGTGGCCACAATAACGTCAAAGAGAGGGACTAGATGGTGCTTCTACCCATTGATTAATTCGTTGGTACATCTCCATTGACAATATCACGGCTGGGTATTTTAAGGCGTGGCTCGCTCTTGTTGGGGGAAGCATAGAAAACAAATAATCTTGAATACCAAGTCGAACCCAAAGATTCTAGTGCAGCCTAAATATTATATAGATCATCTCAACCCCAGATTCGAGACTCATAACGATACTCCGATTCAGAAGAAGTGAAATCAGCCCACCCGAAGATGGCAAAGAGGAAGAAGAAGACTCCATCGCGCCAGACCGTGGAGTCAGCCCAACCCAACTCAGTTCACCCAGGCCACCCCATTAATCCCATCAACCCATCTAATCCAGTCCCTTCACCCAGTTCAATAAATCTAGCTACTCCAGTTAAACCAATTAGGCCAATCGGCCCTGTTGACCCAATAACTCCTCCAGTTGAACCAGCCAGTCCAATCCACCCGGCTAGTCAAGTTACAGAAGAACCCTCGATTGAACCTATCGGGGTAGCAGAAGAGTTCGTGAAGGTAAATCGAGCTTCGAATGACCCAGTCTAAGATACATTCCACTGATGACTATAATAGATCCAGGAAAGCAATGGACCGACAGAAGGACTCGCCAAAGGCTGGGTAAGTCATACACCTCTTCCTCTCCAACGCGATATAATCTCAAGATAGCTCATAAGCCATAGGGTTATGGGACTGATGACAAAGAAAGTCAAGTCCATTTTTTCGATACGAGCTTTACGCGTTTATCTTTCGAGGACAGCGAGCGCAACACTTCCGAGGTACTAGCTGCCGATTTCAACGCTGGCTCCACGCAATCAGCTGATGAGGGCTATGAACATGTCAGTTCCGAGGAGCAACGAGCCCCCGACTTCTCACAGTATAATCAATTACCTCGCCTACCTCCTCCCGATGAACCTTTGAGGACGGGACGACAAGCAACAGGTGGATTTGATGTCGAGAAAGTCATTGGGGCCATTCAGAATGGATATTCGGCGGCAGAGTTGCGCGAATATCTGAGTTACTACCATAAGGCCGAGACAACCCTGCTGAAAGAGAACCTCAACGCAGAAGTTAGGGGATTCCCAGCTACCTTCTATGCCGTCGAAACCAATGATGCCGAGATTGTTCGCTATTGGATCAAATACGGTGGTGATCCGAATGCCACTCATGGAACATTGCACTTCCCCTTATTAGCCTTTGCAATTCTACGCGGTTCTCGTGCGCGCCTGCAAGCGACCAGAACTATGGAGACACTTCTGAGACTTGGTGCATCGCCTCTTGTTATCCCGGCGGCATACTACAACCCATTCGATCGTGACCTCCCGGAGGCTGGGCCAGATGAGAAAGAACTATACGATATCGGAGACGACGAGAGGTTCTGGTGTATACCAGAGCTTCGACCACGGCTAGCCGCCGCGTTGAGCCTAACGCAGCGATATCGACTCTGGCAAGCAGCTGGACTAGAACCCGCAACCGGACGTGAACGAACTCTAGCTATCCGAAAAGACGCCGTAGAAATCCTCGGACTGCAATACACTATCATTGGGCAAAGACTCGCAACATGGTCCCTGAGAAAGAGCTTCCTTGTGTAAGTACCAATTCACCACCTGCGGTTCGTTAGTCTGACCACCTATAGACACCTTGCTATGCCATTCAAGAAACCGCTGGTCCTTCTTTTTGCAGGACCTAGAGGACATGGCAAGAGAGAGCTCGTAAACAAGCTTGCATATCTTCTGTCAGTAGACGTTCAAAAGGTTGAGTGTACCGGTTTGAATGTCTATGATGAGATTTTCGGAGTCAAGCGACCGGGTCAAGACTACACCCTCGGCTCACCATTGAACGACTTCCTCGCCAGCAAGTCCAAAGAACGAAGCATCGTTTTCATAGAAGAGTTTGACAAGACAAACCAGGAGATCCACAAGGAGCTTCTGGTTCCCTTTGACCGAGGTAAGTTGACCTGAGGGTTCAAGTGGATATTTATAGGTCGAAACTAATGTCAACAGGGGTGTATACGGACCGTCGGAATGGCCAGAAGGTAGATTCTTCTCAGACGATATGGATCCTGTCAACGAGCAAGTTCGACGATACGATTTCCGACTTCTGCATTGAGAATAGCAATATCCATGATTCCGATCTACGATCAGAGCAATACGCGCTCAGGAGGCAACTCCACCGCCGCATTCGCAACGAGTGCATAGCCAGCTTCGGAGCGCCGTTAACCAGCCGAATTACCGAAATCATCCCGTTTCTAACATTCAACACGGAAGAGCAAGCACTAATCGCAGACAAGTATATCATGGAGCTTGAGTCGTTGATTGCCGGCCCAGTTGTGAAGTCGGAAGATCCGGACGAGGACAGACTTATTGGCAATGTTCAACTAGAGATAACAAACGATGCTAGCGTCTGCTCAACAATTGCGAATGAGCATTATCTACCAGAATTCGGGGCCTCGAGTATCTCTCATGGGGTCGATGCAACCATCACCAATCAATTAATAAGTCGGTACTTGGAGGACGGCGATGACTTCAGCGAGGATCAAGCGGAAAGCAGGTATAGGGTCGGAATGAACGAGGATAATGAGGTGGAAGTATTGCCTGAACTAACAAGTGATGGTACTAATGGTTACTCAGGACTCGGATATTCTTGGTTGAAGGGTAGATAGGTACTCACTCTGTAGTTGTATCATCGCCATGAAAATGGCCGGATTCGATCATAATGTTCGATCATAATGTTAGATCATAATGTTTGACTGTGGATTCTTTCACATGCTTCCATTCAGAGACGATGATTGTACCTTCAATGTTCGTCCCTTCCCGTATGCCCTTAACGTAAGGGTACTTTAGGATACTTTAGAGAGACATTAATAGCCGCTTCACCTAATGCAGGCACGACATGGGATGGCCCGTGCGTACGGTAGCTTCGGGGTTCTTCACATGTCAAAATGGGCGCTTCTCCCCTTTCTGATGCTATCAAACTGCATTGTATGACGTAGTAGACAAGGATCTCCCGATTCGATCTCAGACCTGATCCGACGAAGCTGCCCGTCATTGGAGCGTCAATTGCACACATTCCAACTGTACAATGGACTTTCTCTTATTAAAAATGGGTTCCATCGATTTATTTAAGACCTCAATTGTCGTCGTGTTTTCCCTCGAGCAAGTTTGACGTGTTTTTTTTTTTTTTTTGATTCTATTGTCTTAAGCTGAGTTGGTATACGAGACTCAAACGCATTGCCTATTTTGATTCCTAGGTGGGCTCAACATGCCGCCCCAACATACGGTGCCTGAGGTTCTAGACGAAGTGCGATCCGGATTGCAGAGTAAAGTTAAGGGTCTTGACAATCCTGTCCGCCATCCGTTCCTCTTTATATACGAGATAATTCAATGGCAATTCGAATGGCTCTTCTTGGTGTTTCAATGGTTTGCCGATAAGTTGTTTTCACCAACACCCCCAGGGCCGAGCACCCGGTTGGGAAGACCCAAGATTGCTGTCATTGGTGCTGGCATTACCGGCGTAACGTCAGCAGCCCACTGCATTGGCCACGGATTCGATGTTGTGATTTTCGAAGCTGGGGATGAGAATAGCCTGGGAGGCATCTGGAGCGTACGTAGGCTTGACTCCTGATAGAGCTACCACTTGATAGGGACTGCTTGACTGACTACGGTTGAATATAATAGAAAGTAAACAACACCTCCAGCTTGCAGATCCATTCTCTCATGTACAGATTTCATCCGTCGGTTAAGTGGCAACAAGGTTATCCAGACCGGCAGCAAATCATCAGCCAAGTCAGACAGCTATGGGAACGATACGGTCTGGACACGAGGACTAAATTCAACACCAAGGTCGAAAAGGTGTATAAAGATGAGAGAGGTCGTTGGATCATCAACAACCCGGCCAATGGTAGATTCGAAGGTGTCATAGCGGCTGTAGGAACCTGTGGAGATCCCAAGATGCCTCGAATAGACGGTATGGACAAGTTTAAGAATCCTATCTACCATTCAAGCCGATTGACCGGGTATGAATAAAGCGAGGCTCATTTCCTGTATTGCTTGCTAACGGTTATCTAGTGTTGACGCTAAGGGAAAGTCTATGATCATCATTGGCGGTGGTGCTTCTGCGGTGGAGGCTCTGGAATATGCCTCTGTATGTATTATCCCAGACTTTGGGTCCTCAGTCTACTTGTGGAGTATACCTGAAATGTCGCTGACTCTGAACTCTACAGGAAGAGGGAGCTTCCAAGATATACATCCTCGCACGGAGTGAGAAGTGGATCATTCCTCGAAATTGGATTATTGACATTCTCTTTGCCTTAAATATCTGGGGCCAAGAGACAATGTTATCGGTGATCCCAGAGGCACTGCTCAAGAAGTTTTTCTATCGAGACCTGGAAGATCTGGCGCCTACCGACAACGGCATATTCATGGATACGCCGATGGTCAATTCGGATGTTATGGATAAGATCCGTTCAGGAAGAGCCGAGTGGATACGATGTGATATTGAGGGTTTCACCGAGAACGGTGTTGTTGTTAATAAGAGAGAGAAAGGAGTGCCAAAAGGAGGTCCCGGACAACAAGTAAAGATTGAAGGTGATATGGTTGTCATGGCAACTGGGTATAAGAGACCGTCGTTGAGTTTCCTCCCTGACGACTGTTTTACGGAGCCCTACGGACCGCCGAACTGGTATCTCCAAACATTCCCCCCGCAGCATCCTTCCATTTCGGCCATCAACTGCACCTATCTGTCGGCTATTGGGACGGTCGGTAATTGGCATATCGGGATATACACGCGCATTCTTCTGATGTTCCTCGTCGACCCCTTGACGAGACCGTCTCCGTTCTGGATGGAGCGTTGGATCGATATGACTAAACTCCTGAAGGCCACGGCCCCGACTGGCGCTTTCGACTTCTTCACCTATCTTGAGCTGGTTTGGTGGTTCGTCTTCTGCGTCACCGTCAATCCGTTCCGATGGAAGTGGGTGACCTTCGTCTTCTTCGGTTTGGGATATGCACTACCCAAACACGTGGTAACGGCCGAAGATCATATCCGTAACGGCATGGGATTCGTAGAAGCCGATGAAGGAAGAGATGTCGGGAAAAGTTTCTAGGAGAGCCTTGCGAACAGGCGTTTCTTGCATGAGGAGTCTAACGATAAAAATCTCCCATACGACCTTTTTCCGGCGTCGCCCGATTTGGGGGCTCACCTTGACTCGGAAGAAAAACTGAACCAAGAATTGGGTGCAGTAAGGGAAACAGTACTGCAAACGGAGACGGAAATGGAGTCGAAATCAAATATGGAAGTAGAGACGGAAGTAGAAATGGAAGCAGGATCAAAAGATGAATCATTATTCTGGTTGGATTTCAAAATTCGCGATGCAGTTACTAAGGCCGTGGAATCAGATCCTAGCGATGGCAGCGTTGTTTCCCTCGACAATGGTACCCCCAACGACGATTTTCGCTTTAACCCAGAAGAACTTATCTCCGAGAAGCACACGACGTGCACTTCCGGCGATTGCACCGTGCTAGATACTTCTTCCACTGATGATCGCACTGGAGACGAGCTCGTCGAGACTTGCATGCAACATCAATGCTTCGATAAAATTCGGCAACAAAATTGTTATACTTTGACTATGAGGGATTTTTGATTCACAGTGATTGCTTTTCATAATGGTTGACTCTGTCATCAAGGTAGAAGGGGTTGGGTCGCCGGATGGATGCGCGGCGGAAATTTTATGACGGCGTTATGATAACAGTATAGAGAGGAAACTGGTATTCGTTGACTGGTTGGAATCAGTGCTTTTGTATTTATTGCTTGTTTCAATAGCACTTACAGCTCAACCATGGAGCTACCAGCCACTACTAGATGTGCTAGTATGAACATCCATAGACAAATTCAAGTTGGATTATACCTATTGATGGCAAATTGGCCCTCAGCAGACTAACGTTTGCCTCGGTCTCTGCGCCCGCCTTCCATAACCTTGAGACGTTTGTTGAACCTGTCGCCTATCTCCCTGGTGCCGGTGCTAAGGCCGCTTCCACGACCGCCGTCAATGGTCTCCCGACCTCGCTTACGGCTCTTCTCCAGGAGCGCCTTGGTGCTGCCGCCGCCCTCCTTGCGTCTAGTCAATCGCTCAATTCGGTCCACACCCTCACCGAGATCTCGCCAGTCCTCGCCACCAAAGTTCATCTTTCCACTACGACCCTCAATCTTGTTGCGCTTAGCGCGGTCCTTTTTGCTTTCCTTTGGAAGTCGGACGAAATTGGTCTCCTCATACTCCCGTCTGCGGTCCTCCTCCCGGCGCTCGGAAGCAGTCTTCATCTTCCTGCCACCGGACACAATAGTTGTTCCGACGCTAGGTTCCGCGACTGGCATGGTGGAGAGCTCGGTCGAGATATATTCATCCATGGTGGCCGACTTCATTGGTCTTCGTCCACCCCGCTCTCTTCGCTCAGCTGTTGGCATGACGGTTGGGGTGATCTTTGGTGGACGATACGCTCCCGTCTTGTCTTGTGTTGCGGCTGCTGCTGCCATTCCCACGGGTTGAGAGGGTGGCGCGAAGTTATTGAAGCTAGGAGCGAACTGCTTAGCCGATATATCAAGCGTAGGCCTTGCCGGGCCTTCATTCTCAGAAACATCTTCCTCGTCGCTATCTCTCGATCCTTCGTCAGAATCTGACTCCGATCCTGATTTATCATCATTGGCTGCTTGAGCAGCAATGAGATCTGCGTCATCGGCTGCGCGTAGGATTTTGTCAAGCTGGAACTGTAATTTATCCTCGAGAGGTCGAACACCCTTGTCAAGATATAGCCGCAGTTCGACCAACTTCTTGACTACTGCGTCCGAGAGGTCGGTCTTATCTGCGTCATCCGCGTCCTCCGATCCGGAATTCTTAGCATTTCGGATCTTAATAAGGATTAAAAAGACCAGGTTTTGTAGGTAGGAAAGGAGGAGCTCGTTCTTGACGTCCAGGAGGGACACGCCATCTTTCGTTGGCTCAATTCCTGAGATTTTTGGGGTAGCTTCGAATGCAGAAGATAATGAGTTTGTTAATGAATCCAACAATGCTGGCAAGGAGGCTGAAACGGCCATGGCGGTGGTGGGAAAGCAGAGAAATATCTGCAATTCTATATTCGCTTCTTCTTGAGAATGTCACCCTCCAATTCGCATTTCAAAAGATAAAAAAAAAGTTTCGGATTGCGAGATAACGATAAGAGATCCTTGCTTAGAAGTGTTTCTTGATTGGATGAGAAACATTAGGCTCCATCCCGCTGGATCCGGCGGTACGTACACCAGCTACTAATCAGCTCCCCCCACTCTGTTACGTACATGTGCAGTGGATGACTAAGACAATTTTCTTGGGGACAGCTGGCTTGCACAGTATGTACCTACATGTACCTAATGTACTCACCTCATGTCGTTATAGTGCTAGGTACAGTAGTGTACCGTACAACGTAAGAGCTCCTAAATTTTATGAATCGGGATCGCAACATAATATTTATTTCAGAGCTACTCTTCTGACTTTGAAACCACCGTCGACACTTTACCTATCTATCGGGCTGCGTGTGCTCAACGTCACTTGATGTGATTTATGTTCTCTTATTAAGTATCCATCGCTGGAACATATTCCAATCAAAACTTCGGCAGTTCTGAATCTACTCCTTAAGATACCACCAACGAGCCTTTGTGCTCCGTGATTGGCTTCGCCTCAAAATCCTTTTCTCACGGCGCGGTGATATGTAAGTTGACAACAACAATTTTTCTGCTTATCTATTCATTGCAACCTCAACACTTCCTCCCCCAACCGCTCCCCGGTAGTGTGAACTCTTGTTAACTCTGAAAAAGATTCGATGTCATAAGCAGATCCACGATGAAGTCGAGAACGTTTGCGCCCTGGGCGCTCTGCTCCGCGCTGCTGGCCCTCCCTCAACTTTCGACCGCATTCTATCTCCCTGGCGTCGCGCCTACATCATACAAGCAAGGCGATAAAGTACCTCTTTACGTGAATAGCATCAAACCAGTCGCGGCCCAAGATGCGCTCCTTCACTCTGTTATGTCATACGATTACTATAACGAGCAGTTCCGATTCTGTCAGCCAGAAGGCGGCCCATCCTATGTCTCTGAGAGTCTCGGCAGCATCCTGTTTGGCGACCGAATAATGACTTCGCCGTTCGAATTGAACATGATGAAGAACGAGACATGCAAGAAGCTGTGCACCTCGAAATATGACATGCAGTCTGCGCACTTCGTCAATAAGCGAATAATGCAGGGTTATGCGTTGAATTGGCTGGTGGATGGACTACCAGCAGGTCAGCACCTCCTTGATGACCTTACCGGAACCACGTTTTATAGCCCAGGCTTTGCTATGGGTACCATCTCTACCACCGATCCCGACGGACCGACTTTCTTCAACAACCACTATGACATTGTTGTTGAATACCATAAGGTCAATGGTAAAGATGATCAGTTGAGAGTGGTCGGTGTGATTGTCCAACCTGCGTCGAAAGCATACAAGGGCGATAATCTGGATTGCAATGATAACCAAATACCACCCGTGGTTCTTGCTGAGGACGCCAACACTGAGACTGAGGTCACATTCACATACAGTGTTTACTGGACTGAATCGCCGACTGCCTGGGCTACACGATGGGACAAGTATCTGCACGTGTTTGACCCCAAGATCCACTGGTTCTCACTTGTCAACTCTGCAGTTGTCGTCATCTTCTTGACTGTTACGGTGACCTCTGTTCTGTTCAGAGCATTGAAGAAGGATATTGCAAGATACAACCGCCTAGATCAGATCAACTTGGACGATCTGTCGGGTACTTCGGCTCTTGAAGATGGCGTTCAGGAAGACTCTGGTTGGAAGCTGGTTCATGGAGATGTTTTCCGAACTCCATCGCACCCCCTTCTTCTCTCCGTCTTCCTCGGCAATGGTGCCCAGCTATTCGTTATGACCGGCTTTACCATCTGCTTTGCGCTGTTAGGTTTCTTGTCGCCATCCAACCGTGGCTCCCTTGGAACGATTATGATCATCCTATACACCCTCTTGAGTTTCGTTGGCGGCTATGTCTCCGCAAGGGTCTACAAGTCATTGAACGGTGAGAAGTGGAAGCTAAACATTGCACTGACCCCCCTCCTTGTTCCTGGCATCGTCTTCACGACATTCTTCTTCCTGAACCTCTTCCTCTGGGCCAACGGATCAGCCGGCGCAGTTCCCTTCACTACCATGTTGGTCATCATTGGTATCTGGTTCGTCATTTCGATTCCCCTATCAGTCAGCGGCTCGTGGCTCGGCTTCCGTGCGCCAGCCGTTGAGCCTCCTGTTCGAACCAACCAGATCCCACGACAGATCCCACCAGCCACAACTTACTTGAAGCCGATCCCAAGCATGTTGCTCGTGGGTATTCTGCCATTCGGCGCTATCTTCGTCGAACTTTACTTCATCATGAGCTCGATCTGGTTTAGCAAGATCTACTACATGTTCGGCTTCCTCTTCCTCTGCTATGGTCTTATGATCATCACCTGCGCCGCGGTTACAGTTCTCATGGTGTATTTCCTACTATGCGCCGAGAACTACCATTGGCAATGGCGGTCCTTCCTAGCAGCAGGTATGAGTGCGGGATATATCTTCGCTAACGCATTGATATACTTGATCAGCAAGTTGTCCCTAGGTGGCTTATCCGGTACTGTTCTGTATATCGGATATAGCGCTCTACTTTCCTTCCTTTTCTTCATCTTGACAGGTATGTGATAAAATCTTATGATACATTGGCGTACTATACTGACTCCATGCCCTAGGTTCCATTGGATTCTTCTCGAGTTGGTGGTTCGTGCAAAAGATTTACGGTTCTATCAAAATCGACTGATTAATGAGCAATGCGATGAAGGGAGGCAAGGTGTCATGCCTCCTTGCGAAGCAGGTGGCTTGGGAACTTCCCCAACCTTTGTACTATATAAGTGTACAATCAGCGTCTCTTTTCCCATGTACGCTGTCATTGGAACATACAGATGGGGCGTGAGATGGAATCTGATGAGTTGCATAAGAGGTCTCCAAATCAAAGAGCCCGGCGTTCTAGGAGGCGTTCTTCCAGGTTTAGGAGGGCTCTCGCATGAAATGTGTAAAACGGAAAAACGTCCATTCTAGGTAGTTACGACGGAACTGGGATAGGCGCTGGCCTGGTTACCCTAGGTACTCGAAAGCACAAATAAAATTCGTAATTAGACGGGCTCTCTAATTGGGATAATTGTATTGCCAGTTCTAGTCTTAACATGGGCTCGTGAAGATTTTACGACTTGACTAATTCGAAGTACTCAATGCTAGCGAGAATATCTCTGAGATTGTGATATTTCAAATTAAGAAGTATGCCTTACGTTATATTTCTCTTGTTGATGCTTGGAAGCCCTGGAATCTAGTTATTGCTAAGGAAGTCCGGCAATTGAATTAAGTTCGGAGATGCGAAGTGGGGCCGGCAGAGGGCCGGGATAGATGGATACATTGTGATTAAATGGACATTACCAAGTGAGCACCTATTCCGAGAATCTAGCAATATTGATGGTGATTGGAAGACAAGTTTTGGCACTCCATAGACTAAAATTTTAGAAGCTTAGTTATGTGTGGAAGTAATCTTAGTGTTTATGTAGGCCAGCTGCATTAATTATTCTGAGGGCTTTCCCCCAGTGTTGCACCCTAACTACTATGATGAGGCTCCTCGACCGTCGGAAGAAGCTTAGATAGAACTCTTTTCACTTTTCTTACACTCCTTCTTCCGAATGTCCTCATGGCTACGCAAGAAGATTTACTCCAACATAGTAGACCTATTTGCTTCACCACGAGATCACTCATCATCATCCTCGTCATCGTCAGCCATGAACTGGAACTGCTTCTTCTCCCCAACAGGCGAAGCACTCCCAGGCTGGCTCGGTCCACCCGTAGCACCGATCATAACGCTTCCCCGCCGGTAAGCCTCCGCCTGTTCCTTTTCTCTCTGCGCGCGCATCCGTGCCTGCTCCTCCCGTGCCCTGCGCTCCCTCTCCTCGCGTTCTTGTCTCTCCCGTTCTTCGGCCTCCTTCTGCTCATCCTCCTCGCGCTTCTTGCGCAGCTTCTCTTCCTCCGGATCGTAGTTCTCCGGGTCGATGCCCTGCTCCGCGAGGAAGGCTAGCGAGACCAGGGCACCCTGACGCACTTGTTCTTCGTTGGGCCATGGGATGAATTCGAAACCGGTGTAGGGGTTCATGTTCATTTGCATTTCTTCGGGGAGGTTCGTCGCGGCATTGCCGCCGCTCGGGGTGGTGATTGATGTGTTTGGTTGGGATTGAGGTTGCGAATTAGGATCTTGATTTTGCGGTTGTATTCCGTTCGCTACTGCTGGCTGCGTGTCATTGGGTGTCTGACCAGCGGGCGTTGCGGCCGCAGTCTGCATTGCTGATCCTTCTCCGTTCTTCGCTTCGGCATCTGTTGATGCGCTATTGATGGTGCCGGCGGGTGGCATAGTCGTCTTGCTAATCCTGCGCGCATACGCCAGAAGTTCGTCGTAGTTGATGTCATAGCTAGGGACATCAGACGGGAATATGGTGGCGCGTGCGCCGACGAGCTCTTTGCGCGTGTTGGCTAGTAGGCGTAGTGTATCTTTGATCTGGGCATCGAAGCTAGCGGTCGCCGCGCGCAAGTCCTGAATTCGTCGATAGTTCGCCTGGTGGGTTTGCACTGAACTCCGGTCAGCCTCTCATCGGGCAGAGATTGGAAATTGTAGTACAGAGAACATACAATTTTCCAGGCCCTTATTCAACTCGATATCGGCAAGTCCCAAGTCGTTAACTTGAGCCACAGATGGATGGTACTTGGCTATCGAGTCGACCAGCGTTCCTAACGCTTTCTCGACACGGTCGAAGCAAACATCGAGCTGCTTATCCATCTTGCCGATCGATATCGAGTTGTGTTAGAATGTTGAACAAGGAAGCGAGAGGGGACCTTTGTTCCCATTGAGATGCATGCAATTAAGCTTTCATGGGATACAAAGGTACATCGCAGCTTGCTTAGCGCATATGAATTGTGGATACATGTAGTACATCCATGTAGTTTGTAATGTGTGGAAGCTTAATGGCATAGCTCGTGTGGCTTACCTGTGTGTCTGTGTGGCTAGTGCGAACTACCGGCTTCCTCCGAGGTCAAAGAATGTCGCGCAGCTTCCATCCACCCATCGAAACCCGGAATTGAAGCTGTCACCAAAATCTCAGTAAAATTGCCATTGACCTCTCCAATCTTCGATTCTTCGACTCCGAGTCAAGATGGTGTCCCAGGTACGCTTAATGCTGGCCTTTCATGCTCTTGCGGTGCTAGTCTGCGGCATTTCAATCATTAAGCTTGGGTACGGAATTTTATAAGAAGCTTTGCTAACTCGACGTCACTACAGTCTCCCCTTACAAAATCGTACCCGGCCTACAAGAGTCCCTACGGACCTAAGTGAGTACGCACCGATGCATGCGCTCGCCGAATAGCCTCCGTCCGTAGAAAAAAGCGTTGGGATCGAAGCACATAAGAGCACCTAGACAAAGACATGGCTGGCTAGAAACTTCGGTTGTTAGAGCCAATGGCTGACCATGGGCTACTGAGCAGGTACCACTACCAACCAAACATTGCCGGATGGACATTTAAGCAAATCGGCCGACTGTAAGCTTCCCGATTCTTCTCCCAGGGTCTTACAACTTGGTTCAAAAGAGCGCCAGGTTCCTGGGTTTTGCTCAGCAACGATAGTGCGACTAACTTAATCCATATAGTGGCTTCACAACCGGCGCCTTTGGAGGTGTAGGTCTCTTCGCTCTCATCTACTACGCATCTGGCATTCCCAGAGTACAGCGCGATATTCTGCAAAAGATCCCCTTCATCGGCAACTACTTCATCAAGGAGATCCCCGCCTCGGACAACGTGAGTCTCTTATGTTGCCTCAGTTCCCACTTGCGATTGTCGCTAATTTGAACATCTAGCCCTTCTAGATTGGTTTGTACGAGTGGTTTCTACTGGACGTAGAGAGGGAGCAGCGCGATGCCGGCTGGGATAGAGCGCGTATGGCGAACTTCTGTACAAAAATGACATCCAAATAGATCTCATTAAACCGTCAATACCTCATCTGTATTCGATACAATTCTATGCTTCACGTTGCCTGACTTAGGCTACGTCTCTAGCTGTCTATGCTGTATGGTGATGGTACAACGCTGCTCTTGGGACAAATAATATCCACTGCCCCTTTTCTTGTGTTTTCTCCTAATCTCTTCTGCTTATGCCTTCTTTGCTGTTAATTCTTCCTTCATTTCTCTCTTCATGCGCGTTACAGTTCCAGCACCTCCATACACGAGCCCTGTGTAAATCATGGCAACACTCGCACCAGCATTTAATACTTCCAGGGCTCTCCGCCCATTAGTAATTCCTCCTGTAGCGAAGATAACCTTCTGCTCCAAGGGTTGGGTGGAGCTGACCTTCGGCTCGGTCTCTGAGATCCCTGTGATGGTTCCTTCGAGCGAGTTTATGCTCACGTCGACAGCCTCATCGGCTACCGCCTTTTCCTTGATAGATTGGAACGACTGGCCGTCTAGCATCTTGCGGTATCTTCTCACCAAGTCCACAGTTTTATCAAACATCGTTGGGCCGGAATACCCACCAGTTTCCGTCATGGTAAGTTGCTCCTTCGGTGTGAGTTTCACGCCCGGTGGGACGAGCCCGTTCCGGCGCTTCGTTGTGTTGCCCACGATGACTCCGTCCACGCCACTCGACCACACAGCCTGCACAATTCCTTCCATCTGGGTATCTTCATCCTCGTCCGGCGAGACCTTGACCATCACCTTGGGCTTCTCCTTCCGATGCGTCCTCCGTGCCTCGTCAACAACGGCGCTCAGGATCCGTGTCAGGGGCTCTACGGCCTGAAGGTCACGTAGACCTGGTGTGTTCGGGCTGCTCACGTTAACCACGAGCACATCTGCATACGGTGCCAACCGCTGCACGCAGTATACGTAGTCCCTCTTCACCGCATCGACATCCCGTTCGTCCGTGTCCTTATTCTTGGCGATCTGGACCAGTAGCAGGCGGCCGGGTAATAAACTTCCAGGGGGTACGTTGGCTTCGCCATTCAGCACGCTCGCTTCGTCCAGTCCGACGCTCTTTGCGTACAGCCTAACCCGATTCCGTAGCCGCATGGCCATGTCGTCAGCACCGCGCGAGTTCAACCCATACCGATTGATTAACCCATCCAGAGTAGGGACGCGAAACATGCGTGGCTTGGGGTTTCCTTCCTGAGGCCGGGGAGTGCAGCCGCCGACCTCGACTATTGAAGCTCCAAGCGCGAACAGCGCATCCGGGATCTCAGCGTGCTTGTCAAGACCAGCAGAGATAGCGATGGGGTTTGCCAGCTGCGTGCCGAAAACCGAGACGGAGATGTCAGGGCCACTGGATGCCGAGTAGGGAGAAGAGCGCTCGCGTGGATGTAGGCCCAGACTATACAGGTTCTTCATAGAGGAGACGGCTACTTCGTGGGCCACTTCGGCATCGGGGTATAAGAAACGCAGCAGAGGGGGTACGACGTAGCGATGGACGAAGGCGCGAGTGTCTGTTGCGTAGACATACACCGCGCACCCAGTGGCTACGATTGAAGTTGCGAGTAAGGCCGTTCTTAACCGCGACACCGACTGCGCGTCTGTCGACGAGGTAGAAGCATATCGAGCAGAAGTTCGAGGCCGGGGATGGATTGGAGCTCGTCGTGAGGTAAATAGTGGGTTAGCTGGCGAGCTGAAGAAACGCCGGGCTACTCGATGCGAAGATGCCATTGTGACGGGTCGGGGATGGGCATAGTAGCCCTCAATGCCTCGTGGTTATGATGAGGTTGAACTTGTTCCAGTTTGAGAAATAATAAAGTCAATTCCATTAGCTGAATCGTGAATTGAAGCTTAGAAACTTTTAGTTAGCCGGCGTCAATGGTGGGGGTCATAAAGTTAGCCGGGCCGGCGGTCGCCGTTATCAGCCGTCGCGTGCTTCAATAAGATACATACAACTAGAACACCTAAGCACATACAGTCACTGAACAAGTACAAGCCAATACCAACAAGCCAATACCAACATTGGCCGGCGCACATTCATTAAATACATGTAACAATGGTTTAAATATTCACAATTATTTATTTATACCTGCCTACCTACTTTTCCTTTCTTATATGTCAAGCTCAATTATATGACCATGGCTTCCCAACTAGGGCTAAACTCATCTCTCGTCCTCCTGGTTGTACACTATGGCTTCATATCCTCGATCCTCCGCCTTTATACAACACATAAGACAGGGCTCAACTCGTTCGGATCTTACATAGTCTTATCTCTGGGAGCTATCTCATTCCTCGCTCAGAAATGGCTCTCGTCCGTTACAAATCATGTGCCAGAACCTTATCTTGTACGTAACATACCTACCTAGGTACTCCAGAAACGTAGTCGAATATAGAAATATCAAAGCTAAGTCAATTCAGGATGAAGTGTTCCATATTCCTCAAGCTCAGGTTTATTGCGACGGCAAGTATGGAGTGTGGGATTACAAGATCACCACCCCTCCTGGACTGTTAGTTTCTCCCGGTGCCTTTAGATTATTCTCCAAACTGATAATGTGAAGCTATGTCTTAAGCATCTTAGCGAACTCATTGAGCGGATGGCCATGCTCAGTGTATTATCTCCGACTCTTCAACGTTGAGGTCATTCCATATCTAGCTCTAGCTGCTATTATGTCTAGAGCTCGACTCGAGCAGCCACAGAGAGTAGGGAATACGCAAGGCCGAAGCCAATTCTCAGTTTACGCAGTCTGGACTGGGATCAATATCTCCTTGTTCCCCGTGTTATTCTTTTTCTCGGGCTTGTACTACACAGATGTCATCTCGACATTCGTTGTATTGCTCGCCTACGTGAACCACCTGGGCCGAGTTAGTCAAGATAGGACATCCCTGGCAAACGACATTTACACACTCTTCCTTGGACTACTATCACTGTGTATGAGGCAGACGAACATTTTCTGGGTGGTAGTATATATGGGTGGCTTGGAAGCCGTCCATGGAATTAAGGCCCTACACCCGAAGGCCGAACCTACTCCCGTCTTTACTACATTATCGCAACAGATCCAATTCTATACGTGGAGGTACTCGCTCGGTGATATCCACGATCCGACCTTGAATCTCACATCTCCAATCGGTACGTCTCAAACCACCTCTTCTAATATGCCGCTAATAGATTAGACTTGGTTCTTTGTGCAGTCAGTATTGGGATCGCAGTAATCTACAATTTATGGACTATCATCCGTGAGCGCATATGGCCACACTTGGTGGTTCTCGGGGCCTTTGTTGGTTTCGTCGCATGGAACGGTGGCGTGGTTCTAGGTAAGATTATTCAGCAACTCTCGCTCTCGTATCATTTTATTGACCATACGAAGGGGATAAATCCAATCATGTAGCAACCCTACATTTGGCCCAGATGCTGTATATCTGGCCTCTCTTCTCATTCTTCTCGGCACCCCTTTTCATCCCACAGCTTTTGAACATGCTTACACTGGCCCTTAAATCCTTTACATCATCGGCCAAAGCTCCTCCCCCACAGAACAACCCGAGGGGCACAAATGACCCCAAGCAGTCCGCTGCTCTAAGGGTATTCTATCAACTGGGGTCCAACCATACAGCCCACTCTATCATCTTTCTCACCGGTGCTCTAGTAGTGACTACTTTGATCGTGAAATTTAACACTATCATCCATCCGTTCACTCTAGCAGATAACAGACACTACATGTTCTACGTGTTTCGTTACAGCATCCTCAAAGCTTGGTGGGTTAGATATGCTCTCGTTCCGGTATACGTCGGCTGCGGCTGGCTCTGCTGGACCGCCTTACAAGGGAGCCGTTCTGACGCGGTGTATGGGGTACATCAATTGATACAAACGCCATTCAGGACCAAGTCCCAAGCCTCATTGCAACCACAGACCTCACGAGCATCGAACACAGCAAGCGAACAGTCATCTAGCTCTCCGTCTCGTCCGTCCCAAACACTGGACCAAGCAACAATCCCGCCAACCACCTCATTCGTCCTAATCCTTCTCCTCTCTGCCACTCTTTCCCTTATCACTGCGCCGCTTGTAGAACCGCGGTACTTCATTATTCCGTGGGTATTCTGGCGACTCCTTGTCCCGGCGCGGCCTGCTCTTCCGGGATCAGATTCTCTAGTCTCGCGATGGCTGGTTCCCTTCGTTGAGACAGCGTGGTTCCTGGGTGTTAACGTTACAACCATGTATATATTCATCACGCGGCCATTCTACTGGCGAAGCCCCGGGGGCGAGTTGCTAGACGAGGGTAGGATACAGAGGTTCATGTGGTAACCGTGATTTTCCTCCATATGTAGAAGCAGCTAGCTAGACATGAATATTCACAAGGCTTCGTGTCGAAGGCGATGATTTTAACGACTTAGGTCACAATCACAATAGCAAGGAATTAATATTATTCTTTTAATTAGTATTCATCTTCTAGTGGTCTTGAGCAATCTACCTCAAGGTAGGTAGAAACCTAGGTATGTAGTGTTTTCTAAGATACAAGGCTTGAATACTATGCAGCGAATGTAAAACTCCTTCATCCCCATCGTATCGTATGATGCAACGCTGATGTCAATATGGTAAGACGAGGATCCCCAAAAGGTAGGGAGCATCGAAACGACTTTCTCTTTAGATTCTTCTTTTTCTCTTGCTCCAACATGCCCAATTTGAAATCATGTACCCACAACACCAAAAACGCCGTTTTGAAGCATCAAACCGTAACGCCATGCTGTGTCTGTGGACAGCAATCCGTCCACTTAGGCCTAGTTGTGTATTCCAGTATCCATACTTCCTGCAGACACCTCGTTGTGAGGGTAGCTATGTAATCATCCAAGTATCCCATATGTTATTTTCGACCATATGTACCGGACGGTAAGCAGCCAAAACACTACTGCTTCATCTGATAATTACTGGCCTATTATCATCCTTCATCCGAGCTTAGAATAATCGGATTCATGTGACCGTCATAGACTTAGTCGGTCTAAGCTTAAGCGGTCTTGACTCCGCACCCGCTTCACAACTCCCAGCTTGAAGAACCGCTCGTCGCCGCCAGCCGTGCGGCCCCCGATGTACCATTTATCAGCACCTAGTACATCACGGAACCCCTCGCTACTGCTATCGCTACCGCGCCGCCGACCAGAGCCTGGAATGGGCATGCCTGGGCGGTGCGGCTGCTGGGAGTGATGTCTATGTGGCGGAGACTGTAATGGTAGTTGATTCATAACCCCACCTGTTCGCTGTTGTGGTTGTTGTTGTGGCGATGAGGATTGGCTTTGGGAATGTGAATGCGAAGATGACGAGATGGACCGCGCTCCGGATGTGGATGGATTAGACGAAGGTTGTGTGGTGTGCTTGTTAGGCTGGGAGGTTGCGGAGAGTGCTGGCGGCGCCTGTTGTCGGAAAGCGGCCAGAAAGGATGAGAGGAAAAATGGTCGTTGAGATGAAGGCATATTGTCGGTATATGGCGGTGTGGTAGGGATGTTAAGATGGTTGTCGCGCTTACGAAAAGGAAGAGGAGAATGGTTATGACCACAATCCACTGATGTTTCGATAGGAAGGACGGAAAATAATGCCTCGAAGCTGTTGTTGAAATGGCTCGGCCGTACGGCGATGTATGGGCTAAATCACTAGCCAGCCGAGGATATGCGGTGTTTGCTAAACGGGACGAACAGTGGGTTACTGTACGTCACCCGTGTATGTGCTCGAGGTTTTATTTAACCTCTCTTGGATTCCCGAGTGTGTGTCCACGTAGATGGGTCGTTGTAGTCGAAGGTGAAGTCGCCTAGAATGGAATATTCATGGAGGCGACCAGCGCTGATACTGATTCAGGGAGCCGGTGAGAAAGTACGCAAGGTGCGCATGTAGTATGCGTCAGGATAATGGAGGAGGGGTAGGTCTCTATTGAGAACAAACGAAGTGATCTCCCTTCAAATAGAACGTCCCTTAGAGAAACATGAAGGCGACGATGAAAATTTTACGTGTGGTGTTGACATGTGCATGCCAAAGTTGTATTGAAGTTGTGTTGTGTGCGAGGTTAAAAAATCCTGACGTCGAGGCACATACTTCAAGGTCTGTGACTGGCAAGAGTCCTCGGCCAATACCGGGTAACATGAGTTGTGTTATCGCCCCGCCCTGCCCGCGACCGGCAAGGTGGGACTGGAACTAGCTGGCTTGGTTGAGTGGAGTTAGGTCTTGTTTTTTGCAAATAGACAGGATCTGATAGGTCCCTCTTCCACTTCGCTTGCGGGCTTCTGCGCCTAAACGCTGTGTTAACCTTAGCACATCCGATCCTGCCTAGTACACCTGTGGACCTTACTATTAGGTACATCCGACACTGCTACTGCTACGTAGCCCGCCTAACGCTCGCTTTTAGTCCCGTTACCCACCCAGTCTAACCAACGACGAAGAGAAAAAAAAAAAACATTCGATGAAATCGCCGATCCAAGTTTATATTTCTCCTTTCATCCTCTCTTTCTGCTTCTTGACACACTCGGATCCCACTAGGCTTCCCCGGATTCTCATGCCTTTCCCCGCTCCCCCAGCCCCAGACTGACCATCTGAATCGAATGTTTCGTATCCCCGAGGCTCGCCGAATGATGAAGTTGATTCCACCTTTGGCAGCTTCAGCGGGGTTGTCCCCGTTCCAGACCACTGGTACCTTACGATGCGAATTATAGCCATCAATGTATCATCCAGTACCCTGCCCAGCTCCCCGTTCCCGTATGTTGTGTCATCCGAGTCGCGTGTAGTAAGCCCAAGAAGCTGAAGGGTAACATCTTAGTTGGAAAATTTCCAGCAACGCCATGACGAACTGCCAACTTCATAACATATTTCCGTTCGGCGTCTACAAAACTGTGGACATCATAGGGAGAGGGGGTGATGTATCCGTTGCAACTTGACATTTCTACTACGCACTATGCAGCATGAATAAGCCACTAACAACAGCTCACATCACACCGTTACTCTAACAACAGCAGTTTTCCAAGACACACGCCGCTATCCCGCATACCAAGATGCAAACTAGTTAATCTCCTCTGAACTACCACTTTAACCCCAAGCACTAGATCCTTAGGCCACGGCCTTGATCAACGCATTCTCCTATGGTGGCTTGGCGGTAAGGGTTTTCTTTAACGGCTTTCGTTCATACGATTTCTGCAAAGTTGAAGGTCTACCTTCTAGATTATATGTTCGTAAAAGCGGCGTTAGATAGAGGCTTGTCACATTATACCCTCTTAACTTACACAATTTGGCCGATAACACAATAAACCAATGCATCATCATCACTACTTAAGTTAGAAAATGCGAGATTCAATGTTCTCAGCATACATTATAACTCCATTACGTGGTGAGACATGAACAGGCACCTAGGTATGTATATGGGCTTAACAAGTATTTACAGGTAGGTAGTCTCTCATGGCCTTGAATCAGACACATTGAGTAAATATAATTATGTCAGTGTAGTATTCTATTTATTCTATCAACAACTATTGTCAGAGGTGGTGCGCAATAGTCGTCAGTTCATATACCTTGAAACTACCACTAGCTAGGAGGCACGACTACAATATACCATCTTCCTCTGAATCTGGCGCAGGTAGCATATCTGAATCATGTTCTTCTGTATCAAAAAAATCTCATCGGTCATGGTAATAGGGTAAGTCGTGGATACGCCTCGTGAAGTCGGGGTTAACCATTGGGTTATGCAATTCAGCGATAGTGCTCATGCATGCTGCTGCAGGATCACCGCTTCCATCAAGGTTGCCCTCCCAATATTCATTACCCGGAAATGCATTCCCATCCCAGGGGTAGGAAATGACGAGAAGCTGGTTCGCTTCGTCGCCTTGTAATTTGTCTGCCGGCTCACGCTTCGAGAACTTGACTTTGATGTCCTGTTCCCAACCGAGCTCGGTAATCTTCTCTTTAATCTCATAGGGGACAGTGATATACGCAAAATCAAGCGTCGCTATATCAGTCAAAAACGGCTTAATATAAATTAAGGCGTCGCAGAATGCTTGGATGTAATGGGTAGGTTGTTCATCGGTATACTTCCACACACCCAAGCCCAAGCCAACAACGTACACATACGCCTTACGGCCAGCATCCTGGGCGCGGTCGTTTGCTTCAAGAAGCAAAAGTTCGGCAGTGAGTTTTATGCGAGCCCGGTAGATATTGAAGTTAAACTTGTCATCTGATGGTTTCGGATGTTTAAAGTACTTTTCGTAATAGTGCCTGAGATCTGAATGGATTCGTCTCTGCGTTCCATCATTTACCATAAGGGGGGCATCCATATGCTCCAGACGCTCGAAGCGCGGCCCGACTAGACCAATGATTATGCCTCTGGGTTCGAATGTTCCGGGTTCTCCGCGTTCAGCCCTGTTTCCTCTCCTGCCGTTGTTGATGAAATAACTCGGACCGCTAACACCCAGTAAACTAGCAAGCATGATCTCATCATAAGTCAAGTTGTCTTCCAAGACATTGTAATCCGAATCTATATTGTCCCAGAATTTTCTCCCACCCTGATATGGCTTGAAGGGGCGAAAGAGAGTGTGGTCACCGGGACCAACGAAAGCTAGAGGTCGTTTTGTGACGAGCCTTTCAATCTGATTGGACCACGTCCAATCTCCGGAGTAGAGACGTTTCTCGTTGTCGCTACCGAATCTGCGCTTGTGGTTTAGGAAATTCATAATGAGACTGGGATATCTAGGGTGAATCACAACCCGTGTGTCTAAAGCATCTTGTCGGATAACGTCAGGGTCGAACCTGTTAACTCGGTTGTGTATGGTGGGAAAATTGAGGCCGGTGTCCCTGAGGCCCATAGATTCCAAAGTAGGCCTAATGATTTTGTTATCTTTCCATGGATGCATTATGGGTGTGGTGTTGATTAAGACTGGAACTACAGTTATGAGGGGAGATGGCTAGTGGCAGTTTTGATGGAGCCCTGGTCATTATTCTAAAAGCTTAGGTACCTACCTACCTTATATATGAGTTTTCTAAAAATGCGGTACATACCTTCATTAGGAACAATTACATCATCTAAATCATGAGAATAATGAGGCGTTTTCTTCTTAGAGCTCTTTAAAATAGAGAATTGATACAAAGCTGACAAACGAATGCTCTTGAACACGGCTTCCTTAATTGAATTAACCTACGCTAAGAATATCATACTAAGAATATCACGGTAAGAAAAAGATTACCTAAGAACCACGCTCAAAGGACAGTTTCGGAGGTAAAAATACTAGTCTTTCGTTATTAAATTCCTCTACGCTGAAGCCTGTATTTACTAACATAGGTAGAAGAGGCCTTTGAACAGGTTATCATAGACTATGGATAATGCCTAAGCACTCGAAAAAGGTAGGGTGCGGCGAAAGTTGTTAATAGCGATATAGTAAGCCAGAATGCATATGCGATGTCTGACAAAGGTTAACCTTATATGCAATAGAGACATAACATGCAGAAAACGAGTCACCAAGGCTATATTTGAATATATAGCTCTCAGAATACCCCCGGTCATCTAAGTTGGCGCTATCAATGCTGAGTAGGAAAGCAAACAGGCTTCTTTCACATATTTGAAATTAATCGTAATATTGTCCACATACAGAGAGATTCTCACAAGAAAATAATTACCAAGTCATCAAAACCTAGGTGCTTTCAGCATCCGATACATCTTCGAAATGTAAACTTCACATAACTAGTCCTTATAGACACTCTTGTACAACGCTGACATATATCAGAGGATTGTTGAGTTATGTTTCCTCTTATAGCCAACTTGAGGAAGCCCGGTGCTTAATATATACAGAGCAGTCGAAGGCGATGGATACCTAACCATCAAGTAATACTTACCTAAGATATAGATGAAATTATCCATTCCTCAACAAAAACGGATTATACGTTATAGTGGAAAACGCGCGTCTAAAGAGAGAGGTTTCAAATATGTTGGTCTCAAAGAGTGAATGCCTGTGGCTCAACAGCCGCCAAGTCTTACCAATCATGGGTTCGTCTAGGATGGTAGCGCAAACATCCTTCACCTTGGAAACATGTTGACCTGCGGTATATATGGTCAAATGACTTTACATATATTAGCTGATATGTCATAAATGAATGTTAATTATGAAAGAAATAGCTACTAAGTAGTATACTGTGAGTTAGTTAGCCTACTAACTACGCCTGTTGACCGCCGAAATATTTTACATCTGGAACAAGTACCATGGACGAAATCAAATAATCCCGTCCAACCAGCCAGCCAGCGGGGCAGTATTTACGGCCGCAAGCCAGATCCAGGTCGCGTAGGAGTACCTAGTACATGTATGTCATGGCTTATTGCGTTGATTTAATTCGTCGATTGAATTACATAATCAGTATACCAGTTTATGGATCTCTCGATCTGTTAGTTGGACGCTGTATATATGAAACTCATCATCAAGCCACTTTTTCTACAAATTTATATTACAGTCAAGGCATCATCCTCACGTAACGTTTCAAGATGGTGAGTTCTAATGTTTGCTTATGCCGTGGTATTGACGAGTGGGACACAATCAATCAATTTCGTAACCAACAGATACTGTTAATGCTTGAACTCTCACAATTTATGATAGCTAACTTCTTGAACAGGTCAAAGGATGCAAATTCGGTTACCCCGGAATACCTGACAGGTGGCTTAGTACCGCCGGAAATAGGAGGATTCGATTTTCTTACATCCTTCTCGAGTCTTTGGAAAGTGCTGGTGAGACAGAATGAAACGTTCTCTTGTGTCTACATTTTCCAGCTTCCTTTAAACGACGACAGGAACGGCTTTGCCTCCTGATGTCTCTATGCCTCTAACAGTCGGATTCCTCCAGCTCCTAGGTAGAGCCCTAGATTACTATTAAATCTAAGCTCTATGTGGAGAATGGGTCAATACCTCCTAACCACGTATACTGTAGAAGGTTAGCCTCTCCCCTTGAATGCGCAATTATAGACTTATGATCTGCGTACGTGTATATGGATGTTTGAACAAACTATATACAAGTTGCTGTTTTCCCTAGGTTCATTACTTAATCCACAGGATACTGAGCAGCACATAGAGGTATGTATCCGTTCTCCTGGGCTTTGAAGTACATTACCCCGACCTTCCTACATCGGATGTATGCTGTGCATCTTTGAAGCGCCGTAATGTGCGTCCCCCGTACCCTCGCCCAACGTCATATTAATGAGCAGGTTTGAGAGCTAACTGGCTTGAACCCTGGATGGACTTAATTAACTATCAGAAATAGAGTAATTCAACGTTACGCATTCTTCTGTAACCCGGTAGTGTCAACACGTGGCTAGGTGTATTCCGATCTGATGCAGGAGAGGGGGCAATGAGCAAGACAATGGCTCGATTCAAAGATTGGGAAGCACACTTCGATAGTTAGTATCGTAAGACAATGAGGAGGAGGCAATGGGATCAAGTGAAAATGTATTTAAACCTCACGGACTTCCCGTTTCCATCTCCTCTCGCACATCATCATCGTCAGCTTCCCATCGTCTCTCCTTCGGACAGAACCACCAAGACAAAGCCACCGAGGCACAATTACGGTCACTCACGCTCTCTACAATCCTTAAGCATCTGCGCCAATTCGCAACAACTTGATCTCATCTGAGTCATTCTTTACTAGACACAATCATTAATCCATCCAAGACATCATCCAACACACATAACCTATTCAAAATCAATATGTACGCCGTTGCCAAAGTCCTTATTGCTCTGGGTGCCCTCATTGCCCCATCAATTGCTTTCTCCGGCGACATGACCTTCTACTATCCCGGAGTCGGTGCCTGTGGTGGCACCAACACCAACAGCGACATGGTTGTCGCTATGTCTCCAAACCAGGATGGGCATTGTGGCAAGACAATTAAGATCAGCTACGGTGGGAAGACTGCTACTGCCCTAGTTGTGGATAAGTGCCCTAGCTGCCCCGGCGACAATATCGACGTGTCCCCGGCCGTCTTCGACGAGCTTGCAAACCCAGACAAGGGACGTGTACAAGTCACCTGGGAGTACGCTTAAGCTCTTAGGCGGACTTATTTTGCTTATGCATCACTCGCTTGCTTATTGCTGGTTGATCAGAGGCGCTGGAATTGGATATACCATCTATTCTTTCTCTCATTGAAATGGATGCTGATATGGATGGGTGGGTTTCAAAAAGGGGTGAACGAGTGGGTTTATATCTATCATAGCTCGACAGTTGGGGTCTCTCGCTGTGATTAGAGGTCTGCAAGCAACATAAAGGCAAATAAAATCTGCATTTTTGGAATTATATGTTTTATCCCATCTGAAGTGGAATCAAAGGCGCGGAATAATACTAACGTCCGGAGTTAACTTGCTTGAACTCTATGTTAGTCCCCTTTATAGAAGTAGACTCCCGTCCTCGATAGGTAGGGGATGGTCCACCCTACTTCGATTCATAGCCTTTTTAAGACAAGAACTCAATGCTTTAATTATACCCCACGGATTATAATAATTAGTATCTTTGGCTATTTACCTTAGGTAGGTATTTACACTATCACAACTCCCCATCTTCACCCCACCCTGTCGGCGTCTCGCTCATCTCAAACCTAATCAAGCTCGCACGAACAATTTCTCCGTGCCGAAGGATAGGCCGGCCTACTGGCTGCCCGTCTACACTTAACCCTTTCACATATGGTTTAGATGTGGCACCAGGTGCTTCGATTACTAGAGTCCTCTCCTTGCCAACTGCATAGCCCAACTCGCCCCCAGTATCTACTCCGGCAGGTAACCTTAAGGTAACCCTCTCGAAGAACGGCGAGCCCACTACATATTCGTCTCCGGCCGGGTTGACCGGGTAGAATCCTAATGCCGAGAACACGTACCAGGCACTCATCTGGCCGAGATCCTCGTTTCCACTTAATCCCGCGCTGGTGGCGTTGTAGTTATCCCACGCGATGTCGCGGATGCGCTCGGCTGCAGCGCTCGGGTACCCGATCAAGGAGTAGAGGTACGGTACATGGTGGGACGGCTCATTGCTATGCATATTATGACCGCCATCGAAATGTTCGTCCAACTTCGCCTTCATGCCCTGGCGACCGCCGGTAAACAGGTCTGCCAATCCGTCCGCATCGTGTAGGACGTCGAAAGTGTAAACCCACTTGTCGCCTTCGGTCCAGCCCCAGGTTTCATTCGCCCATGTGCCGTTCTCGTTGCGCGCTCGCATGAACTGAGTCTCCGAGTCCCAGATGTTTGCGTAGTTCTTGGCTCTCTTTTCAAGCGCCGTAGCTTCGTCCTCCTTGTCAATCGCCCGTGCTACGATGGCGCATGCCGCGTCGTTGAATGCGTAGTCGAGCGTCCGCGATGCTGACTCTGACCACCTGTCGTTATCGACCCATCCGTGGTCCATGTAACTGGTCAACCCCGCCCGCACTTCGTAAGGTGTATTTGGCTCGCGATCGTAGTAAAGCAGTTGTGTGTCATTTTCCGGTGGTTCATAGGCGTCCTTACGCACGGCAGCCCAGGCCTTCTGGAGATCGAAGGAGCGGAAACCCCGAGAGATTGCGTTAGCCAGCACGGCATCCGCATTTGTCGCAATCATGATATTCGTCTCGACCATATTTGCCCACATAGGTAGCCGTCCACTCCAGTCGAAGATCTGCAGCAAGGAACGCATCATGCTATTTACCCGCTCGGGGGCAAAGAAAGTCAGGAGGGAATGCTCGGCGCGATAAGTATCCCAGATAGACCAGGATTGGTAGTAAGAATGATTAGACTCGTGGACACTGTCTGTGTACCCGCTATAGAAAGTACGGGTACCTTTGGCATCGCTACTGGTTGGCTCAGAGAAATCACTTGGATATTGGAGAGCATGGAAAAGGCCAGTATACCAGATAGTGCGCGGATCATGCTGCTCGTCAGTTGAGTTAACGCCTTCGATCGTTACTCGGCCGAGTTTTTCTAACCAAGCTGATTTCGCATTCTCGATTGCATCTTCGAAAGTGGCGCCATTGGGGCTCTCGATATCCAAATTCCTCCGCGCTTGTTCGATGCTAACAAAAGATACCGCAGTTTTGACCTCGATTCGTCTTGTATTCGAGTGGAACTTCACGTATGCACCGAGTAATTCACCCGAGGCACTTGCAGCGCCCTCTGAGATATTAGCTCCGAGAGAGGTTCCGTATGACACAAAGGGCTCGGAGAATCGAGAGACGAAATAGCCTCTGAAAGATGCGGGCTTGTCGGGTCCCAGTCGATAATCTTGGCGTTGCGGGTTGCTGCCAGATATCTCATGTCTCTGAGGATCGATGTGGACTTGGCCAGTCCAGTTTTGACGGGTTACCTGGATGGAGACGTAAGGTTGCGTTGGCTCTTCGGTCTGGCAATTGGACGTGTCATCGAAATCAAACCGCAAATGGCTTGTATGTGCATATGCACTCATTGCAACATGAATTTGACGGGTATAGTTCCCTACGACACCGTCTCTCTTCCTGATGCGTCCGTTTGCTCCATTGCGGACATCATCCGGAGCTGAACCGGCGCCTCCAGGCACAGGCCCCTCTCCTGCGGCCTCTTCCGTCAAGTCCCAATCGTGTTCTCCCTGGGTGTCTGCATCTAGGGTGACCTCGTAGACATACGGAGTGCTGACTTCGTCTTCCTTGCGAAACGCTAGGCCGCGCTGCTCAAATAGAGGCCTCACTTCCTGAGCCCACCCGGGAGTTAATACCACTTGACCTAGTTCTCCCATCCAGATAGCCGGCTGGTGTGTGGCTTGAAAGCCGTGGATCAAGGTGTCTGTGTCATGATACGGTACTTGGGATATGTAGTTCTCGCGCGTCTGTGGCGTCCACCGTGTCATGCCAAACGGCACCGAGACAGACGGGATCATGCCCCCATTATCGTTAGGCGAGATACCATACGTTCCAATCTTTGGATTCACGTATTGTAGCACGCCAGCATTGGTGTGGTAATTCGGCGCGGCATTATTTTGAGCGCTCGCCTCCTTTTCTATTTTCCCCGTCAATCTAGGAAAGGCCAAGATATGGTGGGCATGGAAGCCGAGAGTGAGGAGTAAGATTATGGAGTGCATTGCAACTTTTGTTAATATAATAATCAGAAGCACCCCCCAATACTCATGTTCCCCCAACGAGTTCGATACTTCGGGTAAAAATACTCCAAAGCTGCATTAAGAATTGCCTTATATCTAGCTTGAGCTATGATATTTCTAGGTTGACCATGAGTCTTGCAGGAGACTACATACAGGTATATATATCTTTTATGAGCCGAGGAACAAAGACGATTTACTGCACCCCAGACCAGGGCTCCTGGGGGCACTGGAACAGCGGGGTGCCCAGCTTCTGTGATGCGGGCAGTGCGGGGAAGAAGGTTCCCCAGTCCCTGGTCACCTGTCTGCCTGTATTAAGATATCCCGGTCGTTGGTAAGTTGGCATAGCACTTCGTCGGCTACACTCAGATATCTATTACAAGCTACCTAAATTCATTGTAAACCTCATCCTGCTTGACTGATGAACTCAGTTGATTGTGGAACTGGAAATGCTATTTACCTAAATTTGCCAACTAGCCGTAGTTTTTCACTCCACAGCGGTTCTCTCATCTCATCTAACATGACTTCTTTTTGATATGAGTGAACTATAATTATAAGGTGTATAGTGCCGTCCGCCATTCTAACTGGAGTGTGTTATAGCGTATTATAGCATCTGTACCTATTTATTTGGTATGTACCTATTAAATCGTGGACCTCTATAGGGGATAATACCTCATCGGTTACCCTGATTACAGTTGGTTCATAGCGCTGTATGCCCTATAATGAATATGTTAAAAATGGGTCTGACATCACTTGGATGGAATTCGCACGTAGTTGATGAATCGTATCTTTAAAAGATACCTTACTCTAGGTATAGACAGGCGTAGATATTCAAATATAAATAAAAATTCCTCCCTCTTTACACCGTTTCTTCGTTACATGCAGTCCATCATTTGCATCTACAATAAACAATCAAATCGCCGCCCTCACATTTTCCAGGACACTTGGCATCGCAATCTGCCCAATCAAGATAGATAGGCTTTGGTCCACAGTTACTCCTTGGAGAGAAAAGTCAGTGCAAAGCTCGACGGTAATTAGGCTGTCAGGATACAACAAAGGAACACTAGTATTGTTTAAACTGAGAATAACAATCATTGATATGTTACGTACCTTGGCGGTGTAGGAGTAGCGGCAGCTAGGCCTAAAGTTATGGTAATGATGGTGCTGATGTTAAGGAAACGCATGTTGATCGATTTCTTTCAATATTAAAGCTGTTCTTTTCTAAGGGCTACCTTAGGTACCCAATTGTCAAATTCATAGAAGGAAAGCTTCCTGGGTTATCCGACGTTTAAATATCTAGAGACAGGTATAATTGACATCATTTCATCGTAGTTTTTAATTATAGAAAAGCGAGCAAGTATTACCACTATCGCGGTGTAATACCAAATCCTTCGCTTTGCTGGGCCGGTGGCAAAGATTAGCCTAAGTGATGAAAGGAGCCAACTTAGTACCCAAACTAACACGTATTGGTACATGTCTATGGTAAATCGATGGCATAACCCTGAGCCTCATGAGATCCTTTTGCGAAGCCTACGTATGACTTGATCATGATGCTGGGTAGTTTACATGGACTGTAAAATGGTTTGAAGGAAGGATCCCTTGCGTTTGTGTAATAACAAGAGTGAGGTGGTAAGCGAGAACTGCCAACATGTTAACAACTATCTCTTGCAAACTAGCATACCAAAACACACACGTAGGTACCTTGGTAGGCGAGCAACAAAAATCTAGAGCGATTTCCATATATAGGTATTAACTGAAATGATCACTTAATAAGGAGGTGAGATGAAGTAGGTTCAATGGCTCTTACCACAACTATTCATCCGTCTTCCGTCAACTACCTACTATTACTATGGGTTATGAGATGAATTGAATGGATAAATATTAACTGCCATTTTTTTCGCATAGCAATAAATATGAGCTCTCCCAGTCGCTCCAGTGAATGCTCATTGGACTACCTAGGTAGCACCCCGATACGGCCGAAAAATGTTGGCAGCTTGGTGGCCGGGGCCCTCGAGTAGTACAACACGTAGACCGTGGTCATGTTTTTAACTCAGGTGGCAGAGGCCCAGCGTCCAATGTACGCAGAAATTCATGAGGCTACGGCGTTAGATCGTAAGGAATGGCAGTGTGAGATGTCTTGCCGCTTATATGCGAAAAGAGGTGCCTTGCTGGAAGAAGGATGTCCCAGCGTTTCTATTGAGCTGGTCGTAGATAGTAGTTACTGAGAAACAAGAGGAGTCTAAGCAGTTTACCTCTTAAGACGCGCTGACTAAGCAGGATTCTCCCTCGCAATATGAAGAGCTTATAGAGCTTCTCTACCTATGAAAAAAAATAATATCATAAGGAACAATATTTATTATGCTTGCCGCCACCTAACTTTCACGTTTCTATCCGGACGATATGCAACCGAATTTGCAAAGTGCGTGTCGTCTTGAGCAGGTCGCCCTAAGGGGCCTCCATTAGGTAGGCTTGATCCACTCGACGAATTCTATGTCGAGGTTGGGGACCGTCAATATGACAGCAAAGTGAATCTACTCTGTTCTCAAGAGAGAATTGCCATTGCTTGGTCTTACGTTCCGTGTTGTCTGTTGACTCGACCTCCTTTATATGTCGATATCCCCAGAATTCTGAAGCCGGGTGGTCCGGCATGGCCCCTATATATTAATGCGTGCGGTCAGCATAGAATGTGACAGGGAAGCACATACGCACGGTTTCGTCATAAGGGCATGCTTCGGTGGGTGCCTGGATGACGGACCCCTTGAGCAGGTGGTATCCAGCAATCGTGACGGGCTTTATAGTTGTACCTGTAACAAGCACACGTGTGTGTAAGCGCATAATCTCTATGTACACGGACTGTAGCAGCGGTAATAGCACTGCCTTATTATGGTTGAAAAGTTCGTTGTTTGCTTCGTCCACGAGTCCTACGTGCGAGATCTCTTCCTTGGCCACTTGAAGCAATTCGGGGTCTCCGACAAGTTCAATTATGATCCACGTGCGTATTGGAATCGTGTTGTCATGTAGGCTGAGAGATGTGTTTGACGATATGTCGCATGTGCGTATAGACAGCGAACTTAGGTACCCGGCTTTTAGCCAAGAAGTCAAAAGCCTTCACCCATTAGGATAGCCTTCTCGAAGCCAGTGACCCGAAAACTGGCTCCCACTCTGGGTGGTCCTGCAAACCGATATCATCACTGTTGAATTCCCAATCAGTACCAATTGAGACACATGGCGCGGGGCTGTTCATGCCTGGTTTGTTGAGCCAGCTTGGCAGCCCGAACGTCAGCGACTCGATGAACCTCTCGTACTCCCAGAAGGCGTTGACGAATTCCGGGTTAGAGTCAATAAATGCGTGAGCTTAATATCGACCTCGTCGCCGTGGTGAATATGCTCCGGCTTGGCTCTTGTGATATGTGATGGATCGATACCTGCGGTTCGCAGTGCACAGCCCCTGTAACAGAAGCTAACAGCGCTAACGACGTAAGGGATGGTAGAGGCAGGGCTGCACCCGGAGATCTACTACGTAGGTACCGCAGCCTTACAATGATACAACACATAAAAAGGTGTTGGAAGTTGTTACAAGAAGTTATGAACCCAAGTTAGCGAATCAAAATCCAGTTTCCTCATCTAAATTTCCCCTTAGTAGCTTCAAAGGTAAGGTAACCAGTGAAATCTTGGAGCCAGCCTTTGCATTCCACGGGCCTGTGACTCTTCTTCCTTCCTTTCCCTTCGTTTCTCTCTTCACAACTCCTCTGTCTAGAGACTCGAACATGAATTCAACCATTGTGTCGCCGTCGCTATCCGTCGTTTTTGGTAGCTTAGCCGCCACGTACCTTTTTCTTCGGTTTCTCCTGTACCTAACCCAAGATGCAAAGGAGCCGCCCGCAATTGTCACGGGCATCCCTTTCTTTGGTCCGTTGATTGGAATGGCGAGGCAAAAGTCGGGCTACTACAACCAATTAAGGTGCGCTGCCTTTGTTTCCAGACATGCATTCTGATTGAGTGGCCTAACCAGGCACTTGTGATTAGAGATGCATACAAGCTCCCTATTTACACGCTCCGCCTGCCCTTCTCGCGCATGTACATCGTCAACGCCACCGAGCTTGTCCCAGCGCTTCAAAAGCACTGGCGTAACGTCAGCTTTGCTGCGATTGCAGCCGACGCAGGTAACTTAGTCGGGATGAGCAAGGGGGCCGTTGAGATAATGCACAAAGATCTAACGAGTGAGCATGGCTTCAGTGTAAGCTGGCCAAAATATATTACGCCTGTCATGAGCCCAGGGAAGGACCTTGATGAGTTGAGCAGGAAAGCTATCAAGGTCTTCGTAACTGAATTGGAAAATTTAAAGTCTCAGGGAACTGTCAAAACCGGACTATGGCAATGGACGAATCGAATTATGGATACATCCACTACAGAAGCCGTTTGGGGACCAGATAATCCGTATCGGGACCCTGTTGTCGCACAGGCTTGGAAGTAAGCCTAGTGATTTATCCAATACGAATCTTATATAGGTACGCAATCATGCTAACCAGCCTTTTAGAATATTTGAAGCAGGCTTTTTGACGCTTTCTGTCTTCCCTCTGGCCAAATATGTATACCCTCATCTTCACCGAGCTCGCGAGACCGCGGCCGCTGCCATGGTTGAGTATATACGTAAAGGCGGTCACGAAAGAGCTTCTGGTCTTGTGAAAAAGCGTTACGAGCATCACCGTTCATTCGGTCTGAGTGATGAAGACATCGCGCGCGGTGAGCTCGGAAATACGTTCGCCGTGCTGGGTAGTACCACGCCCTGCGCTTTATGGGTTCTCTTCCACATCTTTTCCGACCCTCAGGTACTGCAAGATGTTCGTGAAGAGGTTTCGGCGCTGGTACATGAAACCACCGATGAGGAAAAGGGAGTTATCAGCTATATTGATCTAGCCAACATCCGCACATCCTGCCCCATACTTTTAAGCACCTTTCAGGAGACGCTGCGCCATCGCACTGTTACCCCTGGAGCTCGTGTGCTCCTGGAAGACGTCCTTTTAGATGGACACATTCTACTCAAGAAGGGCAACATGCTCATGCTTCCAGCTTCGGTACAGCACACCAACGTGTCGGCCTGGGGCGAAGATGCCGGCAAATTCGATCACATGCGCTTCGTACCCCGACCAGGCCATAGGAAGCCGAACAGAATCGCGTTCCGCGCATTCGGTGGTGGCCATGTCCTCTGCCCCGGCCGTCACTTTGCCAGCACCGAACTCATGGCGCTTGCGGCATTATTAGTCCTCCAGTTCGACGTCGTACCGACCGCTGGGAAGTGGGTCGAGCCTACATGGAAGAACTCGCCGGTCCAAGCCGGGTTCCCCATACCCGACGAGGACATCAGCGTGGAGTTTCGCCCAAGAGAGCCTGGCAAAGTGTGGCAGGTCATGTTTTCCGGGGTCGATGAGGCAATGGGGTTTGTGTCAGAAGACGTAGCCGTCGGGGAATAGATACCTAGGTACCTAAGGTATGTACCTACTTAATCACCGCTGCGGACTGGTGGCTAACTCTCACTTCTATCCTCCCCCTTGTGTGTGAAAAGTCGGTTATGATTGAAAATTGGTATGTAGGATTAATAGGACGCTTTTTTCGTGGCGAAGACTTATCGCAACCGTAATGACTGTCAAACTTTGAGCAGTTGACCTTGCTCCGGCCAACTGTCAGCCAGGCAGAACGATAATGTGCATTAATATCCAATTAGTGCCAGGTTCTTGCGCTACTACAGCCGTGTGTAGGGCTTCTAGGCTTCTGGGGTTACAGCGCTAACAGTGGCTTTACGCCTCAAACGTTCCGCCAATCAGACCAAAATATTCGCAAGGTTTTGATGCCTGTTCCGAGTTCACTCTTCATCGAAGGATTTCAGAAGGATAAGAGATAACAGCCCACAGATCCCACCGCCATCTATCATACATAGGTTGATCGGCTCATTAGTTTGGCGAAGTTTTTAACAACTTTCTCGCCTAGCGAAAGTAATTTGAGAGGCTTCAAGTCGTGCATTGCCGTTGTATTCGGGGGGTAGATGATCTACATGGTCAGCCATGTTACATTGACCTAGAACAGTCGATTGCTTCAATGAACGCTGAATTCTCTCTCGATTCCCAGCATCGGCGCTATGGTATCAGATATCCGATGTCTTCTTCATTTGAGAAAAGGGCAATCCTACTGATTATGCTAATTCATGTCTGCCATATTACTTAATCCGTTGAATTCCGCTGAAGCCTTATGTTTCTCCAATCCACCCTCATATTCCGTGGCCCGTCCGCGATCCAGTCAAATAGGATATCTGCCCCATATGTCCTAATTAAAACTCTTTGTACCTGAATCCCATTTTTGCCTCGGATTGCTTCTTGTTGATGTTAAATATCAGAGGGAGATCTGAGTCGACACCTAGATATACAATACTGTATCACGTAACAAGATATACTTGTGACGGTGTATCCTTGGCCAGCATCTTCTGGAGTCGCCGATGTACACATACCCAGCACGTATCGTCACCGTTCTCCAGTACGATAGCTATATGAGAATGGGGACTTGAGTTATTATTCTCGGGGTAATTAATTTCATCGGAAATGATATCGGCATCTGCAAGCTTCTGGGACGGAACGATCGAGGCTGCGAGCCTTCCAGGCCAGTTCTTATGTGCCCTGACGATTCCGATAGAAGGTGGAGTATCTAGGATCTCTTCCCAGATATCAATTGAAGAGAATTTATTCAGGGCATCTTGTTTGGCGTCATCCCCATGTTGGCATATACCCCTTCTGCGTGGTCGAGAAATGGGAATGCGATGCTTCTCTTCGTCAAATAGTTTCGAAACATCTAGATCTGCAACCCATTGGCCAGCGTCATGAACAGAGATAACAGACTCCACGAGAAAGACTTGGTGGTCAATGATCCCTGTGGCGCCGTAATCAAGAGGAAACTCATGGGATGTGAAGGATAAGTGGAGAGTTGTTCCTTTGAAATTATCCTCGCGATTCCCGTCGAATGGCTCATAATTAACAGCTCGGTAACTAGTACTCAGGGGCCGAACGAGTGGTTCAGTGCTAGGTGGTACCAGGAGACTTAGCCCTGGACGGCCAACATTACCAACGATTCGAGTAACCGCATGGTCAGGGACATTTTTGTAGGGGTCGCTCAGCAGGCGCGAGGAAACAAAGAGTGAGTTACCATAAGACAGAGCGAAGACATGGTCAAGCTTGCTTGCGTCGAGGTTTACCTGACCAGTCTCCATCATTGCTATGCAGCTGAACACGGCGGACCTCGTAAATTGGTGAACCTGGTTGAATCTTACGCCCCATTTTGCATCGTAGATGCCTCGCTCCACTATGGCTGAGGAAACTGTTGCTCCATCTAGACCCTTGTATAATCTTTGCGCGAAATCAAGGCTCTTGAGGGCTTCTGAAATACTTTCCATGCCCTTCCGTTCATTTTCCATTAGGTTCAAGACTGGCTTCATCCAGCATCGGGGGTCAGAAGGATCTAGTCCTTCCAGATATTGCCAAAGGAGGAGAGGGTTCAACTTCTTGGAATTTGGTTCCCAATCTTCGAGCGTGAAGGAGATAGCTTCATCTAAATCAACCAGAGGATCCGATTTCCCTGATCGAATACGTGCAATAGCTGTCTCAAATTTTCTCTCATCCCCGTCCTTAAGACCTGTGATGTATAATCGAATCATATTCAGGTCATCTGTAAAGCACTTTCTGAATTGCGTTGGGCTCGTCCGGAACCAGTTTAAATCGACAGGGAGGATGGCTAGACAGTCGCACAAAACAGAATTTTCGATTCGCGACAAGTGGTAACATGTTAGTCGGTTTCTCTCAGCCCAAGAAGATACCTGAGAAGTAGTCCAACTTCGGTGTTCCCACGATGACGGCCGTCGGACGCGAGCTGAACCCCCCCGCGGCCCGAGTTCTGCGTTCTCTCCCCAACTTGATGTGGATGGAACCTTAGCTTTCGGGTCTATGTCGTCTATCTCTAAATCTGGAACGCTCGATAACCATGGTGCTGAGTCAATTTCGTCGACCATAGGATTCCATCGTGCCACCGCTGTGTAATAGCTATCGACATCTATTTTCCCCATCAAATCTTCCTCTATTGGGAAGGTGGTGGAACTTACGTTCTCTCTCAGATGTTCCGCTGTGTAAGTATAGGTTATCAACGTCTTGTCAGGGTCCAAACCTCCATATTTGGCCAACTGGCGCATGTATTCAACAGCGCAATTTTCAGCGTTCTCACTACTGAGACTCTCTAGGATGTGACGGCAACGCAACCCAAACCAGGGAACGGACGAACTATGGGCAGAGGATCTGACCAAAAAGTTGCGCCCGCGGCGATATCCAAAGTCTATCAGACTAGAAAATTCCTTCTTCAAAGTCCCAGTCGCCTCTATGAATTGTCGAGCAGCGTTTACTATAACTCCCAGCCACTGAGGAGGATGTAGCGAGCCTTTGACCCGATTGACACACTTCCATAATGCAACGAACCACTGAGCTGACAGTTCAAACTGTGCTCGTGGTGCGCTCCACTACATTTCTTAAAGTCAGCAGATGTTCCACCATGTTGGATCTAGTGCATAATGAAAATCAAGGTGGGGATGAAGGCTCTGGGAGGGTACCCATCATCCAGGGTCCGGGCAAGAAGGGAAGTTTTCCGATATTTCACTCACTGTTCGGAGAAGGCTTCCTAGAGCAACAAGATGAAGCTCATCCATGGTAAGCCTTGTATCAGCCTTTCCTGTGGCCTGCATAGGTTTGCCGTAATATCGGTAGTGTGATAGAGCAACAGACCAATAGATCCCGGAATTCAAATCATTGCCCTCTCTCTCAGTCGTGATCCCAATGGTCAGGATACCTTCAGGCGGCATTACCGAATCAACAAAATCGATCTTTTTTATCTCATTGCCGAGCACGATGAGATTTGGGAAGATATGCCATGCCGAAATCGCCAAGAGAATAGCGCCGTCAGTCACATTCTGTGGTTCGCCTTTCAGAAGGCATTCTAAGCCAACCAATGCCTGCTTCCAAGCGCGAATGACATCCCTATACAAATTCGCTCCAGCTGTTACTGGGAGGCTAATGTTTTTGAGAATCAGTTTCAATTGGATACATTCTTTCTGCATCGCAGAGTCGGCTGTTTGAAGCCATGCCCTAACGCTTGCATCCCAACAACGCAACTCGTCTCGAGAGATTTGCTGGTTTGCGGCATTCATTGAAGCTATCTGGGCAAGGTTGAGTATAGGGTTCTGCGCCTCATGCATGATTTCGCGCTGGCGATCGGAAACCAGTTCGGCCCAAACCGACGTCGCCTGAGCGGGATCGCCGAAGGCTCGTGCTAGCATGCACGCAAGAAGATGAATCCCTATTGCGGTGCCCCCAGATGTCGCTGCCGCCCATATGGACGTAGCATCAGCACCTACAAATTCGGCAAACGCGCCATGATGTTGGACATTTCCAGATGGGTTCAGTCCAGGTGTTTGTATTATCTGACTCGATCGTTTGCCATATGCTGTGACAATTCTGGGAATTGGCGGGATTAGTGCTTCGAAAAGAGCTCCCAACTTTCGAGCCGTCCTATGTGTACTGCCGTACTCAGCATTTTCTCTTCGGGAACCCCCAAGAGCCTTGCCGAGAGCGGTGTACTCCTTTGGGGCCTCCAACTTGATGATGGAAAAGTCGAAGTTCAGATTTGCGAGTGCTATGGTATTCTCATTTACACCTGAAATGAGAGAATTGGTAATTTTTCCCAGTGACGCCATCGTGGTGGAGGGATTGGGGGAAAGGTGCTAAACTTCGATGGTTTGGATGGATCGTAAGGGTTCTGAGATGACCGATTCTCCTCAATTCTGTATATGAGGTAAGTCTAGGGCTGTGCTGTACCTAAGGTAGCAATAGGCAATTAACACGTTATCGTAACACCGCATGTTAAATGCTGCAGGCTATCACAGCCTGCTTCTGGGTCGCCCTGGCTTACTTATTCGGGGTGTATGATGCGCTTCGTAGGTAGCTGGATACGACCATCCTTCCTTTGGAGGCCTCGCTTGACTCCCAGAATGGCTTTCTTTTAATAATGTTGAGAACTTGAGACAATACCATTAGGTACCTAAGGTATCTACCTATGTAAAAGACAGATACTAATGAGTATGCTTGCCATTATATCTGATAGCTTGGATTCACGGAGCAGATGATTTATCCGTGTCTCGGAAAAGTCCGAGGCGGAGGCGGAGGGTACAGTTGGAGAATGTCGCCCGGGGTGCATTCCTCATCTACAAGAAAATACTCGGGGCAGTTCCATATATCTGAATGAATACCTTGAACATAGTTGTATCGGAGTGTAATGGAACATTCGATTTCTTCTGTGTCGGATACGCAATCACCGACGTGGCCGACTCCTACACACGGGCATTTTACAATCACCAACTTCAAGTTCGGCACTGGCGAGACACTCGCGGAATTACATCTACACTACCAGACCCTCGGCACTTTGCGGACCAAGGCCTCCCGCGATGGGCACACCACCACTAACGCTGTGCTTATCATGCATGGCACGGGCGGATCGAGCGACAACTTCCTGAACGATGACTTTGCGGGCCAGCTGTTTAATGTAGGACAACTCCTCGACGCTTCGCGGTACTTTATAATCCTGCGAGACGCTATTGGCCATGGCCGCTCCAGCAAGCCGAGCAACACTGACCTGAGGGCCCGATTTCCGCGGTATACATACAGCGATATGATTCGCGCGGACCACCAATTACTAACAGAACATCTCGGTGTGGCACACCTGCGTCTGGCGCTCGGTACCTCCATGGGCGGCATGCACACATGGCTCCTTGGAGGCACATATCCAGGATTCGCCGATGCACTCATGCCACTTGCTTCACTACCCGCGCCCATCACTGGCCGCAATTACATGTGGCGCAAAATGATCATTGATGCGATCCGTACCGACCCAAACTACCGAGACGGCGAGTACACTACCGACGAGCCGCCTCTCATAGGGCTCAAAACCGCCGCGAGCATTATGCTGCTCATGGTATCAGCGCCGCTACAACTACAAAACGAAGGCCCTACAAGGGAGGCCGCAGGTCATTGGCTGAAGGAACAGATCGCAACTCGTGTGGCATCGATGGAGGCGAACGACTTAGTGTACGCGCTCGAAGCATCACGCGAATACGACCCGCGGCCCGGACTGACCCGGACCAGTGTACCCCTAGTCGCAGTCAATTCGGCGGATGATGAGGTCAACCCTCCAGAACTGGGGATTCTGGAGCGTGAGATGAGCAAAGGGATGAAAGAAGGCCTTGGAAAGGCCATCATATTACCTATTTCAGAGGATACGCGCGGTCATAGTTCACATACTATCGCGGTTCTATGGAAAGAATATCTTGAAGAACTGCTGGATAAGACTGCATGATCGAGATAAGCTCCATTATCCGTCACTTCTGCCTACCATTCTCCTCAGTACACTTCGGCAAACCTCAACTGATGAATGCAGTGTCTGAGATAGATTGTTCAAACCTCGTAGCGAAACTCCCTGTTTTGCAGATCCGTCAGGTCCAAGAACTCGTGATTCTCCTCCGGCTTATAAGTGTTGCCCAGCGCCGCTTTCTCCTGATCTCTCTGCTTATTCCGCCTATCCAGCACCCAACGCATCACAACCAAGTCAATTGTGATGAGAACATAGATAATGCAGATTGAAATCTTAGCCGGAAGGTAACGTGGTGCATCCCGGGCCTGGAAAGTCTGTGGCGAGATGATGTTACCGACGGTATAGGCAATCGTTCCTATACAAGCCACCGTTACCTTCTTCGTTGATCCAGCCACGTTGGAGCTCTGCAGGCCCAGGATCGTTGTCCAACCAATTGGAATTCCACCACTTGTATAGTATCCTATCAGAGCCGGAATACGTTCCGTCGTCGCCATCAAAATAGCGCCCACTATAGCAGGAATGTGACCAGCAATGCAGAAGTACAGCCGCTGTTTTGTCTTCATCGCTCCGTACGTCAACCCAATCAACGCTACAATCTCCCAAGCACCGAGCGGTGTTACCAAAAGTAAAGATTCCTCGCCCGTGTAACCAATGCCCGTCACCAGAATGTTCCCAAACGACGTCGCAATGGAGTTGGGAACATTGGCGGCAAAGACCCAGAACGCATAAAGCCAGGTCATCGTGTCCGTCAAAGCTTCCTTCACCTGAGCCCATTTGAAAGTCTGTGACCCTATTCCCTGCTCGTTATGTCTGATACGTTCGAGATGAAGTCCCTTTTGCTCCTTGTCGAGGAACCCCGCAACGGCAGGAGAGTCCGGCATGACGAACCAAAACGCAATTCCCATAACCACGGTAAATAGACCTAGGAACAGGAAGATGATCTGCCAGCCCCTCAAGGCAGCGTTAGGGTCTTTACCAACATGTGTGGCTACGCCGTATGCGAAAAAGCCTCCGAACATCTGAGCCACTCCGCACATAGAGAACCATATGCCTACGCGAAAGGCTTGTTCCTCTTTCGTGTACCACTGCGAGGTGAATAACACCCACGCGGGCACGATAGCTGCCTCGAGGACACCGAGGAAAAAACGACAGACCAACAGGCTTGCGTAATTCTTACAAGCTGCAAGACAGGCTAGAGTAGCGCCCCAAAGCGTAACGTTAACCGAGGTGTATTTGGCCAGTGGAAATAGCTGTAGCAGGCGGATCGTTGGGAACTCGAATGCCAGTTGCCCGAAGAAGAAGATCGACGCAACCCAGTTGAATTGGTTTCCCTCAAGTCCTGTAGACTCCTTAATGCCAGTGACGCTGGCATAGGAGATAGCAGTTTTGTCGATATACTGAAGGAAATCTGTTGTATGTTAGTACAAACTCGAATGCCGAAGCCTAACTTTCTCCAGTGGTGTATCATTAAGCTATGGAAGAGACCAGGGGAGCAGGTATATATCAATGACTTTCACAACGTACTAAGGGTAGTGTTAGCCTCTCTAAAATGTATGAGAATTTTTTTGGGGGCAGCTCTCGTATGACTAACCATATGATGCATATTAACGGCATTATATGCTTGTCTATACGTCGGACAAGCCTCCGATTGACTTCCGGATCTAAAGTATGGTGCAAGTTGCCTGTCTCCTGAAGAAGCTGGAGGGCAGCATCAGCACCGGCCCTAGGCGATTGGTAGGCACTCGTCAGATCTGATTTCTTCACAGGCTCCTCTGAACTCGACTTGGCTCGAACCGGCTGCTCGACTGTCTCCGGCGCTACAGCATCCGTATCCTTCTCAAATATGTCGACCATCTTGCTTGTATACAAGCGCAAGTGACGTATTGTATCAAGTCTCGGACAGAGACTGCGAAGGTAACACAACCCTTATGAGACAGTATTATCAACTGTTATTGAGCATCCTCTTGGAGACCTTAAGCACCGACCAATGCCCTAGCATCAAAGTGCGGCGCAACGCCTTATTATTAAAGCAGGAATGCTCATTAGCCTCCCAAAAGACTGTAGGCGATGATAAGATAGGCTACCCACTTTGATCCCTCATGGTGCAATGAAGTTGCACGAATCCCCAAGCACGTCATTTGGCGGCTGATGATGCCATAGAACAGTCAAGGATCCCAAGGCTAGAATGTCGATTTTGCGCGACAAGATCTCTCAGCTGAAAACAGCATATAGTATCGGCAAGACTTCGTCGTAAAATTTTGCACTTGGAAGCGTGAAAGCAGTGGAGCTTGATACCGACGATACGCATCTTATTCATACACACAATTCTAGATCAATACGAATAGGAAGTGAAAGCATGACGTCTGGATTTATACGAACGCTCGTGTCGGTCGGATTCCGTACTCACCCAGTCCACATCCTCCGCAATGAAATAGCCCTCGCCTTACCTATATAATTGGAGCAACTGCACTGGTAATTCATCCTATCTTCACTCATTATCAGCCGCATCGTAGGTACCTACCTATCAAGAGAACTGAGTTTTATAAAAGGGACGAAGGTCAAGTGGTCAGGCCACATTCGCCACACTTTCCCCGCCTTGTAACAGCGTTCATTATCCACCTGTTTAGAGAAAACGGGCGACAACATGAAGCTAAGAAAAACGGATGATCAATGACACCAGGAAAACAAATCTTCCACGAGTGCCGTTCAAAAAGTATTCTAAACTTCAAATAATATGATTCGAGTAGGTGCTGGTTGGCTATTGGAAAATGTATACCTATTTTCTCATCAGTGTATATATTCATTCAACATTGAGCTTGACACCATCCATGACATCCTTTATGCAGGTCCCTCTAGGTACCTATCTACTCTGCTACTGTACCTCTGCCTGTTACTAGCGCTGTCTCGGCATGACCCGGCGAGGTCCACTACACGGTAGTACCTACGGTAGGCGCCGCATGTTGATGAAGGAATCGGGCAGGACTAAAGATACATGTACCTACCTACCTATATGCTTCAGAATAAGTAGAAATCCTTACGAGAATATATACTAGAATAAAAATTTGGCTTGTCCATGTCCTAAGACAAATTGAGAATTATTGCAAATTTTGGTGGGCGGTATTGAGTTACGCGAAGACAGCGCTATTAGTAGGAAGTCAGGGCGTATCCCCGGCGCTCGACATTAATTGGCATATAATCAAAACAAGATACGTTAGGAAGTTGAATTCTACTTAACCTCTACGACCCTAACATACCTACATAGCTCGAGGTCACCCATGAGTAGTAAAAATAGGATGATCATCGCAGAGGACGTTGAGATTCCGAGTCTTCTCCAGAAATTTCACCCGACGGGCGTTCCAATTTCGTTCCAATTGAGGCTTGGCAATGAGATACCTATCTACGGCTTATGTAATTCGGGGCGAATTCATCCACCGGGAAATTGTAGTACCTAATTCACATTTATTTCGGCAATAAGCAGTCTGGTTTAACGCCGCGGCGCTAAGTTTGGGATCAGTAGAGATGAAATGGCAGAACTTGATAATGATAGCATCATAGGAAAGCTTCATTGACTAACAGATAACACTACATCTCTGTTTTTGAAATCCAATCCCCTGTCGTATACCCACAAAAGAGCACCCATACACTCTCTCTACCCACACATACGGTAGTCCTCACAGAGCAGCCAAGCAGCTCTCAGCGTTCTAGATTCATCAATCAATCAATCATATTCATTCTTGGCAAGCATTCGTTCACAGCAGGACTGCAAGGTGAAGCCAATCATCTACACACTATGGGACGATATAATGCATAGCTATTATTAAGTGCGAGATTGCCGGAGCTAAGTTTGGGCCGCATGGCCATAGTGGTGCCCATACATCAGTCATTAGAGCATACGATCATTAATCATCGATGATGAGGCCAATTTTGCCGCGGCAGTATATAGATTCACAAAGTTCGTTCAGGATAAGTATTGTAGAAGATAAAAAAGGAACCAGAGTTAAACAAATATCCATCTGTTTGTTTAAAGTAAAGTCATCATAAATACCGAAATCCCTAACCAAAGTTCGAAGCCCCCGGGTCTTCAGACACACCACCTTGATCACTTTACTCGGCCCACCCAACCATAGTCTCTACCCCTTTACCATACTAAAATGGTCGCCAACAAGGCACTCGTCTTCAAGAAGATCCCCACCGGACTACCAGTGCCCGGGGAGCACCTGGCAGTCGAGCAGCGGCCCTTCGACCTCGACGCTGTTCCTGCCGGCGGCATCGTCGTCGAGGTACTGACCCAGTCGCTAGACCCATATCTTCGGAGCCGCATGCGGGATCCCAGCATCCCCTCTTACAAGCCCGCCTTCACTCTGAACGAGCCAATTGTGAACTTCGGTCTCGGACGCGTCCTCAAGTCCGACAGCGATAAGTACCGTGCCGGCGACGCCGTATTGGCGATTCTGCCATTCGCGCAGTATGCTGCTCTAACCTCGGAGGAACTCCAGAATCCCGAGATGGACGTCAAAAAGGTCGATAATCCTTACAACTTGGACTTGGACTACTTCCTAGGCCCCTTGGGTATGCCCGGGCTCACGGGCTTCTCGTCGCTGTATAAAATCGGCCAGCCGAAGAAGGGCGAGACTATCTTTATTAGTTCTGCCGCTGGTGCTGTTGGGTCTATCGTCGGTCAGCTTGCCAAGCGGGAGGGCTTGACGGTTATCGGATCTGTGGGGTCTGATGAAAAGCTAGACTTCATCATCAACGAGCTCGGCTTCGACGCTGGGTTCAACTACAAGAAGGAGCGACCCTGGGATGCATTAAAGCGACTTGCACCGAATGGAATTGATATATACTACGAAAACGTTGGAGGCGAGCACCTCGAGGCGGCATTGGAAGTTATCAAGCTTCGGGGCCGAATCGTGGTGTCGGGGATGATCGAGGGCTACAACAAGCCACTCGAGGAGCGCTTTGGCGTGCGGAACCTGGTAGAGATGTTCGCCAAGCGGTTGACCATGATCGGTTTCCTTGTGACCGATGAGGATATGGGTCCGGCGTATGCGCAGAAACATCAGGAGACTGTGCAGAAGTGGATTGCAGAGGGCAGCTTCAAGGCGAAGCTCCACGTTACGCGTGGACTTGACCATGCCGGCGAAGGATTCCTCGAAATATTCCAGGGAAAGAACTTCGGCAAGGCGATTTTGAAGATCAAGGAAGATTAACTGAGAAGCCTAACATAAGAAAACATGGAGTTTTGGCTAGGGTTTTATCTGGAATGAAATGGTAAAAAGCAATATGTACACCTAGGTACCTACTCAGCAACGAGGCTTATGGGTTAGTTTGGCAAAGCAGGTAGTCTTGATAAGAGATATTCCTTCTTGTTACTTTCCATGTAGAAGTCCACTCATCGTTTACAGTTTATTTCTCATTTATTCTCTTAGCCATTCTATGATTATCAGCACATTCAAGCGATTGCATATAAATGCTGAAATATATGTGACTGTAACATCCCGTACGAATTACACGCCTAGAAAAGGGGGAAGGCTTCCCCCAACTAAATACACAAGACAAATGGGTTTATTTGACTACAATAGACGAACGAAACGGATTCGGCGTACCTACATTCAGGAAAAATCACGCTTCTTTGCAGATTAGCGTCACCTTGTCCGCGTCCCTTAACCTCACCAACATTTCTAGATCGACGTCATTGAGACAGTCGTTGACCCTCTTGCGTACCGCTTCATCGTTCTCCCCAGAATTTCCTTTTACCAGTAGGCGATGCGCCTTGAACAGATGCCCCAGTACGGCAACTGCCTCGACCTCGGCGAACTTCTTCCCAGGACAAATCTGCGGTCCTTCACCCCATGGGAAGAAGATTTGCTTGCTCGGCACAAGTAGTTGTTCGTTAGCCATCTGGTCGGCCGAGGGGGAGTTCGCTGGCGCAGGATTCAGGATCCATCGCGATGGCTTCCAGGCCTCCCCGTCAGGCCAGTATTGCGGATGCATTTGCATGGCGCGCAGGTTGACGGTAAGGTTTATTCCCTCGGGTATATTGAGTGTTTGCTCGCCAATATCGAGTGCCTGTGTGCCGTTAGAGGTAATTGATGGTAGTGCCGGTACTGGCGGATAAAGGCGCAGTATTTCGTATATAACAGCTCGGCAGCGCTTCAGGCGCGGGAAGAAATCCTTGTAGTCTAACGTCTCAATAGTCCTATCTTTGGTTACGAACGCGATTTCTGCTGCTAGCCATTCCTGCACGTCCGGATGTGCTGCCAGAAGCAACATGCCAAATGCCAATGTGTTCGCCGTAGTGTCATGTCCTGCGAAATTAATAACAAAAAGATTGCCGAATATTTCATCTACTGAAAGCCCCTTTTTCGTAGCCCTCGGGTTTGACGCATCAACGGAGTCGACTTGATGCATGTCGGCAGCGCGCACAAAGGAGGCCATAATGCCACCAGAACCGGGTTCGCCTTGGCTAATGGCGGTGGTCTCTTCGTCGAGCATTTTTACCATATGTCTCTTAAAAGAGATGCCCGCGTTGCCAATTCTCGCCCAATTTCCAGGCATCATACAGAGAACGTGGAAAGGAACAAGCATCAACAGAATGATGTTGTCAAGTACTGTCTGAAGAGAATCGCGATAGCTTCCTATTTCGTCGGCTACGGGCTCGTCAGAACCACGGAAGTCATACGATTTCCGGAAGCCAGTAGCTGCGAGTACGTTGAGTGAGAGTGTCCGCGTGTCTTTCTGGTAACTCGCAATTCCGGCCGTGGATGCTCCGGCCCAAGAATTCACCATCCCCTTTGCTTGGCGAACGGACTCTTCCCAGACGAACTTCATGATCGTTTCATTGAAAGGTGTTGCCATTACTTTGCGGTGACGAGGCCAGTCATCCCATTTGGCCGTTGATATGCATGGGCCGTAAAGCTCCAATAGCTCTATAATTGATCAGCTGAATTATTCGTGTCTTCTCGTATGTAACTTACTCAACTCTCTGGTAGGTCGTTGGAAATCGCCCCGTCGAGTCACGATATCTCGGATAGTGTCCGGATCTGCAAAGTGCAAGTTGATGGCCATGGGCGAGACGAGAGCCCAAACTGGTCCTAATTGGACATGAGCATCCGCTCGTTCAGCAAAGTACCATCCCCGGCGGGAGAAGCGCACAAAGCGCGGGTAAAAAGACCAATCGAAGGGAAGACGATCCAGGATTTTCCAGACGTGAGGTTGAAGAAGGATCCAAAAGACATTGTTAGCATCAATTGGGAGTCTTACAACGGGCACTTTGAAGTCTCGAGCTTTGCGCACATTGGCCTCTAAACAGGCGATGCTCCAAGCAATGTAGGCCAAGGCGCAGCCCAGCAGAACTTGGATAATCATAGTAGTTTGAACGAATGTTGGTAGCGTCTTTGAATCTCTACACTTGTGATTGGTTTTTCGTGAGGAAAGAAATATAGTCGGTCGGTTTCCTCGGGTGCTCGAGGGCTCGTTTTGCTACATTGTTTCCATCCCTTTATTCATCCCAGTCTCCCTACCTAAATGCACCAACAATACTTTTTAACCCGCCCCTGTTCCGTCACCTACCTCTACCCTTCAGGCATTCCCTTTGTTTAGCCATGTTATATGCACGGCACGACCCCTAATATATCTGAGTATTGGCGTTGGATCTAGTAATTGGATCGAATATTTAATCCCAGGCTAGATAGGAAGTATTGGGTTAACAAAAATACAACTTGCTAATCGACATCTCCTACTTATATTAAAACCTTTATAGTCGGTCTATTACTATAATCACGGTTCAGCTTATCAAACTATAATATTGTTTCTCAATTGACAAATCCTAAGATAGTGAATCATATTACACGAAGCATTTCAACGCTAGTAAATAATTTTACCTTCCAACGCCTCCATATATATAGTTTATGAGCAGTGTATTATAGCCTTCATATAACCTTGACAAAATGGAGAACGGGTAGGTAGGAGAACCCATCGCAATTACAGGACATTTTAATCGGAAGGAATCTTACTAGGTGCCTACCTCTATCGATACGATATCCCTACAAGTACGTATATGTTAACAATATTTAGTGACAAGCTCTAAGACCGTTCGAGGATATGTGTTGTACTATTCCATTCCGTCTTCATTAGATACCTAGGTTAGTTTTCATGCACTGGCCCTTTTATAGGTACACTATTAAGGAAGAAGGATTTTCTTGGCAGTATCAGCCTCATGCAATAAAATAAGGTATTGCAGACCTCCCAGTTGCAGCTGATAGACTTGCCTATTAGATACCTAGAGGCTGGTAGGAGAATTAAAAAGGCAACACTTGATTCTTCCTAAAGAGCTAGCCACATTGTCATTGCCTTTATCCATCTGTTTCTATTTGTTTGCCTTCTAATGGTACTCCCCTTTAGTCGTGATAGAGTGCTTCGTTGAATTTATTTATGTCTACGCATATAGGAGTAGCCTTAAAAGTTGGCCTCAATCGAACATGTAGAAGAAATATGTCAAGTACCTTCATTATCACTAGCTCTATGTAGCTCTATGAACATCTAAGAACGAAAAACTTCGTATTAGTCTACGAGTTTGCCTACCTTATGTACCCAAATAAGTTAGGGATGGGTTCTGCCTTGATCCTTGTTCCGCTTGTCCTCAAGTATTTCAAGCAGCCTGACAATTATTAGATTACGATAGTAAAGCGGCTGAAACCTGTGTATGCACCGATCTCACTTTCTATCGACAGAATGTTGCTGCCACAGGTAATGCAGAATATGCCTGCCAGCCTTAGGTCGCCGCATGTATCCGTCGACATGGTGTTCCAGAATAAGTGCATATGTTACTATTCGACTCAGGCAGCGAGCCAAATTAAAAAAGTTACGTGTAATATGCATATCAGCCTTCACGGAATCCTAGGGCGAGATACTAATGGATGGTTGACCCCTTGTCTGCCCTTAAGCCTTCTGCCACATCGTATGCTCAGTTGAAAGTTCTACTCAGGACATTACAATATGATAGGTCGCACACCACCAAACACCAATCAATTTAACCCACGCCCTTAGAAAATCCCTCTAGGTAGAAACACGTCATCGGGCTGTACATCCCGATCTAGACGCATACCTGCTTCCGCCTCCTTGTTTCGTTTTCTTTCCCCCGCTGGCCTGCTTAACGTAGCATCCGCCGGCTAGCCACAAGGCTGCATTTGATTCCTTTTTGTGTGACAGAATCGATTATATTCCGTCAGTGACGCATGTAGCCGCCTATCGGCTTTTGTAGATGACGCGAAGTGCCGGGTAGGACTTTGACAATGTGCAGCCTTATTGTAACACAAGGAGTCAAAACAATAGGATTCAATTAGCTGACCACCAACATAGCGTATACAAAGTAGGTACCCTTGTGGATTCTGGATGGGAGGTGATAATAGACACTTGGATGTCATGATTCGCTACTACAATACTGTTGTGTGACTCACAATATCTCAATTTTTCACGGCATAGGGAAATTTCATTGCGAGGCGTGTATCTATGGTCATTTTGTATTGATCGATCTGAACCTATCGACCTCGACTACACTACCTACGTTTGCTACTTTGCTATCTTCTGTGGTATCTCCTCCTCTAGACTTCAAAGAAAAATCAAGGTGGTTTGTGTCCTCTGTTTCTCTAGCAGAATAACGTAAGGTGACCCTAGCTGCCCCCTGGTCATCGAATAAACGTTTCTCTTGGGTATGGAAGTCTCAGTTATGGACTTTCTTGAAAGGAAACGCCAAACGCCGGAATCCTGTTACTCCGTAAAAAGGAGATGTTAATTGAGTTGCTGGTCGAATTGAAGAAGTACAACAGTAGAGGTGACTCGTTTATCTAGATCTGCCGAGTATCGAGTATGAACACGCCCAAGGGGATGTGGGCTCTTATGACTTCGTGAAGCGAACGTGTCGATCTGAAATATGGTACAGCTGAATATGGAATTAAGGAGAATTCGATTTTGATTTATACAAGAAAATCGAAATCGCGTAATAGAAACTGTCATAACGGAAAAGACGCATTAGATGACGGTTTGTCGTAAAGTAGAATCGCTACTGATTATCCTGTCGAGCTTTCAGGAACCACGGGGTAGACTAGATCCAAGTTAGATTCATGCTCTACAATATAAATGACAATAACGGAATGAACTTACACCATGCGCAAGTGGCAATAATGGCATAGAGACAGACCAGAATGAGACCCTCAAGCCAATGACTCTTCCCGTCGCCGATGAGGTAGTTCACAAGGAGGACCGAAACGAAAAGAACGATGACTTGGAACGTGTCGAAAGCCAGCGTCATATCCTGACTGCCCATACCCCAACCAATGATGACCAGTAGCGGAATCAGGAGAAGGGCGACCTGCATGGAAGATCCAATGGCGACACCGATAGCAAGATCCATTTTGTCCTTGATGGCAACAGTAACAGCGGTTGCGTGCTCACAAGCATTACCAACGATTGGAAGGAGAATAAGACCGACGAATTCCTCGCTAATGGCGCCTGTGGACGTAATAGCCTCAATACCATTGACCATACCCTCTGCACAAAGCGCAATGATAACTGTTGCTCCGATGAGTGTGGCAAAAGCGACGACGAAACTTAGCTGAGGACCTTCATCTTCGTCCTCTTCAAGGTGACCAAGAGGGTTCAACATCAGTTTGCTTAGCTCGCCGTTCTCGTTCATATCGCGAACACCGATGCTAGCTCCAGCGCCTACTCTAGCTACTCCAGAGGCGATGGCGCCCTCTGGAAGACTCTTCTTGAAGATAGGTTTTCCCTCGACTTTCTGACTCTCTTCGTTAAAGAGCTTGACGTGGGTCTTCATCTGGAAGAAGAGGTAGGAGGCGTATACGATTAATAGGATAAGGGAGACGCCGTGAGACAAGCTAGGGACCGCGTCTGGGCTTAGCTGGATCTCGCCCTGATAGAAGTCGTCGGTGTGGGCGAAGACGGTCGGCACAATAAGACTTCCAACAGCTAGAGCCAGCAAACTGGCTGCAGTTTGGGCTACAGTTGTGTTGAAGAACTGCTCTCGGCGGTTGATACCTCCACAAAAGAAGCACATACCGAGGACGAGAAGAAGATTGGACAAGATACTGCCAACAAGCGATGTCTGAACGACCTTGATCTGGTTCTGGGTAAGAGCAATAATAGCCACAATCAACTCAACAGCGTTACTAGTCAAAGTTAGCACATTCGTAAAAATCGGGTTTTTGAGCGGTCTGATCCTTACCCGAAAGACGCATTAATAAGTCCTCCAAGAACCTCTCCTGTTCGCATTGCGATCTCCTCGGTGGCATTACTGAGCATTGCAGCAAGCGGGATAATGGCTATGAAGTTGACGGCGAACACAACCTTGCCATCGTAATTTATAAAGTGCAGGGCAATACCTGCTGGTGCTGCTAGTAATAGAATGTTGATGGGCGAACCAAAAAAGACGCGCTGGATTTGATTCCAAGGAGTGAAAGGAGTGGCTGGTTCAATATGCTTGAAGAAGTTGCCGGTGCTCTTTCTCTTCTTCGACTTATCTTCCTCGTTGGTAGTGTTGGGGGTTTCCGGTTTCGAAGCAGCGATCTCTTGGGTGCCTCGATGTCGAATACTAGCATTATCGAGGTCATTTCCGACAGTGGTCGCCTGAGATTCGTATGTCTCGCCTTGTTCAGGACTAACATCTAGTTCCTTGCTATTCCTTTCCGACTGTTGAATGGGGGTCAAGAGACGGCCAGGTGCACTTGTAGAAGGACCAAGATCCGCCGCTTCTCCCTCGCCAGTCGCCCTTCCTTGCTCTGCCGCATCCAACGTACTTGCTCGCTTCGGAGATCCGTAGGCTATATGTCTGAAAGGATTAAACCGAGCACTTCCACCCGAGTCGCGCCGACTCATGGCATGGGCCTTTGCCTTGATTTTTCTTATGTTGACTATTTGCAAATCCATCATGTAAGCATTTGTCCAGTAAGCAACAGTACAAGTTCTCTATTCGCCAGATCAACTGGCGATGCAGAAATGGGGTAAATAATCCGCGAGCAAATGAGGTACGAGGGTGGTGTAGATGTGTAGTGCGCAGCTCGTTAGATATAGAAAAGACTCTGGGCAATATTGCTGTCTTTGTACTCGAGCTCTTGGTGTTGTTCTTGGTGTTAAATGTGGCAGAGCAGCGCTTTAAAAAGCTTTAAGAACAATGGCCAAGTTGAGCAAACAGGAAACAGAGCATTAATGAATGGGGATGAGGCATGGTTGGCGCTAAATCCATAGCGTAGAAACTGATGACGGGAGTGATCAGTTCTTCACTAGACGGGACGTGGAAAGGGTGACGGAGTAGACCAAGGTGATCTGGGTAGACTTAGTATCCCATCGGTCATGGGAAAACAGGCTGGATCGACCTTCAATTGCTTTGTATATGGCCCTGCAATTCATCCCTTTGTCGCCTTGATGCCTTGACTGCCTTGCTCTGCCTTTGCTCTGCCCTTACTTTGTTCGCGCGTGAATTGGGAGGCGGGTGTAATTTCGGGTTAAATCCGACCAAGAAATATTAACTTACATTCATCATCCATCTTGATAGGTTATCTCGGTATGACCTTCAGCCTTATTCTTAAATATGGGACGGTATAGGTAGGCTATCGGTTGCCTTGCAGTAGGTTGGGGGCCGTTTTTTCAGGATGGGTATATGTAGGCTGGCAGCCGCCCTGTATTTGGTATCGGAAAGTTACACGACAAAAGTGCAATTCCCTGATGATATCTCTTTCGCGTGATGAACCCCTCTTTGCGTCACTGAATCGAGTTGTCCTTATATCGACCTTTGATGGAACCAGATAATTGAATTGCTATGAGGTCCCTCTTAACGCTAATGAAATTAGTGGCTGTGAGAAGGCGATGGTGATACTAGAAAAAAAGTCGTTCAAGGAGTGAATAAGAATTGATAAGGGGGCACAGGGGAATCAGGTGCTCTCCGTTTGAGGCAGCGTCTGCTAATGATGGCAGGGCAGAATCAAATAACGGTAGAAGAAGTAGAAAAAGGATAAGATAGATGAGACTTGGTGTGTGTTGGCGATTATTATGATTATTATGATTGTACATAATGGAATTCGCGTAACATACCTAGGTACATAAAGGTATGAGTGTAAGTCCCTGAATTAACCTTCGAATCGTTTTTTTTTGCAGGGGTGTGGATTGAAAAATTAAATTAGGATGTTAGGTGCCTCCACTAAATAAACTAGGTAGGTGTATCTACCCTGCACTGGATGTGCAAATTTGGTATGTACTCAGGTATATATATGTACATAATGTATGTGATAAGCACAGCCTGCACAGGCACAGACACTGGGACATCCCCATATAATAAAAAGGAGGCCTCTCAATTCACTATCATACACTACCTACAATGACGCATATAATCCTTTTGTCTATGGATACATACAGTACTGTAGGACTTAACCTATTGGATCCTAAGTAACCAGAAATTAAGACACACCAATTAACTGACGTCCGCTCTGCGCCACTGATGTCGTCGACTTGGTGGCTGTTTTTCTCAGGACTCGCAATTTCTCAGCAAAGCATGGGCCGTCATGAACTCAGAGGTGGATCGTGGTCCTTGCAATGGAACATAGCATGATGATACCAATTTGGAATTGTTTCTATTCCTTTTCCGGCTCTTGTTTCCTCCGGGCGGGTATTTGCTACGCGAAGCCAGTCGACAAACTGCCAGTGCACAGCATACTACTCACAATCAATTCTCATGATAATTGATGGATTCTATTCATCCCGGAATCTTGTTTTCACGGCTTGAGACATCTGATACGTGGCAGCCAGGAAACCCTTTATCAGGCTCAAAACTGTTTCACAAGCTTAACCCATATCGGGTACCTATGGGAAGAACCGTAGGTATAATACTAACACTAACACGTCCGGGTGGATGTCTAATGATGTCAAGTCGTAGAATCACTACAGAATTAAAATCAAGAAGCTTTTCTGCCAAGCAAAGCCTAGTGTTTTGGTATAACTCCCCAATGCTTATATTTCCAAGTTTTTTCGACCCCATTTCCCACAATGATACGGCGTATCTGAGTCGATGAATTGGTTCGCTGTGCAGGTTTCTGGAAATCCCCCATAAAACATAAACTCCGCAATGTAGATCAATCGGTACCCAAAGGGATCGGTTTATAACCGCGAAGGTAGACGACACGTTAATAACCCCTGACCCGTACAGAGCCACGCAGCACGAGTCGTAAATTTTTAGCCAAGCAGATCTGTTGCAAAGTCTTAGCTACCATGACTATATGTATGTTAGCTTACGCTAAGCTATATAGCCTATATGGGGTACGTAAGATTGTGGGGATCGCAACTCGAGGTATCCATACGTACCTACGCAGGGCGTGTGTTCGATACGACTCGTAAGAAGTCAAAAAAAAAGATTACTATTTTCAAAATAGATTTCCAATAATGAAATATCTCTCATTGGATTGGAATACCGCTTATACGATGGGGGCGACACGCTGGGGAGAAAGATCCCTTCTCGGGAACAATGATATAAAAAGCTCGTCAACCCCTGGACCCCAATCTCAACTACCGCGTTATTGAGCGAGACGCCCAACTTCCTAAAGCGAGCATCATACATTCTACCTAGGTTACCACCAGCTCTATGGAGCACGCCTTTTTTCGATAGCTCCAGCACTTAAAATCGACCTCGTGCTAAACATGTGTTAACGTATGTACGCGCATATTCTGCAGGACAGCATGGCCAGAATCAAGGTGGACGAATAAAAAACTGCCAAGATGCGGCGTCGTGTCCCGGACAGCCTAATCCCACTGGGCTGTGCCCGTTCGCATTCGGAGTGTGACCTATCGTGAATTTTACCTCACCGCCACTACACCTTTTCTAGAACATGAGTCCTGGATGCAAGTATGTAGGTGAGCAATACAGCGAACTATCTACTGCTTCGCCGTAGCAATATTAGGGAAGCCCCTTGCGGGAGGGAGAAGATCACCAATCAGAATAAAACGGTAGTATGTAAGGAGAGCTTAGGATTCGGCTCGCAGGATAAATCTCAATTCACACTATTGCGCGATATAAGCGACACACATTATGTAAGGCGTGGCACTGCCCTCTTCTAGAGTAGAGTAATCTATATATCTGAGCAATTGGCAACCATGGATTTTGACAAATATTCAGGAGGCAACCCAACCGTCTGGACATTTCGGTGTATGCCAAAGAAGATATTACCTCTCCTAGTACGACTAGTACATTAGAATTACTATTCTCAAATCATGAGATAATGCACCCATCAGGCATCTACAGCCTAATGCTGAATACTCCCTCGCCTAAAGAGTAGTGAGCCCGCCAGGTTGGGCGTAGGTCCTCTGGGACTGGCACCGGCACTGGCACCTAACTCTGAATTACTGCTGTTATTACCCCCGAGGACCAGAGTAGGAATATTAGCATCAGGCACGGCATCAGGTCCCATCGTCGCTGCCCCAACCATAGGTGTACCAGTTATACCCCTTTCCAGCGTCTCCTTGTAGAACGTTTCGAGAGCATTCGCATCATTACAGAACTTCTCTAGCATATCTTTAAGGGATTCGGGCTCCCCAACAGAATTAATTGCTGAAGGGGAACCCTGTGGTCCACCTGTCCCACTACCAGATGATGGTTCGGGCGGTGCTCGAGAAGCAGCGGACGCGAATAGCACGGGCCTAAGCATTGGTGAAGATATCGGCGTGGGCTCAGCTAGACCGTAATTCGTATATGCGCTTGTATTCATAAGACGGGACACGCGCTCATTAGGCACTGCCTCTGCGCGTGCTTGTGTAGGTTGCATAACAGCTGCCCGGTTACTACAGAGCCTGTTGGCCAGAACAAGGAAGTCGCCTTCGTCCGTTATCTCAGCCAAGATCATGCCCGAGCGGTGTATATATTGGGAATATTTGTAATCCGGCTTGCCCCATGAGTAGCTGACATCAACGTTACTTGGAAAGTTCGAGGCCGCCTCAACGTCTAGCACGTAATCAAACCTCCTCAGCAAAGCCTTTTGATAGTAGTATTTTCCGGGCTGCGCCTGCGGACCAAATGAATTAGGGTCATAGTATGTTACAGGGCGCTGAGTAGGGGGCGGCAGTGCTAGCTTAATACGATAGGGCCTTCGGAAAGGATTGACCTCCGAGATACGACAGGCCTCTGCGATGGGAACTTCTACCAGACGGAGGCCGTGTTGCGCCGCTATTGCTGCCCAGGACTTAAGGGCATCCTCAATTAGTCTTGCTGTGACATTCATCCAGTCAATACGAATATGGTAGCAATTATCAGGGTTATGAAGCCGGTCATAGTGCAAGTTGATCCTCTCGGGGCGGTAGGACTTTTTACGAGGATCGACATCGTACTTCATCATCTTGCTCAGGACAACTTTGGGTTTCTTTCCGCCACTTGTCGCCAAAGTGGGCGTTGTGCTACCCGAAATTGGTGAGTTTTCTTCATGAATAGACATCGGCTTCGGAATCCCTGCCTGGCTAGGTCGAGGTGAGTCTTTTGGCGGGTTCTCCGATAGAGGTGTAGAAGGAACCGAAACGTCTTTCCTTCTAGCATTGAACCAACTAACTGGGTGAGGCTTCGCATACTCGCTAACAATTTGATAAAAGTATTGGCCGTCGCGAAACGGGTGCCTCCTTTCAACATGGACGAATATGCCACGGTCACGATCCTTCTTTGCATCCTTGCTAAAATCCCTATCCCTCGGTTTATCGTCTTCGAGAACCATTAGAGAATTCCCCAGTTCAACCGCTTCTTCCCGACTCTCGAGATCTTCGAAGTTGTCAAGCAGCCATGTTGTCATGTCGGAGCCGATAAAGCAATGATAATGGATGCGGAAATGCCATCGCCGCGTTTGCATTCGGACACCTCCTAATTCAACCGGCTGTTGAATGGCTTCAGCAAGGGCAGCTATGTTAAAATTCGTTTTTGAGAAGCGCTCTTTGTCTGACACCAAGCCTTTACGGTGCGTAGTCTCAACATTCTCAAATAGTGGAAGTATTTCCATTTCGGCAGTAATTACTACTGAAGGGTCCTCGGTCTTGTAAATAATGTCAAGAGGATTAGGATCCCGTTTCTTTGCTCCGGCGCTTTGGAACTGTCGTTCGGAAGGCGATAAGAACCGGTACCGTTGCCAGAGTTGGGCTAGTCTCTTAATACCCTCGAGACGCACTTCCTCTTCATCATCTTCATTTTTCGGCGCAGGAGCCGAGGACGTTCGAGGATACATTGGTATGAGTACGAATCGAGCTCGCCAAAACCTCAGGTTCTCGGTCATTTCATCAGTATGCCCAGCAAGATACGAATCTATATAGTTCCAGTTGCGTTCTGGTTTTAGGGTCATGATATCGACATCGATGCTGTGGTACGTGTCATCAAGTAATGTACGAATTGCTGGCTTGTATAAAGAAGGCCGATCCATTTGCGCCAACGATTCCGTTGGCTTCCGCACATAGATATTCACTTCAACTTCGGTGCCGTTAACACACGATAGTTGATGAATTGTGTTTCCAACGCTCATGAAGATACTTGTTCCATCGCCAACAGTTGTATCTATAGAAAAGACGTCCGCAATTCTAACGGCCTTTTGATCAAACGCCTTAGCCACCGATGGGCCGATCACGACCTGAAACCCATGAGAGAACCGAGCACTGACTAGCTCCCTCAGAAATTCCAGTCGTGATTTGGGTTGGTCGTTAATTTCATCGTCCATTTCTTGGGAAATGTTGTATGGCTGACGTTGGTATTCGGTATTAAATTGGGCTTGCGTTGGGAAATATTCTGTCGTTAATGGTACAGCTGCAGGACAGGATAAGGACTTCCATTTCATAACTCTCATCTCGGATGGTCGTGGAAAGACATGCTGCCATCGACTAAACAAGATCGAATCGTCGACCTTGTTTACATTCGGATTTGAAGGGTTTAGAACTACTAGCCACGGTGCCATAGCAGTGGTAGGGGAGAGCGTAGAGGGCAATTCAGGCACACCTCCAGCTCGTAGTTTAGAAGTGTATAGCTTCTTCTGGTCCTCTTCCCTCAGAGCATTTGAGTATCTGAGATCTCGATCATCGGGTCGTGCACTCCTAGCAACAGGTGTAGCTGGTATTTGGCCAGATCTTAATGTGCTGATAGGATCCAGCGCCTGTGCCGGGTTTCTTATTTGGATTGGACGGCTTGGTGTTGCTTGAACCATATCTATCCCTAAGTCAGACTGGTTAATAGTCTGTAAAATGTTTCCAGTACTGGCTGCCTTCGAAGAGCCCGGTCGCGTTGCAGATTTGATAGGGGTCATCGGCGTCGTTCTGGGGGCCGAAGGCGAATGAAATCCCGGCCCGGTAGTCTCCATTCGACCAACATTTTCCATTTTCAGTTCAGCTGTTGCTATTTTGGGGGCTGCGATGCCAAAGCCACGCTGGCCTAGACTAATCTGCCTCATGAACTTGGGTGGCCTCGTCGGTGGTGGTTTAGACTGGGCGGTAGAATTGCGTCGAGAAGCAGTGGTGGATGCAGAGCCTTCCAGAACGAGCTTACTTGACGAGACGACACTTGAAGATAATCCGGTCGATAGACTAGCCCCTTTACTGTCGCCCACTGACGTGCCGAAAAGATTGGTATCTTCCACCAACTGCTTACCGGCGCTTTCTTCCAATTCCCGGTAGGAGTTAGTTGAAGGTAAAGGCCTATGTGCTGGAAGCCGAGCCCTTGTTTCGTCGAAGCTCTGCAACTGTTTCCATAGCAATGTATCCCCGGTCTTTGTCAGCTTGTCCGGGATAAATTTCAAAAAGCCATAAACCGGCTCAAACAGCGTTTCCGGCACCCTACGATTACCAATGCGTGTCGACAGGCGATTGTCGCCGCCTAATAGTTTCCTATCGTTTCCTAGTTTACCTATCGTACTCGAGTAGGCAGGATCGGCTTGTAGAGGGGTCGTCTCAATTTCATTGGTTTCCAGTACGCTTCTCATCTGAAGGTCGTACAGTCTACATCGAATGGTGAAGTCATCCTGGCAATCTTTTGGAGACTGCGCTGAAGCAGAGAGAGTAATGCCTTGGAAGGACAGGGCTTCTTCCGACTTCCCAGTCCAATAGGAGATGTGCAACCACTGTGGTACCGCGAAGGCCCATTCATCAGCGTGCATTGTGGAGCTAGACGAATCGATCCGGCTAGACGAGTCACCCGCCTTCGTCGGAGACACAGATTCTCCCAGTGTAGTATAGCTACCAGCTAGAGGTGTAGGCTGTTTCGGGGTGCTTTCGTGGCTTCTAATAGGTCGTGTCTGCAGCCTTTGGCTCGCCTCAATGAAATGGGGATTTCGATAACGAAATAGAGGAACGGAATGTAGCGGGATATTCGGAATACATATCAAATCAATACCAATACCATTGCCAACAAGGGCTTCCGTCGTACGCCGCAAGGACTCATATTCGACTTCGAATACACCTGGACCTGGACTGATGACCACAATAGATATGCCAGTACGCAGGAGATCCCGATCTACATAATCGTGTGCGTACAGAGACGATGCCAGGTTAATAGCCTCGAGAAAGTTTCCATACATAGCCAAAGACGACTGCGCTTTAATCTTATTGGTGGAAGTGCCCATTGCAGATGAATCCTCGGGAATCTCCATCGTATCGCCCATGGCATCTCGGTGATGTAAACTAATGTCACGGCGGAAGACGTTGAACTCCATCTTCAACTGATGTAATATTCTAGTCCACTCGCCGCTAGACATATCACTCACAACGACACGATAGAAATCTTTGAACGGACGCCTGTCTCCAGAGGTTTGAAAGCCAGTATAGTAGTCGTTGTGAAGGGCCGAATTCGCCAGTTCTGTAGTCAACCCAGTATCATACTCGACTCTTGCGAAGAGCACAATACTAACCAAGTGCTTAACTTGTAGCAGAGCCCATTTCTTAAACAGGGCTGGTAGGAATCCGTTCACAACCTTGTAGAACATGATCTCACCTGAGCCATCCGAGTCAAAGTCCCACATCTCCCGCGCCATCTGTATGAAGAGCACATATCTAGCGGACTCGCTTCGGAAGATAGGCCGGGTGTTTCGGCCGAAGAAGGCAGACTGGACTTTGCGACCGTCGACAAAAACGGTACTCACAGTAGCCTTGATAGCACCTAGGAAGTATACTACTTGGCCTTTGTACACAGTCCGATCAGCTAAGTCAGCGACTGCAAGCCTCCACATGTCCGCACGGGACAAGTACATATCCTTGAAAGTGAGCTCGACGTGGGATGCTTCGATAGCAGGTGCAAGGTGGTCAACCGGAGCAAGTATTACTTGCGTACCCTTTCTCATATTGAACGCGATACCGATTTGTTTCGAGACGTACACCTCTATGCTCGGATTTCTAGCCTTCAATTCTTTCGGCAAGTCTTTTGCGACAAAGATATATCGTCGACTTGTATCGCTATCGGGTTTTGAGGTATCATCGCCAGGAGTAGGGGCGCCGAGCCCTCTATGATAGGATGCCTGCCTCGAGGTTCCATATTGGGGACCTTGTGCGCGATCCTGATCCGACTTCAAAGGTGCGATAGACATTAACATGCCAGGTTGAACGGCCCCTCCAAACAGATCAAGGTTCAGAAGCACCTCGTCACGAAAGACGGATTCGTTGATTGTCACACTACATATCCGTTCATTAATTCGTTTCGAGGGGAGCGATTCTCGAGAAGTTGGATTATTAGCAGCAGTATCTGGTGATACGGGCGGATCGGTCGAAGCCCTGTCGAAACTCGACTTGCTGAACTGTCGCAAATGAGACGTCCATTGCGTAGCTCGGCGGGGCGCCGAGGGTGAAAGGGCAGTGTTTCGAGACATTACGCCTCTATTATCCTATATCAAACACATTAAAACGCATCATTGCAGACAGATAGACCGCCTTTATATGGATATGGAGCAACAGCGTTGACAAAAAAAAGACGGTTTAGTTTGATGCAACTTTACAAGCAACGAGAAGGTCCTAATGGCAAAATCGGCAGAATATAGCTAGCCAAGAATTGACCGCCTTCCCTTTTTGTAACATTTGGGGAAAGTACGTACCTTCTTATCATCCCAACCTCAGTCTACAATCACCATCTTGCCGGAATCCACTCCCATACCCTTTATTTATTTGAAGACCTGATTTGGATAATAATAATCACCGAATCGATAATATTTCCAATTAATACCTATTTATGAAGAGCATATAGCCATAGTATCTAATATAAGACGAGATCGTCCAGAGAAGAACCCTGTTCAACAGATTTATGCTTCGTCTTTTCCATCACAACCTTCCAAGTCAATTCCATCAATCTATCTGCAAGCTCCTCGTCCTGTGAGAGCTTACTTCCCGACTCCGGTACCGATGGAGGGCAAATGTACTGACCCGAATCCTTTGTGTATGTTGCAGCAAACATTGTCGATACGGCTCCCTCAAATTGATCCTTCTTGAAAGGCTCTATGCCGTAAGCCATTGCATACCCGCCTAGCGGGAACGGTTCAAAAATATCCTGCCTACTCATCTTACTACTTACGAATCCTGGATGTGTCGCATTCATAAGCAACCTCGGATGGCCATTGTTGGTCACTTTCCGTGTAAAGTATCTAGAATACAAGATACCAGCAAGCTTGCTACGCCCATATTGGGCGTTCGGTCCAAGATCACAGTTTAGCTCCTCCAATCTCTCGAATCTTGTGTCGCTAGGTGCTGCGTGGTGAGCATTGCTTGACTGGTTCGAAATCCGGACAATATTGCCTTGCTCTGCGGTTTGCTTCATCAGCGGGAGTAAGTGAGACGTCAGGATGACATGACCCATATGGTTAACGGCCATGTGCCTGTCCACCCCATAATCGGTAAGCTGGTAGGTCATAATACCCCTTCCCGCGTTATTGATCAGTATATCGAGCCTGTCGTTTTCTTTCTTAATCTCCTCAGCAACGTCCTTCACTTTCTGCCAATTGGACATATCACACTGGATCCAATTGGTCCTATCTGCTGCCTCCTGGCCCAGTTCCTTGGCAACGGCGCCTCTAGCACCCTTTACAGCATCTTCGGATACGGAAAGAATGTAGACTTTGGCGATGTTGTGCTTTAGCAGCGTGTACGTGCAACCGTAACCGATACCCTCACTCCCTCCTGTGACTACAGCGACTTTTCCAGTCAAATCTGGAACTTGATCCAAGCTGAATTGGTGAGTCGCGATATCGTGAGCCTTCCCACCCAGATTCTCTCCAATAGTATTCTAATTACAATGTTAGTCAATCGGGAATTCGATCAACCCTTATTTCTCTTAGTAGAAGGACTGGATATGGTTGATGGCATAAATCCGCCATGAGGAAGACATACCTTGATGGCGTCCATGGCCTCTAGAAACCGCCCCTGTCTCAAGCCCGCCTGCTGCCTCGCCAAGATCGAAAATGCCTTATGGCTTGCTGCGACCTTTAACGAAGACGTCAAATATAGACTTGAATGATAGAGGGTAGGATGGAGTAGAGCGGCTTGGCAGAGTTTCTTCGCCGATGCCTGTGAGGAACCATACATGTCAATGTGAACGCTCGAAAGCGAAAGGTATCACAGCTACACCGGATTACCCGCTTTTCTCAACGAACTCAAGCTCTAATGGGAGCTCTGGAACCTGGGACTCATCCTATAAATGGTTTCTCAGTGTCCAGTCGCCATCGATGGCAATTGAGCGGCTACCCATAGTATTACGTAGTTGAGGCTATGTAGATTATCCCGCTACACCTATGACGCTGAGACTGGCTTGTGCCTATCGACCAAAATACGTCAGGAGCTTAGTACAGAGTTAAACCAAGCACTAGGTAAAAAGAAGCAATCTTGGACGCCTTGAGAAAGCCGAACATTGCTTATTACCTTATGCAATAAGTCTTAATAAGTCTTAATAACTCTAATTATGTTAGACTAATGATTCACCTTCCAGGACTTTGAAATATAAGTAAATCGCTGAGGTTACAAACCACGATGCGCCCAAACATCGACAACACCAGTTCCCCACATACGTGTATCCGGGCCATTCTTCAGGTCTCGGTGCACAGGCCAATCCGACTCTTCCTTTCACGGTCTACTTCGTCCAACACAAAAACTCTGCTCTTTCTCCAAATTAACCTGGTGAGTGGAATCCACGGATGTGATATTTGTACGACTTCGGCATCAGGGATCTCCTAGTGGTAGAATCCAGCTCCTAATGGTAGGTCAGCAATGGTTGATTATGCAGTGCCACGGTGTCTCGATATTTTATAGGTATTTTTCTAGACCCGGGGAATAGATCTCAACCCATCTGCAGCTAAATCTGGCAGCTCAGTATGATATACTCATCCGGGTCTTAGAGATCCGGTGGGCTGGATTGTTTGTGATAGGCCACGACGCTTCCCCCAGTTCTTGACGTCGGCTAGAGGATCCCCGCTGATATCGCAAGATTCAAATACCTCTTGAACTACACTCATCGTGATAATTAAATCCTTATATATGCCACTAACCTCCCAAATACCAGGTAGCCAAGATATCAGTCCAGTATTCCCTTTTGCGACAAGGGAAAACCACGAGTCAGATTTGCCCACATGTTCATTTATTAGGGTCTCCTTTTTTTCGTCAGTGCAGAGACTGATCATCCATCCCCTGGAGCAATTCTTGTTTCGTTCTTGATTCGAAAATACGGGGTTAATGCGCGTCTCAGGCGAATAACCCGGATAAAATCTCCATGATATTGTTCAATTGGTAAACGAGAGGTCCTTGCAAAGGTACGCACATCATGTATTTTTTTTTTAAAAAAAAATAGTTTCGTTTCGTCTGATAAAACCCACTTTGCCATTAATAATGATTCTCCGTGACTCGAATCTTGACTGGGCAATCGTTAATTCTTCTCAGGTCACACTTTATAAGGCCCCGCCAAGAATAGGCATCTACATAGAGAAAGGCAATAACTGTCCGGCCATTACCGGATATTTCATTTCCCAGCAAAATACTTAACTCATCCATTTCTTCGCCCGCATGATAGCTGGGGCCCCGGTTCAATAAGACAACACTCCCGAACACTTCCAACCGGCCCCGGGTCCGAAATCCGGTACGATCGACCAACCATGAGTCTGTTAAAGCTTTCGTCGAAGCAGAAGCTTTACGCCATAATCTGCATTTCATTCGCGTTCTTCATCGCGGAATTGGTTGGTATGTGGACTCGAATTGCTCTTTGACTTACCCTTGAGCTGACTCCAAGCTGCAGTGGCGTTCTATACCAAATCCCTGGCTCTGTTGGCAGATGCCTTCCATTACGTATGTAGTCCTAGCCCGCGGCGACGCGTTTAACTAATATTCTTAGATGAATGACCTTATCGGTTTCATTGTCGCCTTGGGTGCAATTATCGTATGTCAGAACCATGACCTATTTGTGTCTGGAAGCATAGATTAACTGACCAAACAATAGATCTCGGAGCGCGCTGTTTCTCCCGCCAATCTCTCCTTTGGTTGGGCACGCGCCCAACTGCTCGGCGCCTTCTTCAATGGTGTTTTCCTTCTCGCCCTAGGCATCTCCATCTTCCTCCAGTCAATCGAGAGATTCATCTCTATCGAACGTAGGTCCTTATCCGGCTCTCGATGCTTCCAGTTCTTCTCCATCACGTCGCTAACAGATTAACAAGGTATCGAGAACCCCAAGCTGGTACTTATCATGGGGTGCGTCGGATTGGCCTTGAATATCATCAGCGCAACATTATTGCATGAACATCATGGCCACGATCACGGTCATGGAGGGCATAGTCACGGCCACAGCCACGCGCATACAGATGACGACAGCCATATCGAGAATCACGGGCACGATCACAACCATGACCATAGCCACGTTAACATCGAGGCAGGCAGACATGTGAGTGACAGCTTAGGCAGGGATCAAGAGGAGGTTCCCCTGACGGTAAGTTCCATGAAGTTGCTTCACATAGACATCCATCGCTAACACATACTCAGCCTATCAGCGCCCACGCTGAGCATCGCCATACCATCGTGAATCTCCAATCTGCAGGACGTGACCTCGGCATGATGGGTGTTCTGTTCCATGTCATAGGCGACGCATGTAACAACGTGGGAGTTATCATTGCAGCCCTGGTCATCTGGCTCACGACTTCAGAGGCCCGATTCTATGCCGATCCTGGTATTAGTATGGCTATTGCTCTCATGATTCTTGTGACTTCGATCCCTCTCGTCAAGAACAGCGGCAAGATCCTCATGCAGAGCGCCCCTAAGGGAGTAGACATAGACGACGTCAGGCACGATCTTGAGAAGGTATGTGATCAAAAGAAAGAATTGAATCGCTAGGAAAACGACCTGCAGAAGCTAACAAATTTTGAACTTGATACATATAGATCCCCGGCATCGAATCAGTCCACGAACTTCACATTTGGCGTCTCGACCAGAAGAAAGCGATTGCAACTGCTCATGTCGTCGTGTCGAACAACGAGATGACCGACTTCATGGACCGTGCCCGAACTGTTGGCGAGTGTCTACACGCATATGGCATCCATTCAGCGACCTTACAGCCCGAGCTTGCAACGCAGGCAGAGGAGGCGTCTACTACTGGCATCGACATCAATAACAGTAATGGTGGTCGTAACAGCACAGATGGTGCCACGGCGAATTCTGCAGTTGTAACTGCCGATACTGCTTCGTCCTCGGGTGCATCGATTAGAAGGCGACGCGTCGAGACGGTGCCTGCAGTGGTTCCAGCTCCTTGTCAGATCGCTTGCGGACACTTGTGCGAGAGCCTGACATGCTGCAATACGAGCACTATGCGTATTTGAAGGAGCATAAGGGGAGCGCTAGCAAAATTGCTGCACAATACTAGTGATAGACAGTGTGACATGGTGCCTAGACCCCTATGGCACATCTCCAGCTGCTCTTCACAAAACGAATGAATGAATGAATGACCGATATTATATAAGCTTTAGAGTTCTGCTTCTGTGACGTGAAATGAATTATATGCTTTATACGTAAGCCCTGCGAGGGGAAAGAGTCCATCCACAATGAATAGGCAAGAGTTCTTTTTAGTGCTAGAAGCTAGAATAACGGTCTCTTATTTACCATATGCTTTTCAGCCTCGCTTGGCCTTATAAGCCATATCCTTGGCCTAGATGGCCCCAAATTTAAACATCAAAGATGCCGGATCAAAGGGTAGATTCTGCCAGCCTAACCCGAGCCTGCGGTCTTGGTCCACGATACATGACTACAATAACAGGTTCCGTAGATGAGAATCCACAGGTTTTAGTCCATCGGTCTGATCTTAAGCGGAGTAGATCCCCCACGCTACCTATATAAAAAGATGTCCCACGATCTCCTTTTTCGATGCTGGGATTATGGGGTGCCAACGTGGGGGGCATGGCTCGAACGTGGGGGACATTCGCTAACTTTAACCAGGGCTGGACTTCTCGAAGGAAGGAAATCAAGAGCGATTACCCCAACGCACAGATCGGTTTGAAAGGACAAAAATGAAATTAAGAAGTAAGATGCCAAAATCCTTGCATGCAGCTGCCGCAGGGAGGAAGCACTTGTGCATACCCGGCCTGCCACTTGATCCTTCCCCGGTAGTGCACGTATAGTGACTATTTGCTTCCTTGGGCATGACCCTACATATGTACTTCTCGTGTGTGCGAAAATTCCCATTAGCAACCAGTAACGACTATGCACGTCTTGAGCTTCTTCTTCTGAGTAGAGATCATCTTGACATCATTTCCGAAGTCGGCCTATATCTATCTCACTTGACCTAGAATTACATATATCTAATCTTATCGATCTATAACCCGTTTGGTTGATGCAAATGTAAGTGTGCGTTCATCACAGGTTATATGCGCCGTGAATGGCCAAGATGTACGAGCTTTGTTAAGCCACCTACTCAAGTCGGAAAACGACCCGAGCGACGGAGCCGTGAAGCGACCCGTATTTCGTAAGTACAGCCGACTTGAGTAACCACACCTCATCCTGTTATTTTATCTCCCTTGTTCCCTAGCCTTGTCACATTTTCTTTTCTACATGTAAGTTATGACTCTCTTTCAAACGACCCCTAGAGTTGTTTTCTTTTCTTTTTTCCCCCTTCCCTTTCAGCCCTGCCACCTGCTCTAAATCCCAGTAACATCGCATATGTACTACCAGCCTACTACATGCAGCGCAACCGCGGATACCTAGCCTACGGATAACATACCCTGTCTGCAGGGTCCTTTTGCGGTCGAGGTCTTCCAGGGTGTATTTTACTTTTCCACGGTACCAAAATAAGACATTAAATGTACCGTCAGCTCGATGATACCCGCGGTAGCAACAGAAGACATTTGGCTAAAATAAGACGGGCGGTTCCGGCCCGGGAAGAAATCCATTCCCACGATGCACAACATGAATAGGTGCCTATGGTTTACCATCTTGTGTTACCTAGATGTCATCATAGCAACAATAATGAATTCAAATCTAAAAGTTGTCCCTAAATATATGCATCGCGATATCCTTTTTTTTGGCCCAACTTCAATTCCCCAAAACTATATAAGTCAGATGAGCACAGAGGATGTTCAAACAGTCGAGATTCTATATTGGCTGTGTAACAATCGTATGATACGTAATATGCAATATGTAGAGAATCATGAAGTTGTGTTCGCCGCTTATCTTTTGTCGTTCCCCGACAATGTCTTAATGCAGCGACATTCATACACTCTACTTTGACTCGTAGACATCATGGTTAGCTTATGCCCTCGATAATGTATATCATCCGAGGTTACATGAAGTTTTCAGTAGTCTCAGTAGATAGCGGAACACAGATCGGATGTAACGGGGCTCGTAAAATACTTACTAATTCGAACTAGTATGCCGTACTAGAAAGTCCTCGGTCATGGCTGGCAAGTCAACTATCACTTCTCCCTTTAGGATCGTCTGTTGCATTCGAGACGAAGCTAATCCGGTAGGAAGCCATAGCGAGCACCGGGATTCCGTACAACCCGATCCGGACATGAGTTCGGGGAAGAGATCGTTGTTTTTACAAAGGACGTCGTCAAAGAAAATCCGAAAATTAGAATGCACAAGTGCAAAATCCGCGCCTATAAAATACCTTCATCCTGGTCTAAATCTAGGTACCTACTCGAGAGTGTATCCATTCTCCCCATGCAAATCTATCACTACGATGGTCTCACCGTAAGTTGCCGGAAAGTGTCTCATTGCTGACGTCAAAGGGTGGGAGAAGAGAACGTGGTACTTTCTCAGCACAGGGTGAAGTATGAGAACACTAACCCTTCAGGTGACTTAAATGAGCCTTTAGGCACAAATAAGCAATTGTTTGCGTGTTTGTAAAGACGGAATTTGAGTTACCTAATAAGTAGAATTTCAGATCACTGTTGGGAGCGGACTCCTGGGTCAAGAGGAAACTAGGAGGCAGGTAAACGACGATCACGTCTCCTGCGTAGATTTATGACTTCGAGTAACATGGTGAAGGGTTTTAAAGGTATCTATCCATCAGTACCTAGGCGTTCAACAACCAAGGAATTCCTCGTTGGCTATGTAATAAAACTACCAAGGTATGTATCATATTGATATGGGAACCTTACACGCCTGGCAACTTCTAGCACAAAAAGGGATAATTCCCGGTGATGACATCGTCTAAGTTGCCCAACTACTTCTCGTCTAATGACCAACCCTTTTGGAATTCGAATGCTTTGATTTTCCTACGCTGGAAGGGAGATAAAGCACATCTTAATAATAACCGAGAAGCTTTGCGTACATCATCTACGTTAGTCGCCGTGATACTTGATGTAATGACAGCGTTACGAGCAATCGAGGCTGCCTAGTGGTATATTAAAATACGGCAAGGTAAATGTTGGCCACAAGAAACGGAAGGGAACGGGATGATAGTTCCTATTCGCTGATCTTTGACCAATGGTTTTCTATTGACACCGATGCTGAGTTGGACTCTTGATGGCAGCTGACGACGTAGTTTCACAGTAGGGCCAATGAAGACGTCCTGACACAGGGAATATCAATCGTTGCCCACTTGAATGGTAACCACTGCGCTCAGAAGAGTGCACATCAATTGCAAACGTTCGAATTAACATCTTTGGTGCCTCTCGACGATCCACAGGCACAGATTAGAGCGGTACCGATCTCTCGCGGAGGTTGGTTTCAACCTTGAAAGTCAGAGCGGACGAACGAATCAACAAGGGACCGACTCCTCTCCATAGATCGCCAACGCCGATTTTGGCTTATGCAATGTTCCTGGTATTAAATGATCGTCGGCGCTGCCCTGTGAGGGGTTCTGGATGACTTCACATAACTCCACAAAATCTATTACGCACGCGTAGGCATCGGGGAAGCGGCTTAGTGACACTGATCTCGACCCTAGATCTTCGGTTCGAAATGGTAGATCGAATCTGACGAGGATAAGATCACTGGAGTTTGTCAAGGTACCTGGCAATATAGTAACATTGTACGGTACCATGAATGACTCTGTTTGTGACGATGATGCTCTGGGGCAGCCAGGGCAGAGATGACAGTCTAGCCGAACAATGGTGATCTTACCTGGATAGCATGCGTCGTTACCCAATTGCAAGGGTATTGGTGAGATCGTCGGGGACACGCGCTTAATGCGACACTTGGTCAAAGCGCTTCGGCGAGAGGAGTAAAAAAGCTTTTACCAGAGTTTTTCCACCTTCTCCATCCGAGGGTCATCTAGAAAATAGCGCATTTGATTTGCCGTTGGCTAGAGCTTGCCTAGCGCTTGGACCGGTACTCGAAGCGCGGAGCATATAATAGCATCCAATAGGGCTTGAATAAGGCGTAGTTTGAAGGGCTACAACTATACACTAATCGATAACTTTGGCTCCGCTCATATCCCGCAGCCTCACTCATTACAAGAAATGGGCTGATGAAAAGGGTCGAGCCCGCTGCACCGTAGCATTACCGTAGTGTAGTTTGCTTTGTTTTCGTGGGCCCACGAGACTAAGGAAACCGGCACGTAGTCTCTCGGCGATGTATGCACTAAAGAGGTCATATTAGCTACAATCCTTCCTGTTGTTGATCGTTACGAGACTGCAACGTGAAGCCTTGAATTTGGGAAATTTGGGAATTTTTAATAGAATCAAGAAGTGATCCGAGTGCCAAGAACATGTAAGATGAGATCGAGGGAAGTATTGTTGAGCATCACTGGATAAACTACCCAGGTAGCCAAGAATTATATTTGCCGGCGGAAATCATCACGGGCTGGGAGAAAACATTCCAAGCTGGTGGAGCTGGCCGCCTACCAATGACTTGACTTACCTTAACATTGATTCTCAGTAGTAGCAAACTGGCTACGCCATGAAGGTTACATACTTGATTATTCGGCTGAGTTGAGTGTTTAATAGCACGAACCAGAGTTTCACAAGCGAGGATTCTAGAAGAGGACAATTTGAATCGTGGGTGGACTACCCAAGTAGGGGTTCTCATGGTGCTGGTCCGAGGGGTCTAGCCCCATTATCAGCTAGTCCTCATTACGTTATTAGATAGAAATAGAAATTGAAAGGTGTCGTCGGATACGACACTACGGCCTGGCTTCGGACTTCGTAACAAGCAGAGCTGAGCCTCATCCCGAATCAGCCAAGGGATGCTTATAGTGGCACAGGTACGACAGCCGCGTCAGCAGCGGGAGTTGGCTAGATGCAAGGCGTATATCATGCCTTGCCGTCCATCCTTCGATCTTTGGGGTCGAATCTTCACCGCCGGGAGTTCGAATCTGCTGTCCGAGGAAGGTGCTTACTTCGTTTTGGGACGGGAAGGATGTGGATGGACGGGTTTATCGTCCGCGCTACCGACCTTGGTAGCTAACCTACGATGGCCCAAACTAGTAGTGGGCGGCTAGGCAGTCTAGAACCATAAAATTATGATTAGAGTGTATGTCAATACAATAATATGCCATGTGTATGCTGGCGAATGATGATTGCCCTAATAATCCCAAACTGAGATGACCTAAGGAGTTAGAACCAACATTTTGAATATGATCGGAGAGGCAGCAGTGATTGAGAATATATCGAAATACGTAACGGCGGCATGGTACAGGGTGTGATAGTAAGAGGTAACAGGAAATATGAAAGAGACAAGAATTAGAGTCGCGTGTGCTGAGTCCCGAAACAAGGGATGAGCTGTGACCGCCTTTCCCGAATTCATATTTCTCGAAACGGAAATGCGTGCCATGCTCCTCGAACACTGTTGGACCGTAATAAATGATAGAACCAACAGCCCTGCAAGCCACAGATGGTACCGATGAAGCCCAAGGGACGAGATTGGTGCCTTACGTACCGTACTAAGATTCCGTACATTATCTTAGTGGTATCCATGTTAACTAACCCCCTATGCGCAATGTGGATTTATATCGACTGGACTATCATGTCTGGGGATGATGAACATGTTATGACTTGTCAAGACCTTACATCTTTGTAATATTAGTTCCTCTGAATCCGCTGTACTGACGACAATGATGACAAGCAGCAGATTTGGAGACTTGGACTTGTACTGTGCAACTTTGACCAAGTCCACTGAGCTAAGAAACCCTACAAGTACCTAATGCAACACTTGCATGCGTACCCGCTAACTGTGGATCTATATTGGATAATCGCCTACCGTAGTAGCCGTACGCACAGCAATACCCCACCATAGTAGATCCATTTTGAACGTTTTTCTCCAGGGCTAGGGCGTTACCTGATATAGCCTAGACTATTTTCACATGATTATCCCTGTACCTGTTCCGTCGTCACAGCGCAACATTGAGCACATGTGCAGTTAGAGCTGATTGATTACCAACCAAGTGCAAATAGGTATAGGTAATCTTTCCATTCACCGCCAGATCGCATCGAATCCCTCAGACCGACTCCGGAACCAACAATCTGGGAAAAGAATCAAATCTGCATTCTTCCAATCCTGGTTTTCTACAGTAGTCTGCTGCCATTCTGTATGGGGTAGGTATGTGACTACCTGGGGCAAGTTTGTTGATAGGTCCCGTCAAAATACGGTACATCAATATCTCTGGGGATACATATATGGAGCTTTGAGAATAGGTACATACATTTACATATCATACGTCTTGACCCTAGAACTATTATTGAAATATCCAAGTATATCAAGCCTTAGTATTGATATCACTGCAACCTTTTTTATAAGCAGTAAGACTGCCAAGAATGACTACACCATATATAACAGAGTTCCAGGATTATGGTAGGTAGAGGGGACTGACATAGAAACATGTTAAAGAACATTGAATGGAGGGATTTGCGGAGTGATGTACCTCAGGTAGGTATGTAATGTAATGTAGCTTAAGTTCGTTGAACTCATTAAATGTCAACCTTACATGTAGTCAAAATAGATACATGTATTCATATAATGTTCCTCTTGGCATTTCTGGTACTTCGTACTGGTAAGACTGAACGTCATATGTAATCAAAGAGGTCCATGCTTCCTTCTCTTATTTTTTTCTTTTCTTTTTTTCATTATGCTTGCCCGCTAAAGACGGTACTATAATGTTAGGTACCTCATAAGGCAATCCACTTGGCATTCACCTATTACATACATGTACATGTCCACTCTCAAAGCACCTACCCAGCGTCGCGAGGCGTTCAATTCTTAGGTACCTTGTTCATTACTCGCAGAAAGAGACACACCACCACCTTCTCTTACTCTGTCGCAAACCTCTTGTTCACTACTACATCTTCACTACATCCTCACTACATCCTTGTGAACTTCACATGGACATAGTCTTCTTTTACACCAACTCTTAATCGTAGCCATGTTTAATTGAGACGGGTTCTACTTACTAACGACGTGCCCTCGGAAGCAACTCAACTACAGGCCCCTGCCTATCTGTCATCTCCGATTACGCATACTATAACCTATAACGTCTCTTTCACGAGTCTTGACACAACGGGACGCGTGCACTTGGTATTCAAACCCACTGCCTTAAAAGATACAGCAAACAATCCTATAGATTACATATTGTTGGCCCTATTCGCCAATCATTCCGGGTTCCATCGAAGCCAGCTCTAATTTCTTTTCCCTTACTACAGCCACTCAGCTGCTTGCCCACCGCCATACCTGCATCATTTCGCACTCATTATTGCGTTGACTTCCAGCTCTTGACACACCTACTTTTATATCTACGTCAATGTCTTTATACGCCATGGTCAACGCAGCGGAGGGCCCTCGCCGCTGGATGGGAGCCTGTTGAGAGACGGTCTGGTGGTTTCTACGACCTTAGCGCTGTTGATTACATAGTCGACACCCTAGGTTTTTAGACTACCGGATCCAACATGTTGGGCAAGCTTTTCAACTTGACTTCGGGAACCCCCGGGGGTGCGACGTCTCAAGAAGGATTTTTACCAACTAAACCGTCACCCGAATCAGTGCAGGAAGAGATTCATACCCGCAGCCTCTTATTTCCAGACACCCAGGCGCTTTACTACCGTCAGGATCAAGTGTTTCCGTTGCCGTCCGCACCCGGAGTCCAGTCCGGGGCTTCCGCCAACCCCTTTGATTATGATAGCGATATCGATATTGACGTGCGCGACGTCCGCGTGATAATCATGCAAGACACCTTAGGCTCAGTCAGTCCCTCCTTATTATTTGACAGTCACCCTGCTCCATCGGCTGCTTCGTCAGGAGATCGACCGCAGCCACCGAGTGCAACGTCTTCTTCCCAATCTCTCATGCAAGATCTCCGACGAGTCCCTACATCACCACGGAAGAGCAGTCTAGGCCAGTCTTCAAGACCGCTAGTCATCCAGCCAGGCAGCCCCCAGCCTCGGCAAGGTGCATTTGATCGACGAGGATCTGTTCAATCCCGCGCCTATAGTGCTACGGAGACTGAATCCCAGAAAGCAGCTAGGGAATATCGCGAAGAACTGGCTAGCTTTTCAAGCTGCATTTTTGCCAACTCAGAAGTGATGTCCTATAAGGGAACATCAACTAAGGTCCATATCATCCCAAGTGAACCGCGACCACCGACTATATCTAGCTCATATGTAGGAGATGGGCGGGGATCTATGGGGAGGTCGAGCATGCGGTCAAGTAGACTGGCGCAATCTTTTACATCCGAATCAGCACATACACAATTCCAATCTTTCTCCACACCTCCTCGACAGCAAGATCGCAACAAGATTCTGGTGACTCGCCTATTTCCAGTAAACCTACCGAACGACGATCTTGATACGCCTAACCAGTCCTCAACTCCCCATGACCGGTTTTCCGAGGACAGCGGGGGATTTCCGTTTCCATATTCCCCGGACGAATCCAAGCCGAGCAAGAAAAAGTCGAAGCCCGTACAGAAGAGGACGCCTATGTATGCTGTCGCTTTGGTTCTTCAGCTTCCATCATGTTCAAGCAGTGTGGCATCAGCAACGGCGCCAAGACCTGTATTTCGAGGCCCTAGCTCCTATACCGAGCAGGATCCTTTCCCTTCCTCTTTCGGATCTGCCCGTCGATCTGGTTGGACGATGGTCGGCTCTGGTTTCGGATCGGAGTCCTTTGAATCAACGTATAGCAACGACGTTGAAGATCGCATGGATGCGATAACCCAACACTGGGATATTATTATGAGAACCCTTACTCATCTCCAATCCGTCGTAGCTACTACGTTGATCCCGATGCTCAAACGAGCGGATATGTCAGCCCCGGATCCGTATCCTAGTATATCGGCTCAGATCGCTCGAACTAATTCTATGAAGAGTCGAAGGGGCTCGGATGCTTCTCAAATGAAGCCTTCTAAGACAAACGCGAAATTAATAGCGCTCCCGCCGAGCTGCTTATCACAGGATCAGCGCATAAGCCAAGAGATCGAAGATGCGAAAATACGAATTGTGTCTGGACTACGAGCTACCAGAGTTGTCACGGGGCAAGGTCGCTGGGGACCGTGGAGGGAGGAGGCGAGATGGGTCGCGAAGTGGGCTGGGACTAAAGAGCAAGGATTCTTCTTTTTCAACTTACTAACGGCATTTCTGGCGACTCATACTGAATGGCTTCAAGCATTGAGTCCGGTTTGGTATCGAAGACGAAGATATCAACAGCAGAAGCTGAAAAGCGAAGAAGACACGTCTTTGCCTTCTCGTACGATAATAGTGGCAAAGGACAAGATGGCTGCCAGAAGGCTGATATTCTTACTCTCTGCTTTCCTTCCTGCTAACCAGCAGTTGCCGACTGTCCGCGCACAACGTCCGGCAACCTCTGCATCTGCCGCCGCCTTTGGTCACTCCCCTCCGTCGTATATAGTGCCTATTAACAAGGAAGAATCTCTTCGCCGGAAGATCAATCGCCGACAAGGACCTCGAGGTGCGTCCCACACTCGAAGTTTTAGCATCCAGTCACAAGCTACGACAAGGTCGGTCACCGGCATTCCGGCGCAGCTCGCACACCTTAGTATGGAGTCATCTAATTCAGAGCGACGGTCATCCGATTTTATCAAGCCTGCGAATCTTCCTATTGCTGGGAACGATTTCACCACAAGGAAAAGCAGTGCTGCGACTGCAAATACTGTTATTCCTGACTCGGCTATTCCACACTTCTCCATGCAAAGAAGTGGGGGAGGTCGAGCGCGACCCGGTAGTAGTAACAGTTTTGCCGCAGACGACCTAAAGCGGTCACTTAAGCGAGGTGATAGTATTGGCCATGCCAGTCACGGAAGTACAGACTCTCGTCAAAGTTCGCGATGGGGTAGTGTTATTAGCACCCTATGGAGCGCAAGACGGCGGGATTCAACTGCTACAACGTCACAAACCTTAGATATTCCTCTTAATCGCGACAGTCCACTCGCATCACCTACTCAGGCGGCGGCTAGCGGAAGGGACAGGCTTTCGGAAATGGTCAGAGAAGCTCAACTTCACAATATGCCTGCAGGGCCCCAGGTGGGTGGCGATCAAGCAGCACTCCAGCCACCGGATACTCCACGAAGATTGGAGGGCAAGCAGTTTGAGCCTCAGGCAAGAACTCCAGATCCTTTGGGCGCATACGAGTCCCCAGTGAAGACGTCTATCAACAACGATGACGGAGTGATCGATGTCGATGTCCAATTTCCCGACTATCTCACTTCATTTGAGACAGCCGTTAGTTCGCCCTCTAGTAGTGGTTACCTCTCGACTCCTGGATTGGGTAGTGGACTTGATGGCTTCGAACAGTTTTCACGGCTAGCTATTGATGGAGATGTTCCTTTGAATGTTGCTGGGTGGCTTAAGAAGTACCACCCGGATTTCACGCTACAGGCGATCCCGCCGCAGAAGAACCTCATAGATGAGGTGCGCGAGTCTTTGGCTGCGGAACCAACACCCGTAGTGCATCTAAACTCCATACCTGAAGAATGGCCGACAGAGCATTGGGTTGATGTCAGTACTGCAATTATTGCTGACACAACAAACTTTACTATAAAACGGTTTCGATATCGCCGTCTGGTAAAGCCTAAGATGCCAGTAGATAGAAACACCACCAGCTATCTAACGCCCTACGGCTCATATCTAATGACACCGGCACTATCACCTTATGAACAGCCGATCAAGGACAAGATTGAAGAAGAGGATCTTTTCAACTTCGACGAAGCCCTCATCGATGCCGTAGAGCGAGTTATTGCTCAAAGTAGTGATGTGAGCAAGGGGAGCTCTACTACGTCATCGCGATCCGTTAGTAAACGGAGAGGGAGAAGAGACAGCGAAGTTTCCGAGATGACGGAGCAAGAGGCATCAACGTGCCAAACCGACTTCCATGAAGTACCTCGCGCAGAGTGTAAGACGGTGGTCCTCACCGCACTATCGGAAATCGTACAGGAAGTGGTGGATCAGCGGGAGAGAGAGAACCGGGACGCAAGCCCAACGACCCCCTACGAAGTCAATCGTGAAAAAGAAAGCCCGTTACGAGCGGCTGTTCGAACATGGCTCGAGAATGTTGAGCTCACAGATGGATAATCCAACGACTTCCGAACCTACAACGTCTCCGAAAGAACATCGTCACTTCTCATGTTTGAGAAGACACCCTAATGATAACGACAGTAATGACCTTAATTTCTATTTACTCCTCGTGTTTTATTTACTTCAAAAACAACATAACAGACCACGGCGTCACGACGGAGAAAAACACAAATTTGTACCACCACCACAGTTCTCGTTTACAAGGAACGGAAAGATTAGAGCGATGTGTTTTCCGTCAAAAGATACCCCAACCTGCATGCATGCGTCATATTTCACGGAGAGTTTCGTTTTACAGTTGCATTTTTATTTCCTCCTTTCCCCGTTGTCACATTTTAAAATTTATTGGCGCAAAAGGGGTGTTTCACGGAGGATATTCCTACAGTAATTTTATGGATGGGGCGTATTTGGGTCGGAGGTGTGAGAAAGACGAGGGAAGTCCCGTTTAACACGATGGAGATATCGGATTTCTTGCAGCTCAACAATGGGTGTTTGGAAGCAGGACACGGGATGGATGGTACCTTCTAGGGTATAATGGCATGCTACTTAGAATATGCTAAGCAATATAAGCCATGGCGTGTGCCAGAGTTAACTGCTTTTTGATATCTAACATTTTCCATCATCTAAGTAAACCGATCTAAGGGATTCGTAACGACATAACAAGCGTGACTTAATAGGCTTTCCTGTCAAGGCACGAACCATACTATAATGGAGGACGACTAGAGCACACCCAGCACATACCTATGATTGCTTCGAAATATAGTAACGATTGTTAAATTCTGGCCTATAAAGTTTCGCAATGATGCGTCATCAGGCAAATTTAGACGATCGAATATATGGAATTCAAATACCCATTCCTGACTTCCTCTATTTTATCCGTGGGTATATGCATAACCGCCCGTCGAAGATAGTCCTTTAATTTTCTCCCTTTAACTCTCTTTTCTCTGGCCCCATTTTGACCTTTTTTGTCCCCTGATATAAAGAGGTCTAGAATTCTGAAAGACCCAACAATGTCCATCGCCACTTACCACTTACTAACGACGGCCTTCACACTCTCTAGCGGAACCTCCACCTCTACAAGCGTGGCCTTCTTGCCTTCGGCCGCTAAACCTGGATGCGGATCCCGCCGCAGCGTCCACAGCCTGGTCACTCCCAGTGACTCAAGGTAGTCCAGCGCCCGCCCATAATTAGTCGCTACCTGCGCGATCCCATGGCTATCATCAGACAACGTGAACCGCCCACCCAGCCGCAACCACTCCTCAGCGATCTGGCGCCCGGGATACGGCTCCGCGAGCCCCTTGCGCAGCGCGCTGCTGTTGCACTCCAGCCACCCGCCGTACCCGGCCACAAAGCGCAGGTTCCGCACGATGCGCTCCCACACGCCGGGCCACTCGGCCCGCACATCGCGACCGGGCTCCGAACCGAGCAGGCGCACCAGATCGAAGTGGCCTACGACACGCGGCCGCAGCGCTTGCAGCATTTCGAGCTGCTGGTCGTAGTACCGCTGGTAGGCTCGCTCCTCGGTGCCGCCGGCGGAGGCGACGGCGCGAGAGTAGTACGAGGCGTCGTAGTCGATGGGCACGCTGTCGATGTGGTGCAGCGACCCGATGAAGTAGTCCACGCTCGGGTGCGCGGAGAGAGAGGTGATGAGGGCTTCGTAGGCTGGGCGTAGCCATTCACCTTCGAAGCCGATTAGGATGTGGATCTGAGAGGCGTATTTGGCTTGTAGGCGCTGGGCTTCGAGGAGGTAGGCCTCGTGCCGGGGGAGGAGGATTGCTAGGGAGGCTTCGGGGTCGTCGAGCTAGGGTTTGTTAGTGAGTTTTTATTTATTTATCTTTTATTCGAAGCAATATTTCGATAGCGAGTAATGAGAGGATGTATGATAAGAGCCTACTTCTTCGGGATATAAGTCGTCGAGACTCGTTCGGGGCATGTGCTCAGTGAGTCCCATGGTGGTGTAGCCGATGCTGATGGCGTGCTTGATAATGTCTTCTAGCTGGTCTTTTGCATGTCCAGGGCAGAATTGTCCCGAGTGGGAATGCATTGTGAAGGCCATTTTGACTCACTGCCTCTGGTATAGATGGGGGGTCTTTGAGACTTGAGATAAGGCTTTGTGTAGTCTGATATCGTTTGATATCGAGGCTTGGGTAAGTGGTATCCCTAGCTAGTAGTAGGTTGGGTGTAGATGGTTGATGTTATGAAGGCCCAACACCTTAATGCCTCTGTTTGCTGCCTATTACCTTTTTTTTCTCGTCGTCTTAGTTATAGTTATTTCAGGTCTATACATTCGAGTCGACTAAGATCTCCAAGACATCGGCGACATGAGTGTTAAAAATATCCAAGTGGATTCCACTTTTTCGATAAGAGTCAGAGCCTACCGCGTACATACATGTGCCTACCCGATCTCACCCCCGGATTCCCAGCGGGAAGGTAAGCTTGGGTACCTGGTCGGAAAACCCTGCAAGTTTCGCCGCTTCGTCATTTTCGGGGAGATGATTGCATCTACATATCAATCTTACTTCAAGCGGTAGTGTAGTATTGCAAAACATTAAGGTCGTTTCTACGTGAATATTTTCATTTTAGACTAATGAATCTGGCGTTGTTGGAATGAGAGAAGTGTGGAAGTTCTAACTACCGTATGTACCTACAAGGTAATTTCTTCAAATGGAACTTTTCACTGTTTCACATAACGCATTTGCATTCAAGTTTCCCCCACTTTTTCAAAGTTGAAAAGCTTGGACCATGTCAAGTTGGAGTTTATCCCCTTCTTGGCCCGTTAAGTGGGGTACCTACATATGTAACACTATGTACCGTACATGTATGTAAAAGCTTTGTTGGTCAGTGCGGTGCTTTCCATCCCGCCAAGCCAACGGTACCAACCCAGGGCTGATCCTGCCCTGTTTATGACATCGCGTCGTGGAATTTTTCTGGAAACGCATCTCTTCAGCCTTGTCCCATTTTGGGTCGGAGCTTATTAGCTAATGGGCAATTGCGAACAAGATTGCTGCTTGCCGATGACTTCTTAACTTTCTTCCCGATTCAACTTTCACGCGTAGGATTCGAACAACAACTCACTCGCTACCCTTCTCACCTACGACAACATACTCCAATGCCTTGAGTTATTCACGACTCAATTGACAATGTTGTTCTCCGAGAGCGACGCGCCTCTCCTCCGAGCCTGGATCATAAGGCGCCTTGCAAATACGTGAGTTTACATCTTCAATCCCTAGCTTTTTTCTTAAAACTAGTTTCACTGACCGTTGTTTGTCTGTCTTTTCCACGTTTAGGTCTGACGCAGATGCTGATGTTCTCGCCGATTATGTCTTAGCGCTGCTGCGACACGATGGGGACGTTGAATCTATTCGGAAGATATTCGAAGAAGAGATCCCTGATTTCCTTAGAGAAGGTATAATTCTCCCACTACTTTACCTAGTTGATCGGTAGTACATCGTTGTACCGCAAATGCTTATTGGTTCGTAGATGCGGCTGCCTTTACCGATGATGTATTCCAAGCTATCGAGTACCGCTCTTATCTACCTGGAGCTCCTCCTGCGCCTCCCAGTGCTCGTCACACTATACCACCGCCTCCCGCCATCCCGGCCAATGTTCCTCAGCTGCCTCAATATCAACCGCAGTTGCCATACTCCGCAACTTCGACAATCCCGACAGCCCCTGGGTTTGGCCGCGGCGGATCGCGGAAGCGCACATATAATGATCGAGACGATAACGACGTTGACATCATATTGAATGGCCAGACCTCCTACTCTGGACCTCAGCCATTTAAGCAGCCCCGGAGAGGAGGTAGCTTCTCACAACGTGGCGGCAGATTCGACGAACCATATACACCGAGAGACCAGCGTGGGTTTCCTAATGCTTATCCACCACCTTCTAACCCTGGTCGATTTGGACAACCGCCGATGCCCCCTTTTCAGCCTCCTCGTCATGACCAAGGCATGCCACCAATAGATCCGAATAATCTAATTGATAACATCCAGAGATTACAACAGCTTGGCATTCACATTCCACAACTACCTGACCTTCCTAAACCCGTCTATTCAGGAACCATTCCACCGCCTCGCCGAAGAAAGCGTTGCAGAGACTACGATACTAAGGGTTACTGTTCTAGAGGCAGCAATTGCAAGTTCGAACATGGAGCGGAATCCGTAATGGTCCCTCCGCTTGGCCCCTCGCCGGGCGATGGTTAGTAAAACCTCTAGATATGACGCTGATCAGTGTGCTAACTATGGGCAGAATATGATCCACACAATGCAATCTTCCCAATGCCACTCATGCCTAATCAGAACCAGCCGCAGTCATTCCAAGCTTTGAATCTGCCTCCTTTCCCGATAGCCCCCTCTGCGAATCGTCGCGAGCCTAATAAACCGAGACGTACAAAAGGGAGGCCGCCTTTTACTACTAGTGGTCCTGTCAATGATAAGTCTAAAACTACAATCGTGGTACAGAATATTCCAAGCGAGCACTTAAGTGAGGAAAAGGTCCGCGATTACTTTTCTCAATTTGGAAACATCTTAGAGATTACCATGCAGGAACCTGATCGACTAGCTATTGTTAAATTCGATACCTGGGATGCTGCTCATGCGGCTTGGAGTTCACCAAAGGTGATTTTCGACAATCGCTTCGTCAAAGTTTTCTGGCATAAGGATGAGCCCGAGCCAGGATCAACCCCATTGAATGGGAAGGCTGTGAATGGCACGAAGAATGGAGCTCCTAACGGTGGCGCACCTGTTAGCGAGAGTGTTGCGGAGCCATTCGATATGGATGAATTCTTGCGCAAACAGGAGGAGGCTCAAAAAGCCCACGATGAGAAAACAAAGAAGCGACAAGAATTGGAACGTCAACGTCAAGAATTAGAAGAGCGCCAAAAAGAACTCCGTGCGCGGCAGCTTGAGGAGAGACGGAAGCTCCAGGAGAAGTTAGCCGAGAAGGGCGCGAAAGAGACATCTGCAGAGTCAGCAGATGGCACTTCCAAGAAGTCCATTTCACAAACGGAGGCCCTTCGAGCTCAGTTAGCGGCCCTCGAAGAAGAGGCAAACGTTCTAGGAATCGATCTGGATGCTGTTCAAGATGACGCCGCATCATGGGGCGGCAGAGGTCGTGGCAGAGGCAGCCAAGGCTATCGTGGCCGTGGACGCTATACCCCTAGAGCTTTCAGAGGAGGTTATGGTTACCAAGGTAGAGGTGGAATAGAGGCTAGACATGCAGCGTATGCTGCATATTCTTTAGACAACAGGCCGAAGATCATCGCACTGTCAGGCGTCGATTTCACAAATCCGGAGAAGGACGAGGCTCTCCGACAATATCTCTTTGTAAGTGACAATATTTTCTAACGTCTGACTTCGACTAACTCAGTGCAGGGCATCGGCGAGTTTAAAGAGATTCATACCGATCCTACAACGACGCACATTACCTTCAAAGATCGCAAGACGGCAGAGCAATTTATGTTCGGTGTTTCGGCAAACAGTACGATTCCCGGACTTGACGACAAGGTCGAGATCGCGTGGGCTACGTCTGCCCCACAGTCTGGGCCGAAAATCAATCCTGATGGTGACGTGCCTATGGCTAGTGGCACAGAGACTGAGCAAGCCGCCAGAGACAAAACTGGCGCTGAAGGCGGCAGCGTGAATGCAGGACTGGAGGATGGGGAAATTGATGACGCACAGGCTCACGATCAACATGATATGGATTACGAAGTTGGGGAAGATTGGGGCATGTCGTGAGCGGATACTTGCTCTAGCCAGCAGTTTGCAATTCAATGTAAATTAATTAAAGGAGATGGCCTGTATTATGGCCTTAGTCAGTCTGCTGGGGATATTCTACTTCTATGAAGGGACTTTATGGGAAGTGGTTGATGATCTATTGAACACGGTCTGCCAGTTAGGGCAAACTATTATGGTTTGGTGTGCTTTGTGAATCTAGAGCCCATTCAAGGGCATATCTGACGAGGGCGCGTTGCTGAGGTTCGAAATGCCAACTTAGCCATAGAGGTGTTAAGATGGGATCCTTCAAGCATTTAATTAATAGTCTGTTTTTCATTGTAAACAATTTCACACATTTATGAGATTACCCCTATTTTTTCCATTAGTTATCCACCCGCTGTAAGATGTTATGGTATCCGATCAAATAGGTCTTTAAATACTCAAATACAGCGCGTACCCCTCCATAATTTCAACGAGGCGTAGGTACATATTTTTATGCTCCGATAGAAAAGTCCGTCTGCTTTTAATTCCTCTACATGCTATTTCATCCCGATGCATCATCTTCAGCCTGTAGTACATGTACTAGACCAGCAGCGATGCAGCTTCCCATCATAGTCGCCATCGGCACAGCCTTCATGAACGTTGCGCAGTCGCCTGCCGCGTAGACTCCTGGCACATTTGTCGTATAGAAAGGCGGCTGAGCGTCGACGTGGCCCTGAGGTGCTAGCGTAACACCTAGATCTGCTGCGAAGGGGCCATTGAGTTCGACTGCTGGGGCATGGGCCTGTTTGAATTTGCGTTAGTTGGATCTTATCGGAGGACCTTTTCCGGCGTGTTTATGAATGAAGTAAGCTGGGCGAAATAGGAGGAGTATGTGGCGGCTTACCAAAAACATCTCCTTATTTATACTCCCATCTTCCAATGTGACAATAACGCCCGCATCACCTTCTACATGCGGGTCCTTCGATAGACTCACGACACGGCGGTTCTCTATATGGAATTTTCCGGGGCTTTTGAGCGCCTCGCGGATCCGTGTCCCTAATTCTTCGTTGCCGTCTGTGTATATGGTAACGCGGCCAGCAAGCCGTGCAGCCATGCGCGCTATAACAGGTGCCATCAGTGGCGCAGAGGCGCCGCCAGCGCCTCCTAACATAGGCCCTATTGCTAGAACACCAGCAGAAGCGGCGCCCCGCTCTTCGAACCCGTGGCAGAAGAGACAGTGGAAGCTACAATTTCCTTGTCAGTTCCAAGGCGGAGATAAACAGGTTCTCAGAGAATAAGGATATATGAGGCTTACATTCCATATCCCCATAAATCTGCGTAGCCCCGTGGCGTCTCAGGCATGACATCTTTTACACCCATGGCCAATACGACCTTGCGTCCAATATACTTCTTCCCCTCCACATCCTCCGCCTCAAATCTGCTCCTGCCCTTCTCATCATCGTCTAGCTTCTTCACGCGCGTGATCTCGACATCGCGGAACTGGATGGTATCAGAGTACCGCGATAGTATATCAGAGCGCGCCTTGGCCCTGAACGAGGCCGGGTCCGCGTGATCCCACCCCGCGACGTTGTGCATGTGTTTTGCGCGTGCGTTGCGGTACACATTGTGCGAGAAGACAATAGCAGTGTGGAGTTGCCGTGCTAGGGCGCCGGCCGTTGCGAGGCCTGCTGGACCGGCGCCTAGGATGAGGACGTCTACTATTGGGGTAGTGGCCATATTGATGTTCTCAATTAAATAGGTATGTCCTGAGCCAATGTTCCCAGTCAGTCGGATTGGGTAATTGTGGATGAGTCAAAGGTAGGTATTAAGAAAATATTGGCTTGGTAAAGCATGAGGATGGGTATGAGATATGTCTTTAGAGGGCCAGTATGGGCTTTATATTCATGATCAGCCAGATCCTAACAGGAATCCACAGGAAGGCTTTTACAAGCTGATATTGGCACCTGAAACTTGCTTGCCGAGCACAGCATCCGCCATAAGACCTTTCGGAGACTTACACCGGGGACTTTTTTAGTGTCATAAGCGCCAAGCAGAAGGAAGAGACGAAGGTTTATATTGAAAAATAGTCCTATACCTAATCTAAGCTGGAAATGTTCAATATGCTCACCTACAATTCTAGAATGTATAGGAATAGATCATACATTTAACTCTCCTGTGTCCTGGACTTGAGGGAGACGCATGACTGCCCGGACTCAACTCCCGTGTCGGTCTCCGAAAAAGTTGCCGCCGTTAGTTGTCAAGTCTCCGGCAATTGGATCCACCTACCCAAGTTACACCCCGTGTGGGACTTAGAGAGGAGGCATGAAAAACATTGCGGCTTCCTACTTCAAATTTTCTGGTTTCTAGTTGATTGATGCTTGGTTGTAGGGCCTGGTAACAGTAAAGGCCCCTTAAACCACTAATTTTTACCCCTTTCTCCTCCTCTCTTTCCAGTTTGGTTTTCTTCCTATCATTGGAATCATGATCTCCCAGCTTCTACTCCAGAAAATGCTAGACCCTCTTCATGACGCCACCATCCATTATCATATCTCCACAAACTCAGTCCTAACGCTGTGCCTGGACATCCTTCCGGCTCCAATTCGCGATGCACCTCCTCAAGGCACCGCGCTACTTTCTTCGGGTCGTTTTCTTTATTCATTAAAGTATAATGCCCGCGAAACGCTCCCCTGTCCTGCTGACTTAGCACATCGTGCCATTTCCCTTGCAGGTCTTTCACCAACCGCTCCACTGGCTCAAGGCTCGTAACTGAGACCTCCACACCGCCCCGTCCCATCCGGATCGGTGGTCCCACAGTCCGGATTCCAAAAGGCGTTATGTGGGCTACTGCTGCTGCGACGTCCGCCTTGATGGAGGGCAGAAAAGAACCTGGTAGCGCGCGGAATAGCGAGATGTGTGCGGCGACCCGGAGAAGCGCGGGTGGGAAGTACTGCTCGCGTAGGGCGCACATTTTTCGGTGATGCGCGGCGTCTGTTTGCAACGAGAGGATATAGTACGTCTCTTCTCCCTCTGGGACATTCGTCTTTGGCTTATGGTTCTCTTGTCGTCGAGACGTAGACGGTGTTTTGGGATTCCGAGGATACGTAGAGATCTCGGAGGCTGAGTGTCTTGGTGAGACTCGCGATACACTCAGTGCGCTCATTCTTATCATTTGCCGGGCATGACTGTGCATGGATACTAATGGGCTTGGGAGTAAGAGACATCCAGGATCTTTTTGTTAATATCTGTTCGGCAGATACTGCTAATGTGTTTAGAGCGGGTATGAATTATTATCATGACGTCAATGAACGACTTAATAAACAGTCTAGGCAGAGAAGTTCTAGGATATAGGTTCGGGATTAACTTCAAACACCATAAATATTTTTATACACATGTATCTATATCGCGCGAAAATTGTCTCCGTGATATGTTCAATCGTAGCACCCAAGTACGTACATGTAAAAGTACATGGATCTGGTTGCTCGCTATGTCCCTTGGAGGCCTCATCACGTGTATGCTGACAGGACAGGGCGCTGAAGGATTCTTCAGTTAATTGCAGGTAACCCGGCGTCTGTGATCTAAGGCTACTACTTTTCGCCCATTAACGCACTTAGCTTTTGACGATCTACGCTTTTCAATAATCAGGACCCCGTTTTGTGGTTAGTAGGCGCCATTACTTACCCTAGGTATCTAGGTACACTATGTCAACTATGAGGTCGATTGCGGCCCAGCGCCTGCGTATTGCCTTAGTTTTTATGCAGTCAAAGCCCGTCGGCCCCATTTTGGAAGATCTCTTCGAGCGAGATTCCCGGTTTCTTTTTATCAAAATGTCATTTGATGAGTTTCTCTATGGGAAATTCGGGTTGGACGAAGCCATAAGACTGCTGAAGACTGCCACTTCGAAGCCAAGGGCCCGACGAAATGCACGTTGATCTTACTCCAAGAAGATATCGAAGTGCTTATGAGGACGACTTTTATCTATATTTGGACATTCTATTACATGATATCGTCAACACAGCGATCTATGAGCTTCTCAACGTATTCGACATTGATATCACCCCTGAACAAGCTTTGGAAACGGATCACAGCTCAAAAGGGAATATTGCTCTTTTGGAAGCTTTGTATGAGGAGTCGAAGAACCTGGTCCCGCAGCCAGCAAAGACAATACCGCTAGACCACCCGACTCCAAGTTCTCAAGCGGGACACGACTACCAATACCAAAAACGTCTCGGACCGTCGAACATCCGAGTCCTACGTATACAGCCCGGTCTTAAGGAAAGCCCTATAGAGTGCCAGCTGGAAGAGTGCAGTCTTATTAGCGACAGGGTTGAAGAAGCTCTTTCCTATGTCTGGGGTGAACCCATCTTCAATAAGACTATAAAGATTGATGGAAGCTCATTCCGTATAACCACGAACTTAAACAATATTCTCCATAGCTTACGCCATCGAGATGTTGCTCGGACGATTTGGATCGACGCAGTTTGCATAAATCAGTCAGATATGGAAGAAAAGGTTCATCAAGTCCGCCTCATGAGAGATATATATTCGAAGGGACATAAAACAAGCATCTGGCTAGGCCACTGGCCCCAAGAGCAGATGATTCCTGAGCTTAACCTCATGGATGATCCCACTAATGTCCTTGCCCCTGCGCCCGAGGGATTTGGCGGAGTTTTAATGGATCAATACGATCTTGTCAGCATACTTGAGAAAATCCTCGAATACCAGACGGACAGTGCTTGGGACGAGAAGCGTTTAGCATTGAGCATAATGCTTATTCGCTGTGTGAATATCATCAAAATGCACAAGTGGTGGGAGCGGGTATGGACGATACAGGAAGCTGCGCTGCCTCAAAATGAACCCATCATATATTTTCGTGACTATTCTTTCTCACTTAGCACCATGATCTCGGCCATGGACGCTGTTGCTAGGATAGACGAGATGTCAGATCCACTTCCTGACTTCCCTGGACCACCTCTTAGTAAGTACTACACATATCTTCTTTTGGGTCATCATTCCTAGGTACTCGTGCGAGTAGAAGCAGTGGAAGCTCTTGTGATATATTAGGTACTATAGAAAGAGTCAATACTGGAATTTGGGTTAATTTATTTAACAGCGATTTATACCATGCATATTGCGCTCCTGTCCCAAATTCTTCACTGGCGAGCAAAACGAGGGAATGAACCATTTCTCCGCTTTCTTCGGCCCGAGACACAGACTGAAATGCATATATCAAACCCTCAAGATAGGCTATTTCCATTACTTCTCCGCGCAGTCAATGCCTATCGCGCTACCGATCCACGAGATAAGATATTTGCGTTGGAGTCTCTCCTAATCAGGAGCGCAGGCCTACTCATCAACGTGGATTATAATGAATCCACCGAAGCGGTATTTAGACGCATTACAGCTCGATGCTTGAATCAATTATGGGAAGATCATATTTCGCTCTACAAGCTACTCGTCGAGCAACAGAATAGCCTTGGAAATAACCCCTTAGGTCCTTCTTGGGTTCATGACTTCGCATACTCCGATGTGGACAGCCAAAATGAAGGTGCTGGGGAGACAACACTTCATGGATTCTTGCGTCGTGAAGAGACGTGTCATCCTATGTATGAAAACACATCTGGTCACGTTGTATGCTTCGCAACTCCGAAGACTCTATTTTGCTCAGGGGTTTCTATCGACATCATTTATCATGTAAAGATAATTCCAGACCTGACCAATGCTACTACCGAAGGCTCCATCCAATGCTTGATAGGTTTTATTCGGAAAACCAGACAGGAATGGTCGGATCTGGTCACAGCTGATAGGTCACTAGAGGGAAAAACCAGGACTAGCCATCAATCAACTCCATCCACCAAGCCTCTTAATTAAATGATATTAATTATAATCTATAATACTTCTTAATGGAATTGCATAAAGTAATTAACTAAAGCTAATAATAAAATTACATTAAATTTAAATAAATTAGCTAATTAATATTAGTTTAAAATTAAATATAAAGTTATTTATATTTATTTAAATTATTTATTTAATATTATTTATAATATTATATCATTTTTTAAACTATATTAATAACTAATTATTATTTATTTTATTAATTTTTTTATTTTTAATTTTATTAATATATAAATAAAATATAAGATTTAAATTATTAATTACTTTTATTTATTATTAAAATTTTAATATTTAATAAATAACTATTATATTAGCCTTTAAAATATTTTATATAAATATTACCATTTAACTTATAATTAAAAAAAGTTTTTTATATTTAATTAATATTAGTTATATTATAAAAAAGTTTAAGGTTATTTTAAATAATTAAAAATATTTATTTTAAAGTTAATATTAATATTAAATAAAATTATTAATATTTTTATTATTAAAATTAAAATTTTAAAACTAATATTTATATTTATTAATATTATAATTTAATCTTATATTTTATAATAATTTAAACTTTATATAACTATTATAAATAAACTTTTTAAAAAAATTATTATTATATTTTTAATATTTTATAAGTTATTAATTTTATAATAACTTAATAAATATATTATAATTAATATTATAATAATATTATTTTTAAACTTTTTATATTTTAAATTAAGCTTTTATTATTTAATTAAAATTATTAAACCAATTATTTTTAAATTAATCCCACTTATAAAATAAATAAAAAATTATAATAATATAATAAATAAAATTTTATTAAAAAGGTTATAATATTTATTAAACTTTATCTAATTATAATTAATATTAATATAAAAATATTTAAAATTAAAAAGCTTTTTTACTATTTTTTTTAAACTTTTTAAGCTTTAATAATAAAAATTTAAAAGCATAAATAATAATTTAAATATTACCATATAAGCTTATAAAACCTTTCTTTCTTTTCTTAATAATATTATTACCTTTTAAATTATATATAATTATTTTATAATATTTTAAAAACTTTAATAAATATTTAAAAACTTTTTAATTCTTATTTAACAATTAATTTTTAAAATGATAAATAAAAAAAAGCTCCTTTCTAAAAGCCATATACTTTAAGAAATTATTTTAATCTTATTATTATTTTTCTTTAAAGATTAATTATTTAATTAATTATTAAAGCTATAGTAAATATTTAATTATATAATATTATAATAATCATTTAATATTATTATTTAATATAATATTATAAATCTTTAATATTAAAAAATTTTAAAACTATTAAATATTTTTTAAATATATAATTAAATAATTCTTTTTATATATCTTTTATATAAGGTTATAAGCCTTTTTAATAAGACTTTTTCATTATTAAAGCTTTTATTTATTTACTATAAAAAGGCTATTATTAAATAATTACTTTTTAAAAGCTTTAATATTATAACTAAATAATAAAGCTTTTATAAAAATATTTAACATATAACTAATATAACACTTTTATTAAACTAATCCATTAAATTTAAAAATATTTTTTATCTTTTATATTATTATATTATTATTTAAGATATTATTAAAGATAAAATAACTAACTTTATTAATAATTTAATACTTTTTTAAAATATTTAAAATATAAAATAATATATTAAACCTTAAATAATTAATAATAATATTAAAAAGCTTTAAAATTAACTTATAAAACTTATTTTTTTCATTTTAAAAAAAGCAAGTAATATTATATAAAAAATAACAATTTAACAACTTTTAACCATTAAACAAAATATATATAAAGCTAAATAACTTTTTTAAAATTTAAATAACTTTATTTTTATATTAATTAAACATATTAATAACCTTTTTTCATATAATATAATATAATATATAAGCATTTTTTATTTTAACAAATAAATTTAAATATTTAAATATATTTTTTAACTTTTTATTTTTAAATATAAAAAACAATTAATTATAAGTAATAATTTAAATAATAATAAGCCATTAAAAACAATCTTTATTAAAGTAATAAACAAGGTTATTTATAAACTATTATTCCTTAAAATTATTAAAATTTAAATTCATTTTTTATATAATATTTAATTAATCTTTAATTTATTTTTTTTTATATTTAAACTTAATTATTAATTACATTTTTTCATTAAAAGCTTTAATATTATAAATATTATATAAATAATTTATAACATTTTAAATACTTTAAATATTATATAAAAAAAAATAAAATACTTTTTTTTTATATAAATTTTATAAGCTTATTTTTAATTAACAATAATAAAATTTTTAATTTTTAAACTATATTATTAAACTTAATAACATTTATTTTATTTGCTTTTAACAATTAAATAACCTTTAAAATATTATTAAAAGTATTAAAGATTTATATTAATTAATTTAAATATTATTAGGGATAACTAGCTATTAAAAATGGCTGGGATTTATACCCTATAAGATTTATAGCTAGGTTTGCTTATATTTAATATATTCCTTTAATTAGCCCTATATTAGCCATTTTTATTAATTGATATATTTTTTATTTAAGCTTTAAATAGTATTATTTAAGCTGTTAAGCCTAATGTGATAATTTTATATTTTTCCTTTTAATTTCTTTATAATCCGTAATATTTAATGCTTATTATTATAAATTACTAGTTATTTTATTAACCTAAATAAAAATATTACAAATTATTATTAGTTAGCTTTAAATTAAAGGTTTATAAAGTTATATAATAAGAGGTATTATTTTTTATTAAACCTTGTTAATAATGCCAATAATAACGAGAGGAAATTAAAGTAGTAAAATAGCTATAATAGTTATAATTAAAGTTATTTATAATTTAATAATTTTAGAATTAATGTTAAGGCGTAGCATTTAATATTTTAAAATAAAAATTACCAATTTATAAAATATTAAAGATATTTTTTATTACTTAAAGGAAAATTTTAACCGTTTTAATAGGTATAACAAAAAGATTTTTAAAGATATTAAAACTTTAATTATATAATAGTTTAACGAAAATAAAGATTTTATTATTTAACCTATTAAAAAGTTTAAATATTACCTTATAAAGTTATATAGCTTATAATATTTTATTATCCTTTAAAATAAAGTAAGAAAAGCGCTTTATATGGTTAAAAAAATGGATTACTTAAAAAGTTATGTAATAAGGGATTAAAAAAGATTTTAAGAATTAAAGAATTTTTAATTAAAGGGTTAACTTTAAACTTATAATAACTAAAAAAAGGGGTAGTAGGGGATAATAATTTTAAAAGCTTTAATTTAAATGAAGATAATTAAAAGGAATTATTTAATAAGGATAATAAAAAAGATAATAAAGATAATAATAAAGAAATTTACTTTGTAAATATAAAAAAATAGTTATTATAAGAGATAATAAGTACTTTTAAATAAAAAGCTTATTTTATAAAAGAAAAGTTTTACCTTATAAAAGAAAATATAAATTTTAAAAATGAAAATAAAAGCTTTAACTAAGCTTTAAAACTTGTAATTAAGGGTTAAAAGGGTTAATATAATATAAGCTATTTTAATTTTAATTTAAAAATAAAAATTAATAAATAATAATAACCTATTAAAGTTACCATATAAATTTATAATAGTATTAAATAATTTATCGTTAAAGTAAATATCTTTAAAAATAATAGAAAATTTAAGAAAATAGTTATTAAAATAACTATTATTAATATTTTTAAGAATTTTTAACGCTTAATATAAGATAATAATAATACCTTAATAATAATTATTATGAAAAAGCCATTAGCCTTAACTAACTTTAAAGGTAAGGATGTGTAAAAATTTGTTAATATTTAAATGTTTAAAAAAAAGTTTAATAATTTTAAAAACTTTATAAACTTTAATGAGAAAATCCTAGCTTTTAATTTATAATGATTTATACTAGCTTTTATAAAAAGGCTATTAGTATTAAAGGATAATTTACAATAAGTTATTATATTATTAGTTATTGTTTTTATAATTATTTTAGCTTTAAAAATAAACGATATAACTATTCGAATAAATTAAAAGGTTTTTAATATAAATATTTTTTATTTTAAATTAAAGTTTAAAAAAGAAAAGGACGATTAATGACGTGAAGGTAAAACTAATTATTATAATAATTTTTATATATAAAAGTAACGTGTATATAAGGCTGTTAATATTAATGTTATTTAAGAAAAGGTAGTTTTTAATAATATATACTTATTATTTAATAAAAATGCTTTTAATTAGTGGCAAATATATTTATTAAGCGAGGAAAAAGAATAGTTAAAAATAAGTTTAAAAAGTTTTATTAAAGACGTTTTTAAGGAATATAATATTAGGCTTAATAAAGTAATTGCGTAATTTAAAAATATTATATATATTTTAAAAAATATTAAAAATAATTACTTCTTTAAGTTATTTGTTAATATCTTATTTAAATATGCTATAATTTAAGGCGATATTAAAGATTTTTAAAAGCTTATACGGCTATATTAAGCCTTACCGCTAACTTTATAAAAGCTATTATTAGTTTTTATTAAGTATATGTAAAAAGTAGCTTAGCTTAAACTTGTTATTAAAAAGGAGAAATTTTTATAAGTAAAATTAGAAGGTATTATTAAAGGTAGCATAGCTTTATAAATAAATTAAAACTTTAATGAAAAGTATAATAACTTTTAAAACGAAGAAAAGGCTTATTAAATTAATTTTTAAAAATTAAAACCTTTTTAGAATAAGGGTTATTATAACGATTAATATAATTAATAATCCTTATAAGTAAATCGCAACGCTCGAAATTAATTTTTAAGATTAATGTTTAGGAATAATAAAAGCTTATTTAAGCTTATTTTTAAAGTTAACAAGCTTAAAGGTTAAAGTATTAATAATAAAAGGTATATACGATTTAATAATTAATATAATTGCAAATCCTTTAAGTATTAATATTTTAGGAAAAGATTACTATAGGGTAAAAGGATTTTTACATATTATATTAATAAAGTCATTTAGGAATATTAAAAAAATGCTTAGGATTAAATTAATTAGTTAATAGTTAAGGGATATATCTTAACTTTAAAAGGAAAGGCAAAGGTTAAGGTTAATGGAAAAATAAGGTTTATATATAAAGAAAAATATTATTTTAATAACTTATATTTTATATATTTTATAAGCTTTAAAAATAACTTTATAAGGTGTTTAATAGCTTTAAATATAAGTATTATAACGTTTTAAGTAATTATATATAAAGAATTGTTAAGCTTAACTTATACGTATTATAAAATATTATTTATTATAAAAATTATTTTATAAATATATAAGGATATTAAATGGTATTAATAGTGTATTTAACGAGTTAAATATTTATTGTTTATTAAATTTAACTTTAACTTACAATTATTTATTATAACTAAGATTTAATTAGTAATAAAATAGGTAGTTAAGGCTAACTTTATATTTAAATAAAAACTTAAAAATCTTAAAAAGAAAATTTTATATCTTAAAATAAAAGTTAGATTTAATTTAAAGGCTTTTAATGTTTAAGTTTGTATAAATATAAGGAGTTTAAGTGTTATGGTAAATCGTAAATGAATTAATTAATAAGTAAAAAACCTTATTTTCTTAAAGATTAATTTTATATTATTAAAGGGAGTTTAATTTTAAATTTTAATTAATATATAAATTAAGTTTAACTTTTATATTAAAGGATTAATGGATAATATGAAAATTTATGGCTATTTTTAAGTTATAACCTATATTTTAAAAAGCCTAGCTTTTAAAATGTTAATAAAAATTAATTTTATAGTTAAATATAATGTTAAATTTAACTTTTTTTAAAGAAATTATTTCTTTAAGTTAGTCTTTAATATAAAAGTTAAGGGAAAAATTAATAACATATTTAAAGCTTTAATAATCTTTAAAGTAGTTATTATAACTAAAAAGTTAATAATATTTGTAATGAGAAAAATTTTAATATAGGTTAATTATGTGAATTTGCTTAAGCTTATTAATCATATTAATAGGTTAGCTTAATTATACCACTTTAACTTAATATATAAGGTAATATTTAATACTATAATTAACAAATTTATCGTAAAAAAAGTATTAATAAGTAATAATAAGGTTTGGCTTATAATAATTTAAAAGAATTAATAATTAGGGAAAATTTTATTTTATAAAAAAAGCATATAAACTTAATTAGCTAATTAAAAAGATTTAAAAAGTTATTAAAATAAAAATTTAAATTAAGAAAAATAAAATGATTTTTTAAATTATTTATCTAATAAAAATCGATAGGAATTTAGTAATTATTATATTAAAATACCTTTTAAAATAAGTTTTATTAAACTTATAAATAAATAACCTTTTATTTAAAATAATATTAATAAAAAGTTTAATCACTTTAAGCTTAATTTTTTTATATCCTTTTATAAAATTAATAAACTTAAAAATATTTTTATTATTAAGTTTAAAATAAAGGTATTTATTAATATTTTTAAACTTAAAATAGCTATTAAGGTTTAAACCTTAATAAATAAATATGATATTTTCCGAGATAAGAATATAATACTTATATTAAAAGATAAAAAGATACGTATTAATTTCGTTAATAACTAATAGTAATAATTAAAGTTAATAAAAGCTTATTTATTAAAAATAAAAGATCGCCTTTTTTTTAATAAGGTTAATAATAGCCTTTATGTTTAAGGGAAAATATCTTATAAAACTTAGTTAATACCTATCGTTTACCTTATATTTATCGTGTGGAAAAAGATTAATAACAAAGAAAAAAGATGTGTAATAGTTAATTTTAAACTATTAAATTAAATAATTATCCCTAACATATATCCCTTACCTAACTAAGAGGATATAATAAAAAATATAATAAGCCATTACTATTTTACTTTAATAAATATTTTTAACTTTTTTTTCTAGTTATTTATAAGAAAGGAGTATAATAATAAAATGGTTATTATTAGCTATAAAAGGTTAAAATACTTATATATGGCTTTAATAAGTTTTAAAAACTTTTTAACATTTACTTAATGATTTATAAATAGGTTATTTAAAAACCTAAGCTTTGTTAAAGCTTATATTAATAATATTATTATTTTTAATAAAATTATTAAAAAATATTTCGAACATTTAAAGTAAGTTTTAAAGATTTTAAATAAAGCTTAAATTTATATTAACCCTTATAAATCATTTATAACTTACCTTATTATAAAATTATTAGGATATATCATTAATGGTAAAAAAATTTAAAAAATTAATAATAAAATTAAGGCATTTAAAAAGCTAAGCTTTCTTAATATTTTAAATACCTTAAAGATTTATTTAAGTATATTTAAGTAATTAAGAAAAAAAATAGCTTAATATAAAGTTAAAGCAGCCTTATTATAAGCTTATAAAATAGCCTTATTAATAGAAATAAAAGAAAAAGGCTTATTACCAACTAAAATCTTTAAATAAATTAAGCAAATATATACTACTAAGGTTAAATTTAAACTTATTAAAAAAAAATTAAAAGCCTTTAAAAAGCTATAAAAACACCTTTACACCTAGTATGCTATATATTATAACAATTATAACAGGCTTATTTTTATAAAAGTAAATATTTACTTTAAAGCTTAAAAAGTTATAATATTTTAATTAAACATTAATTAAAATGAAAAATTAATATTAAAAAAAAATATTCCTATTAATTTAATTAAACCTATTTTATTTATATTTAAAATTATTATAAAAATTAAAAAAAAATATAGATTAATAGAATTAAAAATAACAGCTTTTATATAAATTTATTATAAAAATAAGAAATTATTAATATTTACACCATTTCTAATAATAATATTTACAAATTATTTAACCATTAAAGGAATAATTAACTATACGTTTATTAAAACAATAAATTTAAATAAGATTAATTTTAAATTAACTAATGCTACATCATTTTTATTACAATTTAACTTTAACATTATATATATTCTTAAATCATTAAATATAATATTAAACATACTTTTAAAATTCCCAATAATAATTAAGGAAAAGAAATTAACTTTTTTTAAAACAAATAAATTTAACAATATTTAAAAAGATATTAACATAACTTATTTTCTCAAAAAAGATAAACCTAATTTAAATATTGTAATAATAATAATTAACAATAAATTTAAAGATTAAATTATTAAAGAATACACCACTAATTTTAAATATAACAAAGTTTATTAAATTTTATAAAATAAAGTTAAAAAAAAGTTAAAAACCACTAATAAACAGGTTAAAAAATAGTATAATAATATTAAAAAAAATTTAAAAAAATTATTAAAATTAAATTAAATAAAAACATAAAGCCTAATTATAAAATCAAATATTTAACACCTTTTATCTTAAAGGATAACCTTTTATATTATGTTAATTTAAAAGGTAATAAAGGTTTTTATATATTAAAAACCTATATAAAACCTATCCTTAAACTAATACATAATAAAAAACATTATTTTAACAAAAATAAAATAATAAATAACTTATAAGATATTTATTTCTTTAAAAAATATTAACATATTAAATAATTTTGCTAATACTACCTTATATATTATAAAAATTAATAAGATTAATAACCACCACTAAAATATTTAATACTTATTTAAATATTTAATATTCCTTATTATATAATTATATTAAATATTATTATTAATATATTTAGTATTAACTTTATTAAATATTATTAAAAAATATAAGGTTATAAAAAATTTAATACCTTACTAATAATAACCTATAAAAGTAATAAAAAAACCTTATTAATCCTAAAAAATAAATATTATACCATTAAAAACTAGGCTTAAATTATCCTATTAAATTTATAAATAACTAACTAAGAATTATTAATAAATATCATTTATAATTAAAACCTTAAATAAATATTAAACTTATAAAAAGAAATATTTACCTTATTAAAAATAAACACATTATTTTTAACTACCTATTATTTATAAACTAATAAAGTTTTTAAAAGGAAAAACCAAACCATAAAAATCACTATTTATTTTTATATAACTACTAACCTTAATATTCTTTAAATTATTATTATAACTAAGCTATAATATTACTTAAACAATTTTTTAATTAACTTACTAAGGAAAAGCTTTAACAAACTAATTTTAAGATTTTAATTTTACTTAATATTTAATATTTTAAATAATTAAAAAGATAAAGTGATTTTTAATAAAATTAAAAAAACTTTTAAAGTAAAAAGATTTAAAGAGGTTATCCAATTAATAAATATAATAAAAGTAATAATTAAAAAATAATATAATAATAAATATACTTTAATAAAGTTTAAAGTAAAAAATATTATTTATTTATATCTTTATAAAAATTATTATTTACTTAATAAGTTTAAAAAGAAGTAATTATTAGTTAAAGTAAAATTATTTAAAATAACTTGTAAGATTTTACCTTTAACATATAAGCTAAATTTTTTTAATATTTAAGGGATTTATTTTATAATATTATTAATATAACTTTATAAATTATTTTAAAAATAAAATCCTTTTAAAAGGATTATTCCTAAGCTTAAACTAATGGTTATTAACCTTTATAAAAAGTTAAAATGAAAAGTTAAATATTTTATTAATAAGTATATTAAATGGTATATAAAAAAGCTTAAAGTTTAATATTTTTACTAATATTTAAGTTATATAATTAAAAATAATTAATAGAAATTATAAGATAAGTTTTAGAAAATAGCTTTTAAATTATTAACTATATATAAATAAGAAAAGCCTTTAAATTGGCTTAAACTATATAAATAAAAAAGCTTATCATACTTAAAAAACAATTATAATTAAAGCTTTTTTAAACTTAATAAGGATTTTAATTAAAATAATTAAATAATCTTTAATAAGTTAAATTATTTTAGTAATAAAAAAGGACTTTTTAACCCTTTATATTTTAATTATTATATGATAATTAATCTTTAATATTAATATATTAATTTTTTTATTAACTTTATTAATTTTAAATTTTAAATAAAAAGGAGATTATAAATAATTATTATTTAAAAAATTGCTTGTTAAATTTTATTAAAATTTTAATTTTTATTTTTTATAATCTTTTATTATTTAAAAATATTTATTAAAGATTTTATTATTAATTATAAAATAAATATAATATTTATCATTAATTCAAAAAATTTTTAAAGGTTTAAATTAATTAATTTATAACTTAATATTGTTGAAAATAAATTTAAAAATAAAATAATTATTAATTAGCTTATTAAAAGTATTAAAAATAATTAATAGGAATAATTTTATAAGGCTTAAAACCTATCGAAAAAGATTAAAAGCTCGAATTTAAATCTTAGTATTTTAATATTATCCACGATCTTTGTGTCGCTTAAAAAAATGCCTATAATAGTGTTAATAATAAAGCCACTAATACCTATATTTTATAATAAAGTACCTATGAAAACTTAACTAAAATATATTAATTTATTTATGTTAATTATAATTTTAAAATTTACAAATCTTAAGCCATATATTAAAAATAATTTTATAAAAAATTTTAAACTTATTTATATTTAAAATATTAAAATTTAAAAATAAAATAATAATATAAAGCAATTAATTATTAAAAATAAAAAGAATTAAGCTTTAAGTGATATAAAAATAAACTTATATAGCTTTATTTTTAATAATGATAATAACATTTATTAGGATAAAAATATCCTATAATAATTAAATGATATTTTGTAAAATAAACTTAAAAAAAATTAAAAAAATAATTTAAATGTTAAGTAAACCAAAGAAATTAAAGGGATTTAATAAAACCTTATTAATATTAATTTAATAATCTTTAAAAGGATTTTATATTTACAAAAATTACTATTAAATTTTAAATTTAATAAATTAATGAAAAAAATAATCTTTAGAAAATCCTTTAAAATTAGCTTTAAATAAAAAATAAAATATAATAATAAGGAAATAGTAATTACCATTTATAAAGGCTTTAAGGATAAAATCCCTTATTTAATATTTAATAACTTTTATAATAATAAAAATTTAAAAAAGCTTATATTAAAAGAAATAATAATTAAACATATAATTATTAAACTTATTAATATTTTAAAAAAATTATTAATTAATATATTTAAAAATATTAATAAATTTTTTAACATTAATTACAAAGGCATTTTTACCTTTTATTTAATAATACATAATATTTAAATTATACTAATTATAGTTGTAAAAATTTATTATAATAAAAATGGTTATTTAAAAAATATTAAATTACCTATTAAAGCTATAATATTAACATCTTATTATTATAAGGCTTATTATATTTTAAATTTTATAATCATAAAATAGTTAATATATTTAAATCTTTTTAATTTAGTTTAACTTAAAGGATTAATTATAAATCCAATTTTAAGCTTAATTATTATTATTATTAACTTGTAAAAAAACTTTAAAAGGTTAAAAGGTTTATTATAAAATGAATATAATTTTAAAATTTTTAAGCCATTAAAAAATAATAGCTTTATTATTTATAAGGCTTTAATAAATATAATTAAAAATTATCTAATAAATTATTAAATTATTATTAAACAAATAACTTAACATATTATAAATATAGCTATAAAAAAGCTAAATAAAAATGTTAATTATAAGATTAAAAATTTTAAAATAACTTAATAATTAATTTAAATAATATTTATTAAAAAAAAGTAAATCTTACCTATAATCCCTATAACTTTACTAATTAAAGTTATTAAATTAATTATTAGTAGTGGTAAAAAGCTTAAAAGATTTAAAAAGTACTTTATAATAAGCCTTAAACCAAGCCTTATTGTTAAAAAGACTTATTATTAATTATAAATATATTAAAGTATTTAAAAAGGCTATTATAAGGCTTATTACCAGCTAAATTAATTAGGATAAAATCTTTTTAATTAAAGGGGAAATATTAAGGATAATTAGCTATTAAAAATGGTTAAAATTTATATCTTATAAAATTTATAATTAAGTTTATTTATATTTAACATATTTTTTTAATTAATCTTATATTAACCATTTTTATTAATTAATATATTTTTTATTTAAGTTTTAAATAATATTATTTAAGCCATTAGGTTTAACATGATAATTTTATGTTCTTTTTTTTAATTTCCTTATAATTTGTAATAAATATTAAAGTTTAAAATTTAATCGCTAAAAAAGTTAAGGAAATTAATATAAATATTAATTTTATTAAATCAATTATAAAAGTTAAATCAAATAATATATTATTAATTAAAAATATAAAATCAAAAAAAATACCATTATTTACTTAATAAGGTTAAATAAAATAATTTTTAATAAATAATAATAACTTTAAAAAATAAAGAAATTAAAAGCAAATTTAAACTATTTATTAAATTAATATTAAATAAAAAAATAAAAGGGTTTAATATTTTAAAATAAATAGCAAATATAATAAAATTAATTATAAAACATATTAAAAAATTTATATTTTAATTTAAAAGAAAAAATTAACGTTATTTTAATTTAAATGTTAATAAGCTTAAACATAATAAAACTAATAAAGTTAACAAGGCTAAAAACAATAATAAATAACTTTTTAATATATATATAAATAAATAAATTAAATATTAAAAATTTAAAAATAATTTTAAATTTATTTTATTTTAAGCTTTATTTTAATATAAATATTAAAAATATAAGCTTAATTATAAAAATAATAAATATAAATAATATTATAAATAATGTTTTTATATTTAAAAAGTAATAAAAAATTATTACTTTTTAAACCTTTTTAATTTAAATATAATTTAACTATAACTTTAAATTAAAATTAAATATTATATATATTAATAAAAAGAAAAAAGTTTAAAAATTTTAATAATATAAATTTTATTTTTATAATTATTTAAATTAAAAAATTATATATAAATATATACTTATTTTAAAATAAAATTTAAATTTTTTCTTTTATTTTAATAATATTTTTATTAATTTCCCTAATAAATCTCCTAAAAAATATTAACATTTACGCTATATACTTTATAATAAATCTACTAATAGCCACTAATAACCACCTATAAAAGCTTCAAATTAAATTAATTATATAATTTTTAAAGGCTCGTGAAATGGAGTTACATTACAATAGATTTAAAGTGGGTGGACACGCGTTGAATAGCGTGGATTGATGGCCAGCCCTGGGAAAAACGCAGGGTACTGGAACGGGCGGTATGGCAATAAGAGACAGAGATGTAGGACAGTCAACTAATTCAGAGGCAGAAAAATCAGGTCAGCACTTTTAGATAAGTTGGGTGACATCTCCAAAGAAATATTTTGGGAAATTTAAACTGATAATGGTGAGAAAGTAGAACTCAAAATCACTGCAACTCGGGATGAAATCCTCGAGCTTCTTACCTTAGGCTCGCCAATATGGAAAAGTGCTTTAGACCCTAACGGCGAGGCCTTCCCCGAAGAGGACTTGAGCCCGACTTTTCGTGGAATTACTGGGACATACCTATTCGCTACAAAGGCTGGGATCGTGGGACTTGCCACAGCACCCGTACAGAAAGATGACACCCTTGCCATTATCCATGAATACCGTAACTATGTAATTCTTAGGAAAATAGTGCATCAGGGAGGTACATCACAGGATGTGGAAAAACATCGGATTGTTGCACGAGCGGCTATCACCGAAAACCAAGAAAAGACGAGGGCTCGAATGGACAAAGGCCTCCCAAGCTGTCTCTTCCAGATAGTCTAAATATATATGTTCGTGCGTTTTAGTATATACTTGCTCGCTGGTATATTAGGTAGGTTCCCAAGTATTCAACCACGTCTTGCCAGTGTTGCTTACGGAAAACCCCATGGGCTCTCTTTCTAGTCTCAAATTACTGAGCAAATCAATATGCTAGGAACTTATCTCATGATAAGAAAAGAAAAATTGGGTTATACAAATGGCGTGTTAAGGCGAAAAGAAAGTCTAATGACCATTTGTGACCTCTAGTCCCAGACGGCTCCCCCAATCTCCATACCACTAACCTACTTCCCTTCCCTTCCCCGGTTTAAGGTTATATACAAGAATGAGAACCCATTCCCTCAATGCAGCGCTTCATAAGTAACTTGACAGTTTGGTGGGCATATGTACATTATGGGTTGAAAGTCCTCCCCAAATTTATCGCAAGACGGCGAGAATAGCCTGGGCAAAGCTGTTGCAGTTGTTGTTGTCAATGCTGTAGACCTTGTGGTCCTCCTCTTCGACGTAGGCCTTGGCCTCAGCCTTAGCCTTGTCTTCTCCCCTCTTGGTAGTAGTGCCGACGTATTCGATCTTCTGGTTGGATTCCGCGCCCCTGTCAGACCAGACAGACGTGTGCTGCGCCGTCTTGCCGTCCTTGCCCTTGGTCATGTGAATGTAAAAGCCCTTGAAGTCCTTGGTGGTGATCTTCTTAGGCTTGCTCTTCTTACCACCGGGCTTAGTCCTGGTGTTCTCGGTAACCTGTCCGACGAGAACTCCGATGTGGTCGAACCCGAGCTTCTGCTGCAGTTGCTGCAGCTCGGTCAAGGTCGACGCATCTCCGTCCCTGACCTTATCCGGGAGGGAGTTCTTGATGGTGAAGTAGTAGTACTTGTCCTTCTGCAAGCCTGGGTGCGCCGCCGCAACCGCCTTGTAGTTGTCCGTCAAGACCTCTTCGTCGTTTCGGGTAACGAGGCTAGTCTCCTCATCACGACCGCTAGCGATGGGGCTCGCAATGGCAAGTGTAGCCAAGAAGGCGTTGAGGAAGTAGGTGAACTTCATCGTGAGATTTTGGGTTATATATGAAAGATCTATTTGATCTGGAAACGTTTGGAAATGAATGAGTGTCTGTTGAAGCAGGGAATGAAAGTGGTGATGCTGATAGAATGATTTGAGCTGAAGAAGGCGGCTGAAACTGGTCAATATATACCCGATTTCTTCTCCATCAGTCTCTATGTTTTAATATGAAGTTGAACTTCGTCTCTACCTCCGGTTCGTGCCTCGGTTGATCATCGTTGTACCTCCCTATTGTATCATGATTGTAAATTCAATGACTATTGCTATAGTTATTCCTTCCTCAGTTCAACTTTGATATTCCTTGCGGCGTATAAAGACGCCGTACCGGCAAATGAATTTTTGGAAGACCAATCATTGGCCACGGTATAGTCGAAGATCCGGGTATGTGCTATTTCTGGGTACGGGCAAATGAGAGTGTGCAAATGAGTTGCCTATAGGCGTAACAGATAGAGCGGAATCTATCATCATCATTCCAAATTTCCAGGGGAAAGGGGACCAGCCTCAGTAGCCGCACGATTCCTAAACTAGTAACTTAGACTCCGAGCGCTTATGAGCCATTCAAAACGGGAAACTGTTCTTCTATACGATATCCTTAGATGGATAAGCGATAAGCGCGTAAGATACGATGCTTTACTAGAAAGGAAATAAGTCGTTTTGTACACTAGATTTTGTGGCTTGCTCTAATGCATGTCAGCAATAACGGAGGTGGCTTGGATGAGTGTGGAGATACGTTTGACGGGACAGGAAGCTGATGGCTGACAGATGACTGGACCAAGTAGCCTGTACGCCAATCGCGAGACTTTCCGAGAGAGTAGTTGCATTAAGGGTAGGTACCTACCTAGGTATCTAGCTAATGAAAAGAACACTAAGTTCTACGTCGCAGGGCATAAATCTTCCTTTAAGTGCTTAGAATGTTTCACTAGGTAACAGGTGGTTATGGTTATGTTTCTTTTAGATCATGAGCAACAGCTTCGAGGATGTTGAAAGCAAGACGGTACATATTGAAAGTGCCCCTTACGAGACAGAATTCTGACGACGGTCAGTAGAGATATTCGCAAATTGCCTTAAGTGGATTGAGGAGCTCTGATTATGTTAATGATTTGCCATAATCTTTACCTTGTTTTACCATCTAGCACCTTGAGATCGACGTCACACGTAAGAATTCGCCTTGTTGTAATAACGGCGGGGTGTTACCCGTCAGCAGGAAGGATTTTATTCAACGATGATCAGTAAGGTAGGTTAGGTACCTAAGGTAAGTTCCTTATTCCAAGAATATAAAGTGCCAAGACTTGCGCCGCCCGCGGAACTGGGTGCTATAGAAATAGGGATGATTAAAATAGACTTCTGGGGATTTACATATCCGGAATTTATTGGCGATGAGGCGCATCTCCGTTCTAAATTTGTCTCCGATTACAATTCAAAACCCGGGCCGAAATTACTTCACTTCGAATAAATGATTGTCTTATGTCGAATAGGCAAATCATTTACATTGTATGACGTTTTATCTACTCGAATGAAATATTCTAATTTCTACCTCTACTGAATAACAAATTTCATTTTCTAGCACATCTAGTTGAAACCACGCAATGGGAGACGAAGACTGGGCTCAAGAAAAGATCAACGCCTGGCTCGCACAGGGAGCTCTGGCACCAGAGCATATCATTTTACGCCTAGATAAGAACGTCGAGGGTAGCTATGCCATCCAACAAGATGAAAAAGAACCTCTTCAAGCCGCATTTGCGTCGGCGAGCACCCCCGCTCCCTCGGGCGATGGCCGAGTCCTGACCGAGTCGGCCTTCGTTTCTCTCCTGCACGCCAAGGCCGCCCTACCCCGCTGCCCAGAAGGGGTTGTTGCCGGGCGCATCATCTATGAGACACTAGGGTACCTCAGCACATTGCCCTTCCTGCGCAGGAATTCTCAGTCACAGTCAGAAGGAGATGGGCTCTCCTTGGCTCAAATCAAGCGTGCTCTTACTTGGGCACTGCCGGACCGCTGGAGGCAAGTCGTAGAAGAAGGCAACTTCTCTCGGATACGCACGGAGCATGACCGACAGCGGCTTCTTTTCCAGAGCCTCGCCACCATCACCACTCCCCCTTCCGCGCAGGATGAGGTTCGGGACCGCGCTCGGTCCCTTGCGCGCCGACATGCTTTCGACGTACCGGAAATGTTTCGTGACTTTAGCGTCGTGAACAATGATGAGGATGGTGACGAGATCTACCACGACCTCCTAGACATTCTGTACTCGACGCAGGAGGTTAAACACATATCGCTATCGCCCGTGCATCGGGACGCGTTTCGGAGCATTGCGAAGCAGATCAAGACGGAGCAACAGGTTCCGGAGCTGCATACCCTCGCGATCCCGACGCAAAGATTTACGGACCTTGTGAAGGTACTACTGGCGCTGCAAACAGAGCTTGTCAACGAGGGGGACATTGTTAAACCCTCAGAGTTGGAAGATGCGGCGCAAGCTGTCTGTTCTGCGTTTACACAAGAAGGCGGCGTCATAACATGGCCTTCGTTCTCGCACGCGATGGAAAATTCCGCGCCCCATCTCCTAGATCCCTTATACCGCCTTCTTTCACTCGCCTTCCTAGGAAAAGACAGCCCGATTGAAGTGCTTGACGCTCCCGAGGCCTCTTCGGATGTTCCAGAGGGGTCGATACTCACCCTTCCGCGCGTAAGCCAGATCGTCTCGATCTTCGCTGAGACTGTCTACGCTGGGACCCTACAGCGCACAGCCCACTTCGCCTCCCCACAATTCACTGCAACCTCAGCTTTCGTTCAAGCAATTCAAAACGTCCCCGATGAGGCAATAGTGCTATTTTCCGGCCGAGCCACCGCTGATGCATCTGCAGAGAAAGCGGAGCTGTGCATCTTTGGGCTCTTCAGCCCCGCGCCTAAGAAAGACGGCTCCCGCATCCAGGCCGCGACCGAGGTTGACCCGGAAAACGCGGGACAGCAGTCGTGTGCGCTGTTCCAGCTCGCGCCCGTGCAGGATGTGTTCCGCGGAGCTGTGGGCGCAGCTGGGTGGAGCATCGTCACTGACGCTGAGGGTGGTGAGAGTGTCGTGTTTGGACAGACTGGCGCCGCCGAAAACACCGGGAACCAAAAGGGAGGCGTGACGCTGACTTTACGAGACGGGTTACGGCGTGCGGAGATTCGGCACTGGGGCAAAGGAGTGGATGTAGATACTAGTGAGAATAGAGCAGAAGGGATAGTGTATGAAGCGAATCTATGTCGTGGAGATTGGGTGTTGGAGTTTACCGTGGAGGACATTGAGATATGGAGCGAGCCGAAGGAGTAGCTAAGGAAGACTATAAAAGACACATACCTACATAGATCGGAGTTTCTTGAATTAGAGCCCTCTACAGACACGCACACATGAACTAGGTAGGTAGGTAAGGATTTGATGACTAGAAGAGGAAGAGGCGGGTTTGATACCCATAGGAATAGACCGTACATAAAATACTTGGATTGGTCAGATATCCTCGTCCATACCTAATCTTATATGTGCGACGCATCAGAGTAAATGTATAACATAAATTCAATCGCCCTATATGCTTTTATAATATCCTTCACGTCGGTCGGATTCTATTTCCATGATGCGGCACCTTGATACAACCAGCGCCCACTTCCATGCCTATCTCCCGAAATTTTACCAGCTAAATGCCTCGTCCACCAACTTCACAGTCCTGCCCTTCCTTCCAAGTTCGCACACGATCGCCCGTACCTCGTCCGCCATTTCGACCGGTCCACATACGACGATCGCAGTCTCGCTGCCCTCGAGAACCTCACGTTCCAGGATTTCGCGTAGATTTAACCGTCTTCCCACCGAGATCTCACCGACGATACCCGGATCTAGGACGCTTGACCCTAAGACGTCCTTAACAGCATCTACCAGTTGCGGGCTCCGTGCTCCCCAGAATAGACGCACGCAGCCATTGCTACGGGTTCGGAGCACTGGTACCACGGCCGTAATGCCTACTCCTCCGGCTATGACGACACAGTGTGGCACAGTGCGGAGCTCATCAAGCGATGACGGAGAATACGAAGACTCTACTAGAACGGGTAGTCTCTTCTTATTATGAAGTGTAGCTGTGAGGCCGGTTCCACGGGTCGTGACGAAGAACGTTAGACCTGGCTTAAACGATTGGCTTCTGGACGGTGGGGTGATATAACCGTCCAAGTCCAAAGCTGACGAGTGACCAGGTGCCTTTTCCATGTCACTGTAGGGTAAGCTAGTGTTCTCTCCCGTTGTAGAAGTGCTGGGACTGGATGTCTTCAGTGGTTCTTGAGCCATTAACGTTCCCATAACAGAAAAGGGGTGATTTTCCCACACGCGCCAGCTTAAGGTTGGGAAATAGAGAAATGCGTGACCCTGTGCGGTAACACCGGGAATGTCAACACGGATGTTATTCTCATCGATAATCGTGATCTCAGCTGTCTTGAGTCCATTCCGCGCCAGTCGAATGAAGCGCATCGTTCTGTCGAAAGCCCAAATAGCGAAGGCGATGTATATCCATGTCTCATATCCCCACTCATGCTTGAAACGGTGGAAAATGTGGAAATAAACACCCATCAAGGCCGTAAATGCGAAGATGAAATGGCAGCTGAGGAAGAGGTTATACATCTTCTGTCGTATGGGAAGCACACTGGTGGGTAGCAAGAGACAAAATGAGAGTGTGGCAACAATTCCACATATCCAGAAAGGTTCCTTACTCAATATGCTGTAGAAGCCGGCGACGAGGTAGATATGCAGGTACATTGCCGAATGTATGCAGGCTTCTATCGTGCAGAGAATTGCAATCCAGCGATGAAGGAGGACGAATGTCGAGTACGACCAGTCTGTAATGGACAGGAGAAAATTGTTCCGGCCCGCATAAAGAACAAGTAGCGGAAGGTTGGCGAGACTTAGAACTCCCCCGCGGTTAGCTATGTAAACCATTAATTGGTCACGCTTTGCTCCATAGAATGCGTTGGGCAATACTAGCTTATAGCCGGCACAAGATAGCACAACATTGATGGTAATGAAATATGCTATGAGCATTGCTTGACCCCGTGTAGGCATAATAGCGAGGTTGAGAACTGGATTTCGATGTCTCCGGCCAAATAGGGGTGGATCGATGAAGTGGGCGTTGAACCAGCTGGATACTACCTTGGGGAAGGGCACAAAGCGTAACAGAGAACATGCTATAGGTATGACAGTGCCTGTGATTAGGAGGACTAGGCTATACCGTAAATTAGCAAAGAGGAAAAATCATTGAAGACGAAAAGCGTCTACTAACCCGTACGTGCTTTGCCGGGTTTCCGTCTGTTCGAAATAGAAGTGAGCATTATAGACGCTCAAGTACGTCTGCTCGTTAACTAAAGCAGTACTATTCAGCAAAGTCGTGTAGCTAGCGGTCGTATTTGGCGGCGGATCCGCATGAAGTAAAGCGATAGTATACGGCTCCTTCGGGACAGGCTGGTCCGGAGAGCGTCCAACGAGAAACTTGTCCCAGTAGCGTTCAAGATCGGAAGTCGGAACGTCGGGACAATGGGTGCTGATACAGTAGCTGACGCTGCGGAGGAAATTGTCATCGGTGGCATAACAATCAGGCAAGGTGACGAATGCTGGCCTACTCGTATCGCCCATATGATGGTGTCCGTCCCCGTCTCCCGGGACAGAACAGCTGAGTTGGTATTCACTGAGAGCATCGTGACATGCATACGCGCAGGTCGGGTTGTACATGGATATCCCATAGCCGATTAGACCGTACCCCTGATAGCCAGCCATCTCCATGGCTGCTGCCGGTAGCGCGGAGACGAAGATGCTTACACCGATTTTCATCCTGTTAGCGAATACGGATTATAAGAACGATATGGTCAAATCTTGGCATGGAGATCTTAGATTTAAAGACACCGGGGCAGAGACAAAATTTTAAATACACAGTACTCATCCGATCTTAATCAGTCTCCTTGTGTGCCCTAAGCCCGAGGTATCACGTTTCCTGGTGCACGGTGAGTAACATATTAGTGTGAATGATGTACAAACAATGCCCTGACCATTGCACGGTACCTACCTCTTTAGTCATGAGGGTCACACATGTGGCTACTTACTGCAAGCCGGCTCTGGACTCGGTAGAGAGCATTCTATACTCGAAGATCTTATCTGATCTCCTGATTACCCTAACTCCCGGGGAACTAGATGGAGTATCTGCCAGAAAGCGTCTGCAAACTAGACCCACCACCTACGTACCACCTAACTTAAGATATGCGCACTGAAGCTTTGAAGGGCTATGGATCTGGTATAGATGTGTTAGTGGGTATAAGACGTTTGTGAACACACACTAGTCTGGTTTTTAACATGATGAGTGGACGAAATCGGGTCCCCTTATAGCATGTTACATGAGAACCACTTTTGATAGAGCAAACTCGCGCATTTATGCTCGGTGAATCTAGGAACGGTACACCACAAATGGCAGGATAGAAGGTGGGCTTCCCAACTCATAGGCCACCAGGCGGCCCTTTCATGATTTTGGATCATCAATGCCAGGAATCTGAAAAGATATTTTGAACGGGTCCCAACTGGGGCGAGGGAAATATAACGGAGGACGACATACTAGTTAGGCCTAGTGGCCCTCTTAGAAAACAACATCGTCTGGGATAGTTGAAAGTTGAAATCGACCTTCCTAGTTTAGGGACATAGATACTAGTCTTCCACGACGATTGGTGATATCTTATTATCGAAGTCCAACATCCCCCGAGTATTTTGCAACCAATCATCTGCCATAGTTACCGTAACGTAATAGTGTTCATTCTGGCTTTTTAGGTATCCTGATGGTGTTACTCTCGGCGAGCCCCGGGCATAATACCTTCCATCCCATCACTGGCCACAAGGTTGTGACTGGAGTTCTCAACCTTCCCTCGGTAGTTGGCGGCCGTAGTCTAGCTCGCTGCTAGGGACGAGTAGTTATAGGATAAATTATTTTAGAATAACTATAGATTAAATTAAAGAGAGAAGTGGAGTGAGGACAGGGTTTATGCCGAGCTCGGCAAGAATACCTAAACGGCTGTGATATTTCTAGGATGAATCTAGGACGACAATCAGGTTAGCATAGGAGGTCGCATGCGCATGAGAAAGAAAGAGGTAGATGGGAAGAAGGAAAGGGGGCTGGCTTGAACATTTATTTACAGTAATCTCAGTGGGTAACATTGAAGGGGAAAAGATGGCAGAGTGTCAGATTTCAACTTGACATAACCCCTATATCGAACTAGTTATGTGTTACTCAGTAGCTGTTTATCTTTTTGCGGTTTACATGATAAGATTAGATCTTGCGAAGTGGTACAAGCCGGCCGTTTATCGCTTTAATATTTAAAGCCCGGGTAGGAGGTGGTGAAGCAATATAAGCTTAATTTGCTTCCCGAGACTGCCACACCGCAATCGGGGACAATTAAGCGAAGAAGACAATCGATCGTACTGGGTAGACACCTATGTGCTATATCATTCGGAACGGACCCGGATATCGGGAGTTCTCTTCTACTGCCCATGTGAATGAAGGTGGGAAAAGTTGCGCAAACTTGCTCGATATTGACATGGCCTATGCCTTAGCGAATGGGACCTGACCCGAGACCACGGTAAGATGGCAAACTTATGTTAAAGATTTACTACTACCGTATGATTTAGGATGGGGATAATTTCCCAACCAGCTTGCTAATGTTCCGAGGCTCTCGGATATATTGGCGTTAATCGCGAATATCCAAATATTGTTTGCCTTCTCGATACCTGTGAGTGTTGTAGTCATAAAGATGAATATGTCACACACATCGAATGGTATGGGCGTGGGGGAAAATGACGATCCCTAGATGGCGACTTCTCCTCTTCCTCATTGTCCTCGCTGTCATCATACGTTTAATGCTGGCGTTGTAGTCAATTCTCGAGAAGACGCTAAGAATACTGTGATCAGATCCGAAGGAGAGCTGGTATTGGAAGACCATAAAGACAAGATGGCATCTCGGCAATCAATGAGGCACATGTGGAGCGCCGAATCAATACGTTGGGCTGCTCGATGATTCAACATAAGTTTGAGTAGAACCATTTTCAAGCCCTCGTCATCGACGGTGGGATTCCTACTGCATTCTCCCATATACAAGGTAGTATTGTTAAGGGATCAACTTAACCTAAATTCCTCACGCCTCCATATCCTATCACAGGTGTCCGGTAAGTGCGGGACCGGAGCTCCAACTTCCATCGACTTTTATGCTGTATGATGTCTGCTGAGCATTATTAAAAGTACCTAGTACTCGATCATCTAATAACGCCATTATGCTACATGTAGCTGCGCTAGATCCATGTTTTTACGCTGTCGCCATCGCCATCGGCCACAACAAAATCGGTATTAATTAAGCATAGCATCCTAGAAATCCTGAGATGAGAATAGGGGGCTTGGCACTGCGGCGAAGACGTACTATCTGGCTCACCGGGCGGTTTGATGCCTATAGTATCCATTAAATCAGACGCGAGGATGGCATTTTCTATGGAACCCATGTTGTCCAAGGCTCCGATAGTAGGTAACACTTCTCCAGACCCTTTACAAGTTACATCAGTCTCGTTCTAATGGCAGAAGAAATTCCCACCGCATGGACCATATCGTTTTCATATTCCTGCAGACCTCCTGATTTCGTAGGATTAGTATATTACTGAAGGTATATTTGGTTATAAGAGTCATCGATAACAAGGCCTACTTCCGTAGTATCTTGTGTTTCACTTTATAATGTAACAAACGTCTAGCCACCCTCGAGGTTGCTCTGAAGTATCGGAAGCATCATTTTAGTTTGATTCGTGTCGTGCTCCATGTGAAAGGCGCCATTATTAGGTATTATCTGGATGATTATGTGACTTGGAATTGAAAATGTGGTCTTGGCATATTGATAGGCTTGCGGGAGCTACCCCTTCTAATGGTATATTGTCTATATTTGTTCTTGAAACTCTCTAATGTAACATCAATACTTCGAACGAATAGTTCATGAATGGACTTCCTGATGAGAAAAGGGGTAAAATATGGTGCCAACTACCCTTGTTTATTGATGAAAATTGAAACAGTAGGTAACTATTTGACCTGTCATAACCTTATTAATACAGATTATTCTTGCCGCGTTCAATACGTATCTAAGAGAACCTAAGAGATCATGGGATAAAAAGTACAAATCTTAATGCATGTACTAAGTGTCTGCATAATTTGGGATGTCAGACAATCTAGTTGAGTGATTGACGTATGTAGTTCAGCAACTTGAAATGTATAACATTAAATACCTAATATGTGTGTTACAATTGCTAGTTGTTTACTATTTGGTCTTCCGACGCCAACAGGCAGGCAGCTATATTTGCGTAATGAATACCTGTAATGTGCTTTTCTCGCCTCTTGTGTCGACATCTGTTTGTAAAGCGTCTAGGATCTTAAGCTTGATATATATACCAGGATACTTCTAGGTGAGACCTCTGACCCTCCAACGGGTAAACAGTTGTTACACGACGTCGTAACCTGGCGTGGCTCGATGCCGTGTAACTCATGGATATACCCAAATTGACATCATAACGGGTAGGCTGCCACCAGCTGCTTAGAGACCAATGCGCAATACCCGTTATTTGATACATGTACCATTACACTACATACCGTACAGCGTCATAGTGTTACAATGATCATATACCGTAGGTACCTATCCATAGATGACTCAAGACCAATATATGAGTCCCCGGAACTCCACTCTACATACTTGTATCCTTACCGCGTAGGCGTCAGGGGGCGTGACAGGAAAACGGCATCTATGGATCCCGGTCAAGATCTCTGGGCTACACCGGTAACCAATCGATAAGCCCGGAAACCAAAGCGATTGGACATATCGGCTATGTGGGGGCACATGCTTTATACTACGGTGCGCCATTAGTACGTATCCGATAAAACAAAAAATAGCGGATGAAAATTTATCCGATTAGATAAAATGCCTTCGAATATAATAATAATATTATAAAAATAAAAATTTATATAAATAAAAATTAAAAAAAAGGCTTATATAAAAAGGTTTTTTAATATATTTATTATATTTTATTTAAAATTTAATATTAATAAATATAAAGAAAAAATCTTTAATTATTAAACCTTTAATAAGTTTATTAATTTAATATATTTTTATTTAAAAAAATATACTAATATTATTAAACATATTTTAAAAAAGAAATTATAAGATTAAAACTTTTATTAATATTTTTATATAAAAATAATAAATAAAATAATAATTAAAATTTAATTTTATATTTTCTATAATAATTATAATAATTTTTCTATTTTTTAAAACCTTTATAAAAAAATATTAATATTAATTTAAAGCTTTTTTAACTTATATAATTAAAATATAATATTAAATAATAATATTATATAAAAAAAAATATAAAAAAATCTTAAATTAAACTAAAAAATTTATTTAAAAATATAATTAATATAGTTTTTTTATTTAACATTATAAATGTTTTTATTTTTATAAGTTTATATAAGTTAAAGTCGAATTATTTATTAAAAAGTTTTATATATATTAAATATATAAGTAGTTATATTTTACTTAAATATAATAATAATATAAAGTTAAATAAAATTATTATATAAAATTTATAATTTTTAAGCTAAATTTTCTTTAATTTTTAAATAATTATATTAAATTAATAAACTTTAAATTTTAAATATAATTTTATATAATATTTTTAATTAAATTTTAATATTTTATTTAAATTTACACTTATATTAACACTTACTTTTACTTAATTATTTAAATTTATATAAAATATTTAATAACTATAATTATTAATATTTTAAAATAATTCCTTTATATAATATTTATTATTTAAATATATTTTTATTTTATTAAAATAAATTATAATATAAAAATATTATTATAAGTTAAAACTTAAGCTATTTTAACCTATAAAAATTATATTATTATTAATTTTTATAATAGCTAAAATAATTTTTATTATTATTAATAAAGAAATTAATTATTATTTATTTATTTTTAAGGGCTTAATATAAAAAATATTAAAATAAAATTATAATTTTAATATTTTTATAAAAAAATAACTAATTATTAAATTATAAATATAAAATTATTACTTTTATATAAGGCTAATATATTTTAAAGCTTTTAAAATAAATTTATTTATAATAGCTTTTTTATTTTTAAAAAACCTAATAATTTTATTATAATATATATAATTTATAAGCTTATAATTTAAAATAAATTTATAAAATTTATAAATATTTAAAATAGCCATTATATTAAAAAATAAAAAAAAAAGTTTTATATATAATTAAAGATTTTATATAACTTATATAATATAAATAAGATTTTTAATTAAATTATTGTTTTAATATAAGGTTTTTAAGGTGGTTTAAATTTAAATAAATTTAAGGCTATTTTAATTAATATGTTATATTAAAGAAACTGTTATAAATAAATGTATTTATAATGTTTAAGTTTATGTAAAATATATATATATAATTATATAAAATATTTAAATAGCTAATATAAGCTTTAATTAACTAATTAAGCTTAAGGCTTAAAAGATATGGTTTATTTATATTAGGTTAGCCTTTTTAAAGATAAATTAAAATAGCCTTATTAATTTATATTAATTAAAGAGTTAATATAAGCTTTAATTAAAAACTTCCTTAGTTTTTTAAGGTAGTTATTATTTATTTAAAGTTATTTTAACTAACTAATTAATTAGCTAATTTAATTAATTAATTGATTAATTAATTAATTAATTAATAGTTAATATAATAGTTAACTTAATAGTTAATATAATAGTTAACTTAATAATTAATATAACAGTTAACTTAATAGTTAATATAATAATTAACTTAATAATCCTTTTAATTATTAATTAATTAATTAGCTCCTTAATTATATATAGCTTTATATATAACTTTATATATGGCTTTATATAATTTAATCTTATATTTTAATATTTTTAATATCTTTGATTTTTATAGCCTTATAATTTTATATTTTTAATCGTTATAATTTAAATCTTTTTAAAGCCTTATAATTATATATTTTTTATTTTTGTAATTTTTAAATTTTTATGGTTTTATAGTTGTTTTTTTAATTATTATAATTACTATTTTTTTAACTATTATAGTTTTTAAATTTTTATATTTTTAAAGCTTTATAACTTCGTGTTTTTAATTTTTTAGTTTAAATTTAAATCTTTAAAGCTTTATAGCTTTATACCTTTAATCTTTTAAATCTAAATCTTTTAATCTTTAATTTATGGTTTTTAATCTTTTTAATTTAAATCTTTTAATCTTTAATTTATTAATTTAAATCTTTTAATTTAAATCTTTTAATTTAAATCTTTTAATTTAAATCTTTTAATTTAAATTTTTTAATTTTAAAAGCTTTGTAACTTTGTATTTTTAATTATTATAATTAATATTTCTTATTTTTTTAAAGCTATATTTATGGCTTTTAATATAATAATAAGGATTTTTTAATTAATTTTATAGTTTAAATTTATATTTAATATTTAAGGTTTTTTAAATTAAATATAAATAGGTTAAAAGTTAATAAAAAATTTATAATTAAAGGATATTAATTAAAAATTTAATTATTATAATAGCTTTTTAATTAACTTATTCTTTTTAAATATGTTAAAAACGGCTTTATTAATATATATTAACTAAAAAGCTAACTATTCATTTTAATAAAGATATTTTTAACCTTTTTAGCTATTTTCTTAGGTAATTAATTACTTTTTTAACTATTTAATTACCTTCTTAAGTATTTAATTAAACTGTATTATAATTAGCGATGGTTTTATTAAAACTAATTACAGCTTAAATCACTTAATAATAATCATTTATTTTAATATAAGGTTTTTAAAGTGGTTTAAATTTAAATAGATTTAAAGCTATTTTAATTAATATGTTATACTAAGGAAACTATTATAAATAAATGTATTTATAATACTTAGGTTTATGTAAAATGTATGTGTATAACCATACGAGGTATTTAAATAGCTAATATAAGCCTTAATTAGTTAATTAAGCTTAAAGCTTAAAGAATATAATTTACCCACATTAGGTTATTATTCTTATTAAAAAAAACTTAATATTATATAAAATTATAAGGATAATATATACCCTTTTAAAAAATATAAAAATTAATAAATTTATTATAATTAAAACTTTTTAATAATATAAAATATAATTAAAAACCTTTAATTTTAATAAAAAGCTTTTTATAAAAAAAACCATATTAAACCATATTTAAAAACTTATATTAAGCTTAAAAATCTTATATAAAATTATATTAACTTTAAAAAAAAGCTTTATTTTAAACTAATTAAAGCTTTTATTAATAATATTAAAAAATATATAAGTTTAATTTAAATATTTATATAATAAAAACTAATAATATTAAATTATTTTATTAAACTTTCTTTAATAAAATCATTTTATTTTAACTAATAATAATTTTTTTAGGAATAAACTATTTTTAAAAATAGTTAAAAAGGTTTAAAAAATATAAAAAAATAATAATAATATAATTAATAAATAATGCTTATTTTTTATATAAAAGAAAGATATTATTTCCTTTAAAAACCCTTTTAAAAAACCTTATAAATATAAAAAACTAATCCATTTTATATAATAACCTTTTTATTAAAATTTAATTTCTTTTATTATATCTTTTACTCTTATTTTTATTATATCTTTTATATTTCCTATTATATTTCCTATTATTCCTATATTTTTTATTATATTCTATATTATTTTTACTATTTACTTTTTATATATTAAAGCCTTTTTATTATATAAAAAAAGGAATTTACCTTAAAAATTTTTAAAATTTACTAAAGCTTATTATTTTAAGTATTAAAAAATAAAAATAACCTTTTTATAAGTTATTTATTATAATAAACTATTATATAAAAAAAATTAATTTATAAAATTTTTATTAATAATAATAAGGGATTATTTAAAAAACTTTATTTTAACTTTAATATAAAAATTAAATTTTTACTTTTAATTTTATTTTATATAAGAAGTTTTAACCTTTTCCTTATAAAAGATATAAAAATATAATATTATATTAACCCATTTATATTCCTTTAATTAAAAAAAAGGATTAAATAAATAAAATAAATTTTAAATTATATAAATAAACTTATTAAGGAATAAGAAATTAGTTAGCCCTTTTTTAAAATATAATTTAACTAATATAACCTTTTAATATTTTTTAAACATTTACTTAAAGAATAAATTAATTAAATATAATTATATAAAATATTAAATCTAATTAAATTTAATTATTTTTAAGTAATTATATAAATAAAATAATTAAAACTTAATAATTTTTAAGGGATATTAGCTTAAATATTATTTTAAAATTATAAACTTTATATAAATTTATTAAATATAATTAAAATATTAAATATTTTAAATTTAAATTAACTATATTATTTAAACATATATAATAATAGTAATAATATATTTATTTATATAACTTAATTTCTTATTTTTCCTAATTAACTTATTAAACTTATATAATAAACTTTTTATAATATTTAAAATAAATCACTTTAAATTATTTAACCTATTTTAAATTATAAATTAAATAATTATATAAAAAAAAGCAAAGATTTAAAATAATTAATTATTAATTTAACATTTATTAATAATTATTATTTATACTAACATAAATTCCCTTAATATAAAATATTAAAAAAGATTTATATAAAAAGAAAAAAATTAAAAAAAGTTAAATTTAAAAAAATTATCATTATTATTAATAATAATAATAATAAACTAAACAAATTTATAAAAAAGATATTTAAAACCATTAAATAAATATTTTATTTTTATATATATATAAATAAGCCTATTATTTTTATAAAACCAAAGATAAACAACTTTTTAAATATATATTAATATAATAAAAAACTTTTTATATAAAAATATAAAAATATTAAAATAAATAAAAAGAAAAAGAAAAAAAAACATATTAAAAAAATAAAAGAATTATTAAAAAGTACTTATTAGCTTAAACACTTATTAATTAAAATATTAAATAAAATTTATATAATAATACTTACTTACTTATATAAATATACTATTATATAAAAACTATGTTATTATAATTAAAAATAATAAATATATATAATAATTATAATTAAAAATAATAAATATATATAATAATTATAATAAATTTATATAATAATTATATATTAAATAATTAAAGGAATATATTTATATAAAAAATATTTAATATATTATTAAAAATC